>JAQISU010000200.1:3882500-4332999 GCA_029339505.1 Unio delphinus | reverse complement strand
AACCATTGAGGTTAATAATTGGTATCAAACACCCTTAAAAATACACTTTAAATATTCAAACAGATCATTTGAATTATTTTTGCACATTTGAACATAACAATTACATTGTATATGTCCCACATATGCAAATTTCCATTCTTGTTTACAAGTTTTGGGGATCAGAATTTCACATTTAGTTTATGATATAGGATGTATTGGTACCTGTAGTTGATTTGTGTGGCCACATTTGACTGTATTCTCTTGCAATATCCAGAATTATTATTTATCTCATGAATAAGATTGCTTATAGTAATATATTCTTTTTTACTACATTGTCGCTTGACTATCCTGTATACTGGCATGTACTAATGTTTCCACCAATGATCAAACCTCACCGTCCCCGCATTTCCTTAATGTTTGTGATGCATAGTCTACCTGATTAGTTATTTAACCTGTAAATGACCAGATATGCTTATAGAAACTTCATATACTTTTAGGATGAATTTATTACTTTAATACATGACTATTACTTCACATTTCTGAGTGTCACTCTGTCAAGTTTAATATTTATTTCCTATGCTTGCTGCCTGAATGTTATTTGGAAATCACTATATCTAACACATTTTAACTTCATTTACATACATCTTACTGTTTTCTAGATATAAGTGAAACATTTTATATCTTTTCAGGTCTAGGCTGGTATCTGGAACAAAGTGTTAGTGGTGGATCAGCTTGGAAGCTCTCCAGTAGTCTGGTGGTGATAGCAAGGTTTCATAAGGACATATGCAGTGTACTGCCATAAGTGATCATATCACCACACTAATATACAGCACCTCAAGGACATGGCTTAGATCTTCATGGGAGAGATTAGCACCATTGTTCAGTAAGGTAAAGCCTGCCTAAAAACTGTATTTTCCTATCTTATTGTCGCTTTTTGTAGTTATCGACACTGAAATGTAATGCAATTTTCCTATAAAACATGGAAGTGGTCCCATCAGATGTTTAAATCTGAGTGCACTATTAATTATACAAATAACTGCCTAAATACCTGACACAATAAATATGGAACATAGCACCTGTTGTTGCTTCTTTAGTGTGTACACCTATATGCACCTTGACAGGCATATTGCGGTTTGTTGCCAAAATCACTATGAGTCATGCTACTTCACTACCCCTGGGAAAAATGTTCTCAGTTACACAGACCCAAACCACCATTTATTTTAAAGACCATTGATTGATCAACTTTTCTGCCTAAACTTTGACAAAATCTGTTTTCAAACTTTTATGAAAATTTAATTTTTCAATAAAATTTAGTTTATAAATTTATATGTTTATTTAAATTTCCATTAAAATTTGAATTGATCAAAATGTATAAACTTTCAACATAGTTTCAGACAGGCCTTATCTTGTAGTACAATTAGGTTTTTACAGCATTGAAAAAGTCCTATAATTAAGGAAGATATAGCAAATTTAGTTTTGGTTTCTCAAAAGCACATGAATCAACACTTGCACCCTGTGGAACACCTGCACTACACACTTTCCAGCAGGTGTCACATGTCTTGTATGCAAGGAAATTCAAAAAGACTTCATGTATAAAGTTCAAATAGGTGTGGCATTCAAAAATAAAAGTTTTACTAAAATTTGCCCCAAAAAGTTGGGCCTGTCAGGAATCACACCACAATTAATACTTCCAGTTCAGTACCCATGAATGTAGTTCCAGTCTATTTTTAGAACATTTTTTCCTCTCTCCTTTTGGTGGTGATAGAAGAGTTATATTGATGCATATTTGGTAGGGATTTAAAGATAATTGTTCATTCTTGAGAATATGAGCAGAGAGAGTGGTTGTCAGTGTGTAATTTAAAATTAAAAAATTAAAATTTGCCCCTTAAAATGCACATAGATAATATTTTTGGAAATTATATCCAATGATATCAGCATATTTATACTCCTACACCATATACAAGCTACAATGATGGATATTTGTCAAATTTTGTCAGAGAAAATATCTTTGTAAGTCAAAATGAGACATACATTTAAAATGTATGAAAGACAGATTCTATTTTGTATTGATCATTCAAACTATTTATTAGGGGTCCAATCAGTTAATTTATGTGTTTATGATGGGGTGACTTCCTGAGTAACACATATCTGCTTATATAGCCTTTAGTAATTGTTAACAAATATAGTTACAGGGTGTTTAGTGAGAGGACAGTGATGAAAACTTTATACTAGAACCTACTCAAGTTCTCTACTAAATCAGTTTAAACTTTCTGAGAATGAAATGCAGGCTGAAGGGATAAAATATACTTTCCACATGTATATTTACCCTTGGATGTAAGAAAACAGCAAAATTATGTAAGTTGAGCACAAAATGCATTCAATTTTATTGTTCAGTTTGGCTAAGATATTGATTAGTGAAGTGCGGCATTGTGGCCTGTATGATGTTATGTGAATTCTTATGATACATCTTAATTTATGCATTGTTAATTACTAATAATATTTGTTAACTGACACTCTAAAGATTGCACAAGATATATTCAAACAGATATTTTGAGTTTAACTGTGTACAACTGATCTTAGCATGGTTACATATCCCACATGAACAAATATTCACATATTTTAGAATGTTTGGGATCCAAAGTTCACATTCAGTACATCATATAGGCTGACATTGTACCTACAGTGAATCTGTAAGACACATTTCTGGCTGTGTGCACTAAATGTATCCCAAAATGTTATTTTCTTCATTAATATGCCCATGTATGGTAACATATTTCAATTCAGTACTTGGATAGAGTGCGGTATTGTAATATCAGCTGATATCTGATTCTATTGAACCATTGAGGTTAATAATTGGTATCAAACACCCTTAAAAATACACTTTAAATATTCAAACAGATCATTTGAATTATTTTTGCACATTTGAACATAACAATTACATTGTATATGTCCCACATATGCAAATTTCCATTCTTGTTTACAAGTTTTGGGGATCAGAATTTCACATTTAGTTTATGATATAGGATGTATTGGTACCTGTAGTTGATTTGTGTGGCCACATTTGACTGTATTCTCTTGCAATATCCAGAATTATTATTTATCTCATGAATAAGATTGCTTATAGTAATATATTCTTTTTTACTACATTGTCGCTTGACTATCCTGTATACTGGCATGTACTAATGTTTCCACCAATGATCAAACCTCACCGTCCCCGCATTTCCTTAATGTTTGTGATGCATAGTCTACCTGATTAGTTATTTAACCTGTAAATGACCAGATATGCTTATAGAAACTTCATATACTTTTAGGATGAATTTATTACTTTAATACATGACTATTACTTCACATTTCTGAGTGTCACTCTGTCAAGTTTAATATTTATTTCCTATGCTTGCTGCCTGAATGTTATTTGGAAATCACTATATCTAACACATTTTAACTTCATTTACATACATCTTACTGTTTTCTAGATATAAGTGAAACATTTTATATCTTTTCAGGTCTAGGCTGGTATCTGGAACAAAGTGTTAGTGGTGGATCAGCTTGGAAGCTCTCCAGTAGTCTGGTGGTGATAGCAAGGTTTCATAAGGACATATGCAGTGTACTGCCATAAGTGATCATATCACCACACTAATATACAGCACCTCAAGGACATGGCTTAGATCTTCATGGGAGAGATTAGCACCATTGTTCAGTAAGGTAAAGCCTGCCTAAAAACTGTATTTTCCTATCTTATTGTCGCTTTTTGTAGTTATCGACACTGAAATGTAATGCAATTTTCCTATAAAACATGGAAGTGGTCCCATCAGATGTTTAAATCTGAGTGCACTATTAATTATACAAATAACTGCCTAAATACCTGACACAATAAATATGGAACATAGCACCTGTTGTTGCTTCTTTAGTGTGTACACCTATATGCACCTTGACAGGCATATTGCGGTTTGTTGCCAAAATCACTATGAGTCATGCTACTTCACTACCCCTGGGAAAAATGTTCTCAGTTACACAGACCCAAACCACCATTTATTTTAAAGACCATTGATTGATCAACTTTTCTGCCTAAACTTTGACAAAATCTGTTTTCAAACTTTTATGAAAATTTAATTTTTCAATAAAATTTAGTTTATAAATTTATATGTTTATTTAAATTTCCATTAAAATTTGAATTGATCAAAATGTATAAACTTTCAACATAGTTTCAGACAGGCCTTATCTTGTAGTACAATTAGGTTTTTACAGCATTGAAAAAGTCCTATAATTAAGGAAGATATAGCAAATTTAGTTTTGGTTTCTCAAAAGCACATGAATCAACACTTGCACCCTGTGGAACACCTGCACTACACACTTTCCAGCAGGTGTCACATGTCTTGTATGCAAGGAAATTCAAAAAGACTTCATGTATAAAGTTCAAATAGGTGTGGCATTCAAAAATAAAAGTTTTACTAAAATTTGCCCCAAAAAGTTGGGCCTGTCAGGAATCACACCACAATTAATACTTCCAGTTCAGTACCCACGAATGTAGTTCCAGTCTATTTTTAGAACATTTTTTCCTCTCTCCTTTTGGTGGTGATAGAAGAGTTATATTGATGCATATTTGGTAGGGATTTAAAGATAATTGTTCATTCTTGAGAATATGAGCAGAGAGAGTGGTTGTCAGTGTGTAATTTAAAATTAAAAAATTAAAATTTGCCCCTTAAAATGCACATAGATAATATTTTTGGAAATTATATCCAATGATATCAGCATATTTATACTCCTACACCATATACAAGCTACAATGATGGATATTTGTCAAATTTTGTCAGAGAAAATATCTTTGTAAGTCAAAATGAGACATACATTTAAAATGTATGAAAGACAGATTCTATTTTGTATTGATCATTCAAACTATTTATTAGGGGTCCAATCAGTTAATTTATGTGTTTATGATGGGGTGACTTCCTGAGTAACACATATCTGCTTATATAGCCTTTAGTAATTGTTAACAAATATAGTTACAGGGTGTTTAGTGAGAGGACAGTGATGAAAACTTTATACTAGAACCTACTCAAGTTCTCTACTAAATCAGTTTAAACTTTCTGAGAATGAAATGCAGGCTGAAGGGATAAAATATACTTTCCACATGTATATTTACCCTTGGATGTAAGAAAACAGCAAAATTATGTAAGTTGAGCACAAAATGCATTCAATTTTATTGTTCAGTTTGGCTAAGATATTGATTAGTGAAGTGCGGCATTGTGGCCTGTATGATGTTATGTGAATTCTTATGATACATCTTAATTTATGCATTGTTAATTACTAATAATATTTGTTAACTGACACTCTAAAGATTGCACAAGATATATTCAAACAGATATTTTGAGTTTAACTGTGTACAACTGATCTTAGCATGGTTACATATCCCACATGAACAAATATTCACATATTTTAGAATGTTTGGGATCCAAAGTTCACATTCAGTACATCATATAGGCTGACATTGTACCTACAGTGAATCTGTAAGACACATTTCTGGCTGTGTGCACTAAATGTATCCCAAAATGTTATTTTCTTCATTAATATGCCCATGTATGGTAACATATTTCAATTCAGTACTTGGATAGAGTGCGGTATTGTAATATCAGCTGATATCTGATTCTATTGAACCATTGAGGTTAATAATTGGTATCAAACACCCTTAAAAATACACTTTAAATATTCAAACAGATCATTTGAATTATTTTTGCACATTTGAACATAACAATTACATTGTATATGTCCCACATATGCAAATTTCCATTCTTGTTTACAAGTTTTGGGGATCAGAATTTCACATTTAGTTTATGATATAGGATGTATTGGTACCTGTAGTTGATTTGTGTGGCCACATTTGACTGTATTCTCTTGCAATATCCAGAATTATTATTTATCTCATGAATAAGATTGCTTATAGTAATATATTCTTTTTTACTACATTGTCGCTTGACTATCCTGTATACTGGCATGTACTAATGTTTCCACCAATGATCAAACCTCACCGTCCCCGCATTTCCTTAATGTTTGTGATGCATAGTCTACCTGATTAGTTATTTAACCTGTAAATGACCAGATATGCTTATAGAAACTTCATATACTTTTAGGATGAATTTATTACTTTAATACATGACTATTACTTCACATTTCTGAGTGTCACTCTGTCAAGTTTAATATTTATTTCCTATGCTTGCTGCCTGAATGTTATTTGGAAATCACTATATCTAACACATTTTAACTTCATTTACATACATCTTACTGTTTTCTAGATATAAGTGAAACATTTTATATCTTTTCAGGTCTAGGCTGGTATCTGGAACAAAGTGTTAGTGGTGGATCAGCTTGGAAGCTCTCCAGTAGTCTGGTGGTGATAGCAAGGTTTCATAAGGACATATGCAGTGTACTGCCATAAGTGATCATATCACCACACTAATATACAGCACCTCAAGGACATGGCTTAGATCTTCATGGGAGAGATTAGCACCATTGTTCAGTAAGGTAAAGCCTGCCTAAAAACTGTATTTTCCTATCTTATTGTCGCTTTTTGTAGTTATCGACACTGAAATGTAATGCAATTTTCCTATAAAACATGGAAGTGGTCCCATCAGATGTTTAAATCTGAGTGCACTATTAATTATACAAATAACTGCCTAAATACCTGACACAATAAATATGGAACATAGCACCTGTTGTTGCTTCTTTAGTGTGTACACCTATATGCACCTTGACAGGCATATTGCGGTTTGTTGCCAAAATCACTATGAGTCATGCTACTTCACTACCCCTGGGAAAAATGTTCTCAGTTACACAGACCCAAACCACCATTTATTTTAAAGACCATTGATTGATCAACTTTTCTGCCTAAACTTTGACAAAATCTGTTTTCAAACTTTTATGAAAATTTAATTTTTCAATAAAATTTAGTTTATAAATTTATATGTTTATTTAAATTTCCATTAAAATTTGAATTGATCAAAATGTATAAACTTTCAACATAGTTTCAGACAGGCCTTATCTTGTAGTACAATTAGGTTTTTACAGCATTGAAAAAGTCCTATAATTAAGGAAGATATAGCAAATTTAGTTTTGGTTTCTCAAAAGCACATGAATCAACACTTGCACCCTGTGGAACACCTGCACTACACACTTTCCAGCAGGTGTCACATGTCTTGTATGCAAGGAAATTCAAAAAGACTTCATGTATAAAGTTCAAATAGGTGTGGCATTCAAAAATAAAAGTTTTACTAAAATTTGCCCCAAAAAGTTGGGCCTGTCAGGAATCACACCACAATTAATACTTCCAGTTCAGTACCCACGAATGTAGTTCCAGTCTATTTTTAGAACATTTTTTCCTCTCTCCTTTTGGTGGTGATAGAAGAGTTATATTGATGCATATTTGGTAGGGATTTAAAGATAATTGTTCATTCTTGAGAATATGAGCAGAGAGAGTGGTTGTCAGTGTGTAATTTAAAATTAAAAAATTAAAATTTGCCCCTTAAAATGCACATAGATAATATTTTTGGAAATTATATCCAATGATATCAGCATATTTATACTCCTACACCATATACAAGCTACAATGATGGATATTTGTCAAATTTTGTCAGAGAAAATATCTTTGTAAGTCAAAATGAGACATACATTTAAAATGTATGAAAGACAGATTCTATTTTGTATTGATCATTCAAACTATTTATTAGGGGTCCAATCAGTTAATTTATGTGTTTATGATGGGGTGACTTCCTGAGTAACACATATCTGCTTATATAGCCTTTAGTAATTGTTAACAAATATAGTTACAGGGTGTTTAGTGAGAGGACAGTGATGAAAACTTTATACTAGAACCTACTCAAGTTCTCTACTAAATCAGTTTAAACTTTCTGAGAATGAAATGCAGGCTGAAGGGATAAAATATACTTTCCACATGTATATTTACCCTTGGATGTAAGAAAACAGCAAAATTATGTAAGTTGAGCACAAAATGCATTCAATTTTATTGTTCAGTTTGGCTAAGATATTGATTAGTGAAGTGCGGCATTGTGGCCTGTATGATGTTATGTGAATTCTTATGATACATCTTAATTTATGCATTGTTAATTACTAATAATATTTGTTAACTGACACTCTAAAGATTGCACAAGATATATTCAAACAGATATTTTGAGTTTAACTGTGTACAACTGATCTTAGCATGGTTACATATCCCACATGAACAAATATTCACATATTTTAGAATGTTTGGGATCCAAAGTTCACATTCAGTACATCATATAGGCTGACATTGTACCTACAGTGAATCTGTAAGACACATTTCTGGCTGTGTGCACTAAATGTATCCCAAAATGTTATTTTCTTCATTAATATGCCCATGTATGGTAACATATTTCAATTCAGTACTTGGATAGAGTGCGGTATTGTAATATCAGCTGATATCTGATTCTATTGAACCATTGAGGTTAATAATTGGTATCAAACACCCTTAAAAATACACTTTAAATATTCAAACAGATCATTTGAATTATTTTTGCACATTTGAACATAACAATTACATTGTATATGTCCCACATATGCAAATTTCCATTCTTGTTTACAAGTTTTGGGGATCAGAATTTCACATTTAGTTTATGATATAGGATGTATTGGTACCTGTAGTTGATTTGTGTGGCCACATTTGACTGTATTCTCTTGCAATATCCAGAATTATTATTTATCTCATGAATAAGATTGCTTATAGTAATATATTCTTTTTTACTACATTGTCGCTTGACTATCCTGTATACTGGCATGTACTAATGTTTCCACCAATGATCAAACCTCACCGTCCCCGCATTTCCTTAATGTTTGTGATGCATAGTCTACCTGATTAGTTATTTAACCTGTAAATGACCAGATATGCTTATAGAAACTTCATATACTTTTAGGATGAATTTATTACTTTAATACATGACTATTACTTCACATTTCTGAGTGTCACTCTGTCAAGTTTAATATTTATTTCCTATGCTTGCTGCCTGAATGTTATTTGGAAATCACTATATCTAACACATTTTAACTTCATTTACATACATCTTACTGTTTTCTAGATATAAGTGAAACATTTTATATCTTTTCAGGTCTAGGCTGGTATCTGGAACAAAGTGTTAGTGGTGGATCAGCTTGGAAGCTCTCCAGTAGTCTGGTGGTGATAGCAAGGTTTCATAAGGACATATGCAGTGTACTGCCATAAGTGATCATATCACCACACTAATATACAGCACCTCAAGGACATGGCTTAGATCTTCATGGGAGAGATTAGCACCATTGTTCAGTAAGGTAAAGCCTGCCTAAAAACTGTATTTTCCTATCTTATTGTCGCTTTTTGTAGTTATCGACACTGAAATGTAATGCAATTTTCCTATAAAACATGGAAGTGGTCCCATCAGATGTTTAAATCTGAGTGCACTATTAATTATACAAATAACTGCCTAAATACCTGACACAATAAATATGGAACATAGCACCTGTTGTTGCTTCTTTAGTGTGTACACCTATATGCACCTTGACAGGCATATTGCGGTTTGTTGCCAAAATCACTATGAGTCATGCTACTTCACTACCCCTGGGAAAAATGTTCTCAGTTACACAGACCCAAACCACCATTTATTTTAAAGACCATTGATTGATCAACTTTTCTGCCTAAACTTTGACAAAATCTGTTTTCAAACTTTTATGAAAATTTAATTTTTCAATAAAATTTAGTTTATAAATTTATATGTTTATTTAAATTTCCATTAAAATTTGAATTGATCAAAATGTATAAACTTTCAACATAGTTTCAGACAGGCCTTATCTTGTAGTACAATTAGGTTTTTACAGCATTGAAAAAGTCCTATAATTAAGGAAGATATAGCAAATTTAGTTTTGGTTTCTCAAAAGCACATGAATCAACACTTGCACCCTGTGGAACACCTGCACTACACACTTTCCAGCAGGTGTCACATGTCTTGTATGCAAGGAAATTCAAAAAGACTTCATGTATAAAGTTCAAATAGGTGTGGCATTCAAAAATAAAAGTTTTACTAAAATTTGCCCCAAAAAGTTGGGCCTGTCAGGAATCACACCACAATTAATACTTCCAGTTCAGTACCCACGAATGTAGTTCCAGTCTATTTTTAGAACATTTTTTCCTCTCTCCTTTTGGTGGTGATAGAAGAGTTATATTGATGCATATTTGGTAGGGATTTAAAGATAATTGTTCATTCTTGAGAATATGAGCAGAGAGAGTGGTTGTCAGTGTGTAATTTAAAATTAAAAAATTAAAATTTGCCCCTTAAAATGCACATAGATAATATTTTTGGAAATTATATCCAATGATATCAGCATATTTATACTCCTACACCATATACAAGCTACAATGATGGATATTTGTCAAATTTTGTCAGAGAAAATATCTTTGTAAGTCAAAATGAGACATACATTTAAAATGTATGAAAGACAGATTCTATTTTGTATTGATCATTCAAACTATTTATTAGGGGTCCAATCAGTTAATTTATGTGTTTATGATGGGGTGACTTCCTGAGTAACACATATCTGCTTATATAGCCTTTAGTAATTGTTAACAAATATAGTTACAGGGTGTTTAGTGAGAGGACAGTGATGAAAACTTTATACTAGAACCTACTCAAGTTCTCTACTAAATCAGTTTAAACTTTCTGAGAATGAAATGCAGGCTGAAGGGATAAAATATACTTTCCACATGTATATTTACCCTTGGATGTAAGAAAACAGCAAAATTATGTAAGTTGAGCACAAAATGCATTCAATTTTATTGTTCAGTTTGGCTAAGATATTGATTAGTGAAGTGCGGCATTGTGGCCTGTATGATGTTATGTGAATTCTTATGATACATCTTAATTTATGCATTGTTAATTACTAATAATATTTGTTAACTGACACTCTAAAGATTGCACAAGATATATTCAAACAGATATTTTGAGTTTAACTGTGTACAACTGATCTTAGCATGGTTACATATCCCACATGAACAAATATTCACATATTTTAGAATGTTTGGGATCCAAAGTTCACATTCAGTACATCATATAGGCTGACATTGTACCTACAGTGAATCTGTAAGACACATTTCTGGCTGTGTGCACTAAATGTATCCCAAAATGTTATTTTCTTCATTAATATGCCCATGTATGGTAACATATTTCAATTCAGTACTTGGATAGAGTGCGGTATTGTAATATCAGCTGATATCTGATTCTATTGAACCATTGAGGTTAATAATTGGTATCAAACACCCTTAAAAATACACTTTAAATATTCAAACAGATCATTTGAATTATTTTTGCACATTTGAACATAACAATTACATTGTATATGTCCCACATATGCAAATTTCCATTCTTGTTTACAAGTTTTGGGGATCAGAATTTCACATTTAGTTTATGATATAGGATGTATTGGTACCTGTAGTTGATTTGTGTGGCCACATTTGACTGTATTCTCTTGCAATATCCAGAATTATTATTTATCTCATGAATAAGATTGCTTATAGTAATATATTCTTTTTTACTACATTGTCGCTTGACTATCCTGTATACTGGCATGTACTAATGTTTCCACCAATGATCAAACCTCACCGTCCCCGCATTTCCTTAATGTTTGTGATGCATAGTCTACCTGATTAGTTATTTAACCTGTAAATGACCAGATATGCTTATAGAAACTTCATATACTTTTAGGATGAATTTATTACTTTAATACATGACTATTACTTCACATTTCTGAGTGTCACTCTGTCAAGTTTAATATTTATTTCCTATGCTTGCTGCCTGAATGTTATTTGGAAATCACTATATCTAACACATTTTAACTTCATTTACATACATCTTACTGTTTTCTAGATATAAGTGAAACATTTTATATCTTTTCAGGTCTAGGCTGGTATCTGGAACAAAGTGTTAGTGGTGGATCAGCTTGGAAGCTCTCCAGTAGTCTGGTGGTGATAGCAAGGTTTCATAAGGACATATGCAGTGTACTGCCATAAGTGATCATATCACCACACTAATATACAGCACCTCAAGGACATGGCTTAGATCTTCATGGGAGAGATTAGCACCATTGTTCAGTAAGGTAAAGCCTGCCTAAAAACTGTATTTTCCTATCTTATTGTCGCTTTTTGTAGTTATCGACACTGAAATGTAATGCAATTTTCCTATAAAACATGGAAGTGGTCCCATCAGATGTTTAAATCTGAGTGCACTATTAATTATACAAATAACTGCCTAAATACCTGACACAATAAATATGGAACATAGCACCTGTTGTTGCTTCTTTAGTGTGTACACCTATATGCACCTTGACAGGCATATTGCGGTTTGTTGCCAAAATCACTATGAGTCATGCTACTTCACTACCCCTGGGAAAAATGTTCTCAGTTACACAGACCCAAACCACCATTTATTTTAAAGACCATTGATTGATCAACTTTTCTGCCTAAACTTTGACAAAATCTGTTTTCAAACTTTTATGAAAATTTAATTTTTCAATAAAATTTAGTTTATAAATTTATATGTTTATTTAAATTTCCATTAAAATTTGAATTGATCAAAATGTATAAACTTTCAACATAGTTTCAGACAGGCCTTATCTTGTAGTACAATTAGGTTTTTACAGCATTGAAAAAGTCCTATAATTAAGGAAGATATAGCAAATTTAGTTTTGGTTTCTCAAAAGCACATGAATCAACACTTGCACCCTGTGGAACACCTGCACTACACACTTTCCAGCAGGTGTCACATGTCTTGTATGCAAGGAAATTCAAAAAGACTTCATGTATAAAGTTCAAATAGGTGTGGCATTCAAAAATAAAAGTTTTACTAAAATTTGCCCCAAAAAGTTGGGCCTGTCAGGAATCACACCACAATTAATACTTCCAGTTCAGTACCCATGAATGTAGTTCCAGTCTATTTTTAGAACATTTTTTCCTCTCTCCTTTTGGTGGTGATAGAAGAGTTATATTGATGCATATTTGGTAGGGATTTAAAGATAATTGTTCATTCTTGAGAATATGAGCAGAGAGAGTGGTTGTCAGTGTGTAATTTAAAATTAAAAAATTAAAATTTGCCCCTTAAAATGCACATAGATAATATTTTTGGAAATTATATCCAATGATATCAGCATATTTATACTCCTACACCATATACAAGCTACAATGATGGATATTTGTCAAATTTTGTCAGAGAAAATATCTTTGTAAGTCAAAATGAGACATACATTTAAAATGTATGAAAGACAGATTCTATTTTGTATTGATCATTCAAACTATTTATTAGGGGTCCAATCAGTTAATTTATGTGTTTATGATGGGGTGACTTCCTGAGTAACACATATCTGCTTATATAGCCTTTAGTAATTGTTAACAAATATAGTTACAGGGTGTTTAGTGAGAGGACAGTGATGAAAACTTTATACTAGAACCTACTCAAGTTCTCTACTAAATCAGTTTAAACTTTCTGAGAATGAAATGCAGGCTGAAGGGATAAAATATACTTTCCACATGTATATTTACCCTTGGATGTAAGAAAACAGCAAAATTATGTAAGTTGAGCACAAAATGCATTCAATTTTATTGTTCAGTTTGGCTAAGATATTGATTAGTGAAGTGCGGCATTGTGGCCTGTATGATGTTATGTGAATTCTTATGATACATCTTAATTTATGCATTGTTAATTACTAATAATATTTGTTAACTGACACTCTAAAGATTGCACAAGATATATTCAAACAGATATTTTGAGTTTAACTGTGTACAACTGATCTTAGCATGGTTACATATCCCACATGAACAAATATTCACATATTTTAGAATGTTTGGGATCCAAAGTTCACATTCAGTACATCATATAGGCTGACATTGTACCTACAGTGAATCTGTAAGACACATTTCTGGCTGTGTGCACTAAATGTATCCCAAAATGTTATTTTCTTCATTAATATGCCCATGTATGGTAACATATTTCAATTCAGTACTTGGATAGAGTGCGGTATTGTAATATCAGCTGATATCTGATTCTATTGAACCATTGAGGTTAATAATTGGTATCAAACACCCTTAAAAATACACTTTAAATATTCAAACAGATCATTTGAATTATTTTTGCACATTTGAACATAACAATTACATTGTATATGTCCCACATATGCAAATTTCCATTCTTGTTTACAAGTTTTGGGGATCAGAATTTCACATTTAGTTTATGATATAGGATGTATTGGTACCTGTAGTTGATTTGTGTGGCCACATTTGACTGTATTCTCTTGCAATATCCAGAATTATTATTTATCTCATGAATAAGATTGCTTATAGTAATATATTCTTTTTTACTACATTGTCGCTTGACTATCCTGTATACTGGCATGTACTAATGTTTCCACCAATGATCAAACCTCACCGTCCCCGCATTTCCTTAATGTTTGTGATGCATAGTCTACCTGATTAGTTATTTAACCTGTAAATGACCAGATATGCTTATAGAAACTTCATATACTTTTAGGATGAATTTATTACTTTAATACATGACTATTACTTCACATTTCTGAGTGTCACTCTGTCAAGTTTAATATTTATTTCCTATGCTTGCTGCCTGAATGTTATTTGGAAATCACTATATCTAACACATTTTAACTTCATTTACATACATCTTACTGTTTTCTAGATATAAGTGAAACATTTTATATCTTTTCAGGTCTAGGCTGGTATCTGGAACAAAGTGTTAGTGGTGGATCAGCTTGGAAGCTCTCCAGTAGTCTGGTGGTGATAGCAAGGTTTCATAAGGACATATGCAGTGTACTGCCATAAGTGATCATATCACCACACTAATATACAGCACCTCAAGGACATGGCTTAGATCTTCATGGGAGAGATTAGCACCATTGTTCAGTAAGGTAAAGCCTGCCTAAAAACTGTATTTTCCTATCTTATTGTCGCTTTTTGTAGTTATCGACACTGAAATGTAATGCAATTTTCCTATAAAACATGGAAGTGGTCCCATCAGATGTTTAAATCTGAGTGCACTATTAATTATACAAATAACTGCCTAAATACCTGACACAATAAATATGGAACATAGCACCTGTTGTTGCTTCTTTAGTGTGTACACCTATATGCACCTTGACAGGCATATTGCGGTTTGTTGCCAAAATCACTATGAGTCATGCTACTTCACTACCCCTGGGAAAAATGTTCTCAGTTACACAGACCCAAACCACCATTTATTTTAAAGACCATTGATTGATCAACTTTTCTGCCTAAACTTTGACAAAATCTGTTTTCAAACTTTTATGAAAATTTAATTTTTCAATAAAATTTAGTTTATAAATTTATATGTTTATTTAAATTTCCATTAAAATTTGAATTGATCAAAATGTATAAACTTTCAACATAGTTTCAGACAGGCCTTATCTTGTAGTACAATTAGGTTTTTACAGCATTGAAAAAGTCCTATAATTAAGGAAGATATAGCAAATTTAGTTTTGGTTTCTCAAAAGCACATGAATCAACACTTGCACCCTGTGGAACACCTGCACTACACACTTTCCAGCAGGTGTCACATGTCTTGTATGCAAGGAAATTCAAAAAGACTTCATGTATAAAGTTCAAATAGGTGTGGCATTCAAAAATAAAAGTTTTACTAAAATTTGCCCCAAAAAGTTGGGCCTGTCAGGAATCACACCACAATTAATACTTCCAGTTCAGTACCCACGAATGTAGTTCCAGTCTATTTTTAGAACATTTTTTCCTCTCTCCTTTTGGTGGTGATAGAAGAGTTATATTGATGCATATTTGGTAGGGATTTAAAGATAATTGTTCATTCTTGAGAATATGAGCAGAGAGAGTGGTTGTCAGTGTGTAATTTAAAATTAAAAAATTAAAATTTGCCCCTTAAAATGCACATAGATAATATTTTTGGAAATTATATCCAATGATATCAGCATATTTATACTCCTACACCATATACAAGCTACAATGATGGATATTTGTCAAATTTTGTCAGAGAAAATATCTTTGTAAGTCAAAATGAGACATACATTTAAAATGTATGAAAGACAGATTCTATTTTGTATTGATCATTCAAACTATTTATTAGGGGTCCAATCAGTTAATTTATGTGTTTATGATGGGGTGACTTCCTGAGTAACACATATCTGCTTATATAGCCTTTAGTAATTGTTAACAAATATAGTTACAGGGTGTTTAGTGAGAGGACAGTGATGAAAACTTTATACTAGAACCTACTCAAGTTCTCTACTAAATCAGTTTAAACTTTCTGAGAATGAAATGCAGGCTGAAGGGATAAAATATACTTTCCACATGTATATTTACCCTTGGATGTAAGAAAACAGCAAAATTATGTAAGTTGAGCACAAAATGCATTCAATTTTATTGTTCAGTTTGGCTAAGATATTGATTAGTGAAGTGCGGCATTGTGGCCTGTATGATGTTATGTGAATTCTTATGATACATCTTAATTTATGCATTGTTAATTACTAATAATATTTGTTAACTGACACTCTAAAGATTGCACAAGATATATTCAAACAGATATTTTGAGTTTAACTGTGTACAACTGATCTTAGCATGGTTACATATCCCACATGAACAAATATTCACATATTTTAGAATGTTTGGGATCCAAAGTTCACATTCAGTACATCATATAGGCTGACATTGTACCTACAGTGAATCTGTAAGACACATTTCTGGCTGTGTGCACTAAATGTATCCCAAAATGTTATTTTCTTCATTAATATGCCCATGTATGGTAACATATTTCAATTCAGTACTTGGATAGAGTGCGGTATTGTAATATCAGCTGATATCTGATTCTATTGAACCATTGAGGTTAATAATTGGTATCAAACACCCTTAAAAATACACTTTAAATATTCAAACAGATCATTTGAATTATTTTTGCACATTTGAACATAACAATTACATTGTATATGTCCCACATATGCAAATTTCCATTCTTGTTTACAAGTTTTGGGGATCAGAATTTCACATTTAGTTTATGATATAGGATGTATTGGTACCTGTAGTTGATTTGTGTGGCCACATTTGACTGTATTCTCTTGCAATATCCAGAATTATTATTTATCTCATGAATAAGATTGCTTATAGTAATATATTCTTTTTTACTACATTGTCGCTTGACTATCCTGTATACTGGCATGTACTAATGTTTCCACCAATGATCAAACCTCACCGTCCCCGCATTTCCTTAATGTTTGTGATGCATAGTCTACCTGATTAGTTATTTAACCTGTAAATGACCAGATATGCTTATAGAAACTTCATATACTTTTAGGATGAATTTATTACTTTAATACATGACTATTACTTCACATTTCTGAGTGTCACTCTGTCAAGTTTAATATTTATTTCCTATGCTTGCTGCCTGAATGTTATTTGGAAATCACTATATCTAACACATTTTAACTTCATTTACATACATCTTACTGTTTTCTAGATATAAGTGAAACATTTTATATCTTTTCAGGTCTAGGCTGGTATCTGGAACAAAGTGTTAGTGGTGGATCAGCTTGGAAGCTCTCCAGTAGTCTGGTGGTGATAGCAAGGTTTCATAAGGACATATGCAGTGTACTGCCATAAGTGATCATATCACCACACTAATATACAGCACCTCAAGGACATGGCTTAGATCTTCATGGGAGAGATTAGCACCATTGTTCAGTAAGGTAAAGCCTGCCTAAAAACTGTATTTTCCTATCTTATTGTCGCTTTTTGTAGTTATCGACACTGAAATGTAATGCAATTTTCCTATAAAACATGGAAGTGGTCCCATCAGATGTTTAAATCTGAGTGCACTATTAATTATACAAATAACTGCCTAAATACCTGACACAATAAATATGGAACATAGCACCTGTTGTTGCTTCTTTAGTGTGTACACCTATATGCACCTTGACAGGCATATTGCGGTTTGTTGCCAAAATCACTATGAGTCATGCTACTTCACTACCCCTGGGAAAAATGTTCTCAGTTACACAGACCCAAACCACCATTTATTTTAAAGACCATTGATTGATCAACTTTTCTGCCTAAACTTTGACAAAATCTGTTTTCAAACTTTTATGAAAATTTAATTTTTCAATAAAATTTAGTTTATAAATTTATATGTTTATTTAAATTTCCATTAAAATTTGAATTGATCAAAATGTATAAACTTTCAACATAGTTTCAGACAGGCCTTATCTTGTAGTACAATTAGGTTTTTACAGCATTGAAAAAGTCCTATAATTAAGGAAGATATAGCAAATTTAGTTTTGGTTTCTCAAAAGCACATGAATCAACACTTGCACCCTGTGGAACACCTGCACTACACACTTTCCAGCAGGTGTCACATGTCTTGTATGCAAGGAAATTCAAAAAGACTTCATGTATAAAGTTCAAATAGGTGTGGCATTCAAAAATAAAAGTTTTACTAAAATTTGCCCCAAAAAGTTGGGCCTGTCAGGAATCACACCACAATTAATACTTCCAGTTCAGTACCCACGAATGTAGTTCCAGTCTATTTTTAGAACATTTTTTCCTCTCTCCTTTTGGTGGTGATAGAAGAGTTATATTGATGCATATTTGGTAGGGATTTAAAGATAATTGTTCATTCTTGAGAATATGAGCAGAGAGAGTGGTTGTCAGTGTGTAATTTAAAATTAAAAAATTAAAATTTGCCCCTTAAAATGCACATAGATAATATTTTTGGAAATTATATCCAATGATATCAGCATATTTATACTCCTACACCATATACAAGCTACAATGATGGATATTTGTCAAATTTTGTCAGAGAAAATATCTTTGTAAGTCAAAATGAGACATACATTTAAAATGTATGAAAGACAGATTCTATTTTGTATTGATCATTCAAACTATTTATTAGGGGTCCAATCAGTTAATTTATGTGTTTATGATGGGGTGACTTCCTGAGTAACACATATCTGCTTATATAGCCTTTAGTAATTGTTAACAAATATAGTTACAGGGTGTTTAGTGAGAGGACAGTGATGAAAACTTTATACTAGAACCTACTCAAGTTCTCTACTAAATCAGTTTAAACTTTCTGAGAATGAAATGCAGGCTGAAGGGATAAAATATACTTTCCACATGTATATTTACCCTTGGATGTAAGAAAACAGCAAAATTATGTAAGTTGAGCACAAAATGCATTCAATTTTATTGTTCAGTTTGGCTAAGATATTGATTAGTGAAGTGCGGCATTGTGGCCTGTATGATGTTATGTGAATTCTTATGATACATCTTAATTTATGCATTGTTAATTACTAATAATATTTGTTAACTGACACTCTAAAGATTGCACAAGATATATTCAAACAGATATTTTGAGTTTAACTGTGTACAACTGATCTTAGCATGGTTACATATCCCACATGAACAAATATTCACATATTTTAGAATGTTTGGGATCCAAAGTTCACATTCAGTACATCATATAGGCTGACATTGTACCTACAGTGAATCTGTAAGACACATTTCTGGCTGTGTGCACTAAATGTATCCCAAAATGTTATTTTCTTCATTAATATGCCCATGTATGGTAACATATTTCAATTCAGTACTTGGATAGAGTGCGGTATTGTAATATCAGCTGATATCTGATTCTATTGAACCATTGAGGTTAATAATTGGTATCAAACACCCTTAAAAATACACTTTAAATATTCAAACAGATCATTTGAATTATTTTTGCACATTTGAACATAACAATTACATTGTATATGTCCCACATATGCAAATTTCCATTCTTGTTTACAAGTTTTGGGGATCAGAATTTCACATTTAGTTTATGATATAGGATGTATTGGTACCTGTAGTTGATTTGTGTGGCCACATTTGACTGTATTCTCTTGCAATATCCAGAATTATTATTTATCTCATGAATAAGATTGCTTATAGTAATATATTCTTTTTTACTACATTGTCGCTTGACTATCCTGTATACTGGCATGTACTAATGTTTCCACCAATGATCAAACCTCACCGTCCCCGCATTTCCTTAATGTTTGTGATGCATAGTCTACCTGATTAGTTATTTAACCTGTAAATGACCAGATATGCTTATAGAAACTTCATATACTTTTAGGATGAATTTATTACTTTAATACATGACTATTACTTCACATTTCTGAGTGTCACTCTGTCAAGTTTAATATTTATTTCCTATGCTTGCTGCCTGAATGTTATTTGGAAATCACTATATCTAACACATTTTAACTTCATTTACATACATCTTACTGTTTTCTAGATATAAGTGAAACATTTTATATCTTTTCAGGTCTAGGCTGGTATCTGGAACAAAGTGTTAGTGGTGGATCAGCTTGGAAGCTCTCCAGTAGTCTGGTGGTGATAGCAAGGTTTCATAAGGACATATGCAGTGTACTGCCATAAGTGATCATATCACCACACTAATATACAGCACCTCAAGGACATGGCTTAGATCTTCATGGGAGAGATTAGCACCATTGTTCAGTAAGGTAAAGCCTGCCTAAAAACTGTATTTTCCTATCTTATTGTCGCTTTTTGTAGTTATCGACACTGAAATGTAATGCAATTTTCCTATAAAACATGGAAGTGGTCCCATCAGATGTTTAAATCTGAGTGCACTATTAATTATACAAATAACTGCCTAAATACCTGACACAATAAATATGGAACATAGCACCTGTTGTTGCTTCTTTAGTGTGTACACCTATATGCACCTTGACAGGCATATTGCGGTTTGTTGCCAAAATCACTATGAGTCATGCTACTTCACTACCCCTGGGAAAAATGTTCTCAGTTACACAGACCCAAACCACCATTTATTTTAAAGACCATTGATTGATCAACTTTTCTGCCTAAACTTTGACAAAATCTGTTTTCAAACTTTTATGAAAATTTAATTTTTCAATAAAATTTAGTTTATAAATTTATATGTTTATTTAAATTTCCATTAAAATTTGAATTGATCAAAATGTATAAACTTTCAACATAGTTTCAGACAGGCCTTATCTTGTAGTACAATTAGGTTTTTACAGCATTGAAAAAGTCCTATAATTAAGGAAGATATAGCAAATTTAGTTTTGGTTTCTCAAAAGCACATGAATCAACACTTGCACCCTGTGGAACACCTGCACTACACACTTTCCAGCAGGTGTCACATGTCTTGTATGCAAGGAAATTCAAAAAGACTTCATGTATAAAGTTCAAATAGGTGTGGCATTCAAAAATAAAAGTTTTACTAAAATTTGCCCCAAAAAGTTGGGCCTGTCAGGAATCACACCACAATTAATACTTCCAGTTCAGTACCCACGAATGTAGTTCCAGTCTATTTTTAGAACATTTTTTCCTCTCTCCTTTTGGTGGTGATAGAAGAGTTATATTGATGCATATTTGGTAGGGATTTAAAGATAATTGTTCATTCTTGAGAATATGAGCAGAGAGAGTGGTTGTCAGTGTGTAATTTAAAATTAAAAAATTAAAATTTGCCCCTTAAAATGCACATAGATAATATTTTTGGAAATTATATCCAATGATATCAGCATATTTATACTCCTACACCATATACAAGCTACAATGATGGATATTTGTCAAATTTTGTCAGAGAAAATATCTTTGTAAGTCAAAATGAGACATACATTTAAAATGTATGAAAGACAGATTCTATTTTGTATTGATCATTCAAACTATTTATTAGGGGTCCAATCAGTTAATTTATGTGTTTATGATGGGGTGACTTCCTGAGTAACACATATCTGCTTATATAGCCTTTAGTAATTGTTAACAAATATAGTTACAGGGTGTTTAGTGAGAGGACAGTGATGAAAACTTTATACTAGAACCTACTCAAGTTCTCTACTAAATCAGTTTAAACTTTCTGAGAATGAAATGCAGGCTGAAGGGATAAAATATACTTTCCACATGTATATTTACCCTTGGATGTAAGAAAACAGCAAAATTATGTAAGTTGAGCACAAAATGCATTCAATTTTATTGTTCAGTTTGGCTAAGATATTGATTAGTGAAGTGCGGCATTGTGGCCTGTATGATGTTATGTGAATTCTTATGATACATCTTAATTTATGCATTGTTAATTACTAATAATATTTGTTAACTGACACTCTAAAGATTGCACAAGATATATTCAAACAGATATTTTGAGTTTAACTGTGTACAACTGATCTTAGCATGGTTACATATCCCACATGAACAAATATTCACATATTTTAGAATGTTTGGGATCCAAAGTTCACATTCAGTACATCATATAGGCTGACATTGTACCTACAGTGAATCTGTAAGACACATTTCTGGCTGTGTGCACTAAATGTATCCCAAAATGTTATTTTCTTCATTAATATGCCCATGTATGGTAACATATTTCAATTCAGTACTTGGATAGAGTGCGGTATTGTAATATCAGCTGATATCTGATTCTATTGAACCATTGAGGTTAATAATTGGTATCAAACACCCTTAAAAATACACTTTAAATATTCAAACAGATCATTTGAATTATTTTTGCACATTTGAACATAACAATTACATTGTATATGTCCCACATATGCAAATTTCCATTCTTGTTTACAAGTTTTGGGGATCAGAATTTCACATTTAGTTTATGATATAGGATGTATTGGTACCTGTAGTTGATTTGTGTGGCCACATTTGACTGTATTCTCTTGCAATATCCAGAATTATTATTTATCTCATGAATAAGATTGCTTATAGTAATATATTCTTTTTTACTACATTGTCGCTTGACTATCCTGTATACTGGCATGTACTAATGTTTCCACCAATGATCAAACCTCACCGTCCCCGCATTTCCTTAATGTTTGTGATGCATAGTCTACCTGATTAGTTATTTAACCTGTAAATGACCAGATATGCTTATAGAAACTTCATATACTTTTAGGATGAATTTATTACTTTAATACATGACTATTACTTCACATTTCTGAGTGTCACTCTGTCAAGTTTAATATTTATTTCCTATGCTTGCTGCCTGAATGTTATTTGGAAATCACTATATCTAACACATTTTAACTTCATTTACATACATCTTACTGTTTTCTAGATATAAGTGAAACATTTTATATCTTTTCAGGTCTAGGCTGGTATCTGGAACAAAGTGTTAGTGGTGGATCAGCTTGGAAGCTCTCCAGTAGTCTGGTGGTGATAGCAAGGTTTCATAAGGACATATGCAGTGTACTGCCATAAGTGATCATATCACCACACTAATATACAGCACCTCAAGGACATGGCTTAGATCTTCATGGGAGAGATTAGCACCATTGTTCAGTAAGGTAAAGCCTGCCTAAAAACTGTATTTTCCTATCTTATTGTCGCTTTTTGTAGTTATCGACACTGAAATGTAATGCAATTTTCCTATAAAACATGGAAGTGGTCCCATCAGATGTTTAAATCTGAGTGCACTATTAATTATACAAATAACTGCCTAAATACCTGACACAATAAATATGGAACATAGCACCTGTTGTTGCTTCTTTAGTGTGTACACCTATATGCACCTTGACAGGCATATTGCGGTTTGTTGCCAAAATCACTATGAGTCATGCTACTTCACTACCCCTGGGAAAAATGTTCTCAGTTACACAGACCCAAACCACCATTTATTTTAAAGACCATTGATTGATCAACTTTTCTGCCTAAACTTTGACAAAATCTGTTTTCAAACTTTTATGAAAATTTAATTTTTCAATAAAATTTAGTTTATAAATTTATATGTTTATTTAAATTTCCATTAAAATTTGAATTGATCAAAATGTATAAACTTTCAACATAGTTTCAGACAGGCCTTATCTTGTAGTACAATTAGGTTTTTACAGCATTGAAAAAGTCCTATAATTAAGGAAGATATAGCAAATTTAGTTTTGGTTTCTCAAAAGCACATGAATCAACACTTGCACCCTGTGGAACACCTGCACTACACACTTTCCAGCAGGTGTCACATGTCTTGTATGCAAGGAAATTCAAAAAGACTTCATGTATAAAGTTCAAATAGGTGTGGCATTCAAAAATAAAAGTTTTACTAAAATTTGCCCCAAAAAGTTGGGCCTGTCAGGAATCACACCACAATTAATACTTCCAGTTCAGTACCCATGTAGTTCCAGTCTATTTTTAGAACATTTTTTCCTCTCTCCTTTTGGTGGTGATAGAAGAGTTATATTGATGCATATTTGGTAGGGATTTAAAGATAATTGTTCATTCTTGAGAATATGAGCAGAGAGAGTGGTTGTCAGTGTGTAATTTGGCGACAGTGCACATGGAGTAATAAGGCTTTGGTGATGATCCGGAAGTGAAATATGTGGTCTGTGTACATGCTGTTCTGTTTACAGTGCAGCAGCTCAAAAAAATGCCGATCAACCCTTGACAAGAATTTCACCGTGAAGTCATCTTTGGAGGTATTTTAGATTAACATATGATTTGTATTGATTGTCACACTGTGGAAAGGTCAGCACTGAGAAATATATGTAGAGAACATATAGTAAAATTAATTGTGGTCTATGTCCAGTAACGATGGTATTCGAAGTTTTCGGTATTTTTCTTCATAGCGCCACCTATCGTGATTACTTTATATATATGCAAGACACCCAGCGCCATGGTCACAACTCAAGGTGTAACGGTACCAATTGTTTTCCATAGACCTCAATGCTAATGTTTTGTAAAATAAATATAATTTCTATCCTACTTCAGCATGAATGTCACGCACTGTCACAGAGAACAACCTTAGCTGATCAATTTGACAAGGACACAACCAGAGAGATAACTCTGCTGGAACTAGACAGTGGTAAGAGTTATCTAGTCACAATAGACTCAAATTTCACCCTTGTGTCTCACATTTAAAAAAAAATATACAAATACAAAAATATCATCTAGATATGAATTAACTTAATCTCACATGTTGCCAAGAGGCTTCACTTTTTATTTAAGCCTAACAGAAAGTACAACCAATCACAGCTAGTGTAACTGTTGTTTATTACACAGGAGTCTGACGTTTATCAGTAAAGTTCGGCGAATGTCTGACAACACGAATTACCCTTATCAATAATATAAATAAATATTATTGATAAGGGTAATTCATGTTGTCCGACATTTCGCCGTACTTTATTGATAAAACGTCAGACTCCTGTGGTTTATTACTGAATGCAAGGTTACCTACATCTTTAGTCCAAGTTTCCTCTGACCCTTGCCACCCCATTTTTGATATTTGGTTTTCTCGGACTACTACATCTTAAGCTCCTCCTACGCACAGATGCTCGACGCGAGCTTGCTGTAAAGAAAAAATCATAATCTAAAGAGAAAAAAAAATAGAAAAATACGTTAGAGTACCCCCATGATCCATTCAGACAGATGACCCTCTCTATATTACTATATCATTCTATTAATACTCATATACACAATGGATGTATATTTAAATATCGTGTTTTAACCAAATATGAACCAAAATCAAAATGGCGCTGATTTGATGAAAATCTTATAACCACTGGACCTGTATCTTGAATTGACAATACTATCTACATCGTGTTTCCTCTCAAGACCATTTAGATTGCTTGAATGAAATGAAAATGATATATATCATCCAATAGTGCTACAATTGCAGCCATTCATGTCAAATTAGTTGATTTGGCATTTTCACTGAAAGACTTCTTATCTGTCCTATTGATTCAGAATGTCGAAATATACATCTCAGACATTAGACATCTGCTAGGACAGTCATCTTCACTGACTTCAGACTCATTTAGCTACTTCTCCTAAAACACAATAGCTCATACATTTTTATCATCTGCTGCAGTCAGCATCCAAAAAGCTGTGCCACATCTTTACAGATGAGCAACTGCATGCATTAGAAGCATAATGACATGTATGATCGACAAGTGTAATGGATGGTGGAAGAATCGAGAATCTGGCCAACTCTCAGAACCTTATGGTGCAACAAGTCAGGGTTGGTTGTTTAAAAAAATTTCCTCTTTCTTGCAACATTTTGAAATCCAACAGCATAATGAATTGCATCTTAATTCTTTAAAAGCAATTCAGTTTAATCAATGACTTTCATTAGTCAGTTGTGGGATATGTCCAGTGTTTGCTTCTCAATTTTCAAATGAAAGTGAAACTTCTCAAAAGTACATTTCTTTTTGAATAATTAAAATCTTTGGCTTTAACATTTCTTTAGGTTTCTTGATCTTTACTTCACCTAACCTAAAAAATAAATGTTCTCAGTTGTTTTCATGTTTGTTTTTTTTTTGGGGGGGGTGTGCAGAAGTAAATGTATTCAGTAGTCTGTAAATTTCTTGGAAACTATGATTTTATTGCATCTCTGAATTTGTTTTAGTCTGCCTAAAAACCATATGCTCGCCACATGCTTATCAATTTGGTTATTGCAGGTTGGTACAAATTGGATTGCCCATTGTCCAGGATCATTAATCTCAAGGACAGATTCTACAGGAAACAAAAATGATGAAACAAAGTGCAGCTGGTCAGTGGAAGCTCTTATTATCTATGTATCAAATTTATAATGTGGATGACACAATGAATAGCATACAGTCTAGTTATTTATTATTTTCAGGACTGGATTGGAAATTAGCGACAAAGACAGAAGCACTACATTCAGTAGCCTGCTGTCTCAAGTTCCGCTTCCAAGCCAGAACCAAAGTAATTGAAAGAGCCTAGGGTATACAGTATGTTTTGCAAGGGAAAATTGCTTGGTAGGCTAAATAGTTATTGGTCACAAACTTTTTTATTGCTCAGCTCTTTGAAGCCAGTGCTTAACCACACTATTTTCAAAAATGAAAGAAAAAGTAAATTTATTTTCATTCTTTTTGAAAGTGTTGTCCTGTTTTGAACTGATTATAACACAAGAATATGGCAATCTTTGTCATATTCTGTATAAGACCGTGTTATATCCGAATTCATATAATAATGGAGTGTGCTATAGCAGGCTAAAACTGTATATATTAATTGATGCTGTCATCATTTGCTTAATTATTTTGCATAAACTGAGATTTTCTCTGATACCTTCCCACTTGGTAATGTTACATTGAATAATCCTACCTGTCCATCAGTTTGCCCATTTGCAGGTCATTTATTTTTTTCCCGTTAACTTATTTGTACACTGGTGGTGAGATAGTAAACATCTTTGGTTGTTGTTATATGAAATAAAAACTTAAGGTCATTAGTTGTATTTTGTATAAACTATTAATGGGTTATTGCCAAAATGTAGAAAAGAGATGAATTGTATTGGACATAAATTACTACAAATGCGTTTGTGTTAAATGGCTTCATCTTGCAAATTTTATATAATGAAGAATTTTCATAAATCTTTTACTCTTGTTATATTACTAATATTTTATTTATTTTCAGTGTGTAATTTTAAGATGTCAGTGAGGATAAAACAAACTATGATTTAGTGATATATACACACTGGTAATGGTGTTATTGGCATTGTGTTTAGTACAAATGTAATTTTAAAGTCTTTCTTTCTGATCATTTTGCTTTTTGTTTTTGATAATGCGACTTAGTGAATGTGTAGAGAGTACTGCTTTACCTGTTTCTTTTGGCATGTTCTGTTATCAATTTATTATTCAGGTATTATTGCTTATATTCTTATCTAACCTTGTGTATGTACATGTATAATCACACTCATTAATCTCTTTGCAGTATACTCTGAGATATGTTTTGTAAAATGCACCTTTAAATTATATTCACATATATTTTTAACTGTACGCTAATGGTGTTTAAACATAATGACAGGTGTAATGCTTAATACATACCAATACCTACATGGTAAAGTAAATTTTGTGTATTATTATTGCCCCAACATCAAAATCGTAATGGGTGAAGGGCTGATTTATCAGCCTATCATCCTCAGGACCTACTTTTGTTCAGTGGGCAAATGAATGGAAGCCTGCTTCAGGAAAGGCAAAATATCAGGAAACTGCTGAGGAATGGAGGAAAAATTTATCAGCATCTGTGGACACTCCAAAATTTATAAGGCACCACTTAAAACTGGTTAGTCGGTCGGCAATTAATGTTTCTTGATTCAGTAATTAAAGTTATATCTGTTCAGTTAGCATAAAGCCATGTATAAGGTCATCTTGCAGATCCTGTGAATACTTCAACCTGGAGAAAGAAAATCTGCATCTAACAAATATTGATTTATAAAATATACCACTAAATGTTTGTTTTTCTTAGCCAAGTTTTACATAACATTGTTACCTTTGAGCAAAAATACAGTACATGTTATAAATGTGTCAATTAGTTTAAATATATCAATACATAGCTGATTTATTTACTTGCTTGATTATTTATATTTGCTTGCTGAAGATGATGTCTACTACTTTTTAGACTAGGTCCAGATATTGCTTCAAAGACTACTAGGTTGAAAAGAGAAATAGAGTAAACTGTTACTTGGCTGATATCATGTATCAGATTCTGTTGCCATGTATTAGGTACTGCATTAGGTCTGTATGATGATGCTGATGTGATGTTTCAAGTTATATTGCCATGTATTAGGTACTGCATTAGGTCTGTATGATGATGCTGATGTGATGTTTCAAGTTATATTGCCATGTGTTAGGTACTGCATTAGGTTTGTATGATGATGCTGATGTGATGTTTCAAGTTATATTACCATGTATTAGGTACTGCATTTGGTCTGTATGACGATGCTGATGTGATGTTTCAAGTTATATTGCCATATATTAGTTACTGCATTAGGTTCGTATGATGATGCTGATGTATCAGATTATATTGCCATATATTAGGTACTCCATTAGGTTTGTATGATGATGCTGATGTGATGTTTCAAGTTATATTGCCATAATTAGGTACTGCATTAGGTTTATATGATGATGTGATGTATCAGATTATGTTGCCATGTATTAGGTACTGCATTAGGTTCATATGAAGATGTGATGTATCAGATTATGTTGCCATGTATTAGGTTCTGCATTAGGTTCATATGATGATGTGATGTATCAAATTATATTGTCATGTATTAGGTACTGAATTAGGTTTGTATGATGATGCTGATATATCAAATTATGTTGCCATGTATTAGGTACTGAATTAGGTTCATATGAAGATGTGATGTATCAGATTATGTTGCCATGTATTAGGTTCTGCATTAGGTTCATATGATGATGTGATGTATCAAATTATATTGTCATGTATTAGGTACTGCATTAGGTTCGTATGATGATGCTGATGTATCAAATTATATTGCCATGTATAGTACAGCATTAGGTTCCTATGATGATGCTGATGTGATGTTTTAAGTTATGTTGAAATGTATACTGTGCTGCATTAGGTTCATATGATGATGTGATGTATCAACTGTTACTTGGCTGATATCATGTATCAGATTATGTTGCCATGTATTAGGTACTGCATTAAGTTCTTATGATGATGCTGATGTGATGTATCAAGTTATGTTACTATATATAAGGTACTTGATGAAACTCATACTATGTATCAAGTTTTTGCCATCTTTTGAGTTTTGTAAAAGGCTTATGCGACAATGGATAAAAGAAAAGCACATAGAAAAAACTCAGATTACATTAATTCACCAATGGGTGCAACAGCAACATTGGTTAGTGATTTCATTCAAGTTTATGCATATGGTAAAAGTCCCAGACCTAGGGCTAGCTGGCTGTTAGTCTTGGAATATAGTATAAAGGAAGAGCACCCTTACCTACACTCGTACAGTGACCCTCAAGCAAAGATATCATCTCTGTATCAAGACGGGTATCAAATATATAATTCCATTTAATTTCTTATTAGTTTGATTTTGTTCATGTATGTAATGGGATAAAAGTACATGCCATCACAATCCATGCTTTATATTAGGATAAAAATTTACAGAATAAAGATTATTTATAAAAAATTGCAAAAACATTTGGGAAGAGAAAAAGAAAGAATGACTATGTAATCCTTCAAAAGAACTATACTATACCTTAATACAAAATCTTTCTTTAAAAAAATATTCTTTGTTGTATGAATGACTAGTAAACCCTTCATATTACAGAATTGGAAAATCAAAAGATAGCCAATGAGCATTTGAGTATGTATTGTACATTATTCACCAGCCTAGAATGCAAGACATCCTGCAGAATTATTGTTCATTAAAGTAATTTTATGATCACGAATTGTTTTTTTAACTATCCAAGATTGTGTCTCATTTGTATTTTTTATGTGCCAGGGACCCAAGCAGTATGGGGTTTTTGACTCTAAAAGAAATAATTAGTGCAAGAGACAGTTTGGAATTCTCCATCACAAGGTACTTTGCCATTGAAACTACTCAAAAATGATCAAAGTCAGAGAGTTGTAATCTAAATAAACAATTTAAAGTTAAATGTGGACAACTCACCATAAATTTGTAATATAATCCACTCTGCAGCAGGACAGACTGAGAATCAAGAGAAAATCTCTGCCAGGCAGAGAAGTATAGTGTTTGTGGTTGATTATAAGCTGTATATACAGTGAAGATTGTATGCCCATTAATTATACAGTTTAATCTATTATGTAGATTGACAAGTTTATTTCTGTTATATGTATAATCATTTTAGATTGTGTGTTCATGTTTGATCTTTAGTTTAAATGTTTTTACTTTAGCCTATAATAAATCTGTTAGGGTTAGTTAGAGTTAGTTACTCACTTCTTTATAATTCCTGTTTGAAAGGACAAATAAAGTAGCCACAAGAACATCATTAGATAAGCCTTGCCCACTGAATCAGGGTAATTTCTATTATGATGTATCATTTGGTGTGTTCACATCATGAAAAGGCTGATCTGTGAATATTGTAACCTCAAGGGGTCTGGAAAATTATTCCAGGGTTTGATTTTCAGACCCTGAAGCTACAAGGGTTCATCTGACTCTTGCATTAGAGATAAAACAACAATATAGAAAGATTAAAAAATTCAGGACATATTTATTCAATCATTTCTTATTTGTTAGACAAATTACATCCTTTTACCAGATTACATATTCAAATTTTATGTCGTGAAATACATCAGTAAATAGAACCATATTGGGCATATCTCCATCATCTAAAATCACTTCATAAATTACTAAAACCATGTCTGAGTGTTAAAAATTATTTAGTGGGCATCTTATGTTCTTTTAAATTTATAAGATCTGAATTTCAGAATCCTACTTTAGGTTCTGAAATTCGGGTGTAGAAATTTCGTCTGCTTATGAGAACTTGTACTTTAGTATCTAAGTTCCAAATTATGTTTCTAAATTTCATACAATAAATCTTTTTCCTTTAAACAATTACATCTCTCATTTTTCTCTCTTGATTTACTAATCCTTATTCTTTTTTTTGGGGGGGGGGGGGCACCAGACATGTGCCCCCCCCCCCCCAATCAAAAAAAAAAAGTAAAAAGTTTTTATAAACTTTAGTCAAACGCAAAGACAATAATAAAAATGTGAAAAGAAAATGAAAAAGTTAAGATGAAAAGTGAATGAAAAAGTATAGTAAGAAAATGATTAATGAGATTAGTAAAAGATTAGTGGAGAAATATACCACACAATGATCAATTAGTAAGAATCACTCTAGGTTAGTCCTATGGTATTTCTTCTACATTGAAGTCAATGTATCGTCTGCCTTTTCCTTTCTACTCCTATATATGAGATTAGTAAAAGATTAGGGGAGAAATATACCACATGATGATCAATTAGTAAGAATCACTCTTGGTTAGTCCTATGGTATTTCTTCTACATTGAAGTCAGTGTGTCGTCTGCTTTTTCTTTCAACTCCTAGCTGCCCTAACGTTACCTGCTCTATTAATCCTTTCTACTCCTATCTGCCCTAACCCTATCTGGTGCCGATTTGGAGCAGCAACGCTCCTTATATACAAGTTTGGCACGTGTAAACATTCTGGTAAACAAAGCATGGATTGGTGGGTATTGCAATCGATCGGTCAATCCAAATCGACCATGCGGGCGGGACATGACGTCACGACAGAAGTACACACAACTCCATGTTTGAATTCTCCTAATTTAACATAATGTAAGACAATATAATCAGTCATGGCAAATCTATCGGAATATATTATTCTCATCTTCAAATGTTTGTGCAGGTACTTTAATATTAAAATCTTGTTTTGATGTACAAAATACTCGAATGGGTAATGAGCATATCGATGTACGAGGGGACATCTCAAAATGGCTACTCTCGACCACAACAAGGTGCAGTCGCTAGAATCAGCTGATTGAAAGATACATGAAGTAACGGCATAGCAATATATATGCATTGGATTCTTATGCATATTGTATATTAGAATTCATACAGTTATCCAAGTAAAGCAGTAAAACATGTACTTAATATTATTATAGTGGTAGATTGCTTAGTCAGTGATGATAAGTTCTAACAGCCATCTGATTACATTTGTGTTACTTGTACATGCATTTGAATCTGTTTCTTGACATACCTAACACAGATTCAGTTGGAGGTTTTTTTTGTATTCATATAATACTGACCAGATTTTGAAGCATTTAAAAGCTGCTGTAAATTAATTGTGTACAGCATGTTCATATGCATTGCAAAGATGAACTAGTAATATGTAATTTAGGCCATTGCATTTCTTTATCCATTTTGGCACATTTTTAAATTAAGCATTATTTTGTGAAAATCATTTTGGTAGTTTTCTCAAATACTAATTTATGCCTTGGGATTTTAGTAGACTTCTTTATATTGATAGCCAACTTAATCAGATGTGTAAGCTTTTTACATGAATTCTGAATGTACATGTATTGGGTGGTAGTGTTTTGATCCCGGAATTTGTCCATTTGTATGTGTTGCACAATCCTTGTGTGACAAAATTTACCTGGTGGTAGTGGAATTCTAATCAAAAATAGCAAAAGAAGCATCACTTAATTGCATCTGGAAACTCAACAAATTTTTTTTTCTTTTTCAGATCAGGTTGAAATTCTAAATGCAAATCAAGGTTCACTGGAAGATGATGGAAACCAAACTGCCTTTCTTCCCAATCTAGGTTCTTTCCTAAGAATGATCATTTCATTTTTACCTTCCCATTGCATTTTATTTTCTACCGACCATTCATCCATATTTGTTAGCTGGGTAGCTCACAGCCACACTTAGAATAGGAAACATGTTTATATGCACATATTGATGATAAGTTTTTCAATGCATTGGAATGACCCTGCCTTCTTTATTTTGTACTTGCATGCAATACATTTTTAAAATAAAGTAGTATGTAGTATGCTTAATAACAGTTCTTTTAACAGGCTATTTACATGCACAATTTCTTTTTTTAAAAAGCAGTATCACTTATTAATATCAGAAAACTTTATGAAATTTTGTTTTACTTCATATCATAATGATGTTCCAAGTGTAATGAAAGAGTCGCTTGAAGATGGGGGAAAGCAAAAAGCCTTTGTTCCCAAGCCAGGTACCATAATTTTCTAACAAAGGTCACATTTCATTTGTTTTCTTGGTAGATCTCTGCTAAATTGAAATACATAGGCATATTTCTATGCATATGTAGACAACTTAATCATTGTATTATAATGATATTGTTTCTTTTGGACTAATATGCAATACTTTTTGCTGCATGTTTATTAACAGTCCAGTTGTTTAATAATTATTATTTCAATAGATTTTTTATTGACACAAACATTTTTAAAAGTCTCAGTCACATGGACATTCTTGTCTTGAGATGGATTTTTTAATTAATTACTGATTTAAATTCAAAATTATTGATAAATATATGCATGTCCCTGATGCAGTATATATATATATATATATATATATATATATATTCATTTTTTAAGATAACCATAAAGCCACATAATCACAATAGGGCTTGCTATTCATGCTCCAATTAAAAACCACATTATAACAGATTTCTCTTAAGCCAGAATAAACATCATGTTGCTATAATGTCTGCAGTGTGACAGTTTTTGTGATGCAGCACTGGGGCATCATTTCCCATGGAGCCACATTATATTAACACTGGGCCAACCAGTCCTAACACTTAACACTTAGTGCTCAACACCAAGAGAGGCAGCTGATATTACCATTTTGTAAGTCTTTGGTATGACTCAACTGGTGCTCAAACCCATGACATCCTTCATCAAATGCACACTCTCTAACCAGTGGGCTATCGGAGCATTCCAACATCAAGTGACATTAAAAACAAAGTATCAATAACAAAGTTAAATTCCAATGTAATGGGATCAATATGTTGTTGTTGTAGGTTTAATGCAATTTTTCAGGACAAAATAGGCTATACATGGCAGCCAGTATCAATCCTGGAGTAAGAACCAAAGAAAACCTCAGAAAGAACCACCGACCAATGAGATGCAGGGTCAATATGTATATTATATCATGGCCAGCATTATCATGAGAGTAAATTAAGTTTTGATCACCGTTTGGAATGGAATCAACTTTTGGGCAAGCAAGAAAACATTCATTATCTGTTTTTTAATGTGAGATGGAGAAAAGAAAACATCACTCTTGGTCTGTCCAAAAACATTTTCATTTCCTGAGCAAAACTTTTTTAACTATTCTAGGTACAATATTTCAGACAGACCTCTTACACTTCCTATTGATACTGCATTCATTATATTTTGTTACCATGGAAATAAAGTGTAGCATAAGTAGCATATAACTTGTAAGCATGCAAATTGAGTGATGATGCACCATGCTTTCAATTAAATTCTTAAAATAAGATGTGAAAGTGCAATGTCATCTTTAGGTTACTCTTTATTGGTATTATACCACCTTATGCATGTTGTGAAATCACCTGTTAATACAGGAACCGCTATATTGTTTTTACTATTGCAAATTTTTTATACATTTGCACCATTGTTTGTAAAAATAGCAAAATGTTTTCTTTATTCTTACACTAGAAAAATCATAAATCATGACTTTCAACAAGTTTCTACATTTTTTTAAACAAAAATAAAGGAAGTTTTACTGTCTGATAATTGTTTTGTACTTGTTTCAGTTTTAACATTTATTTACAGATTTACAGTTGAAGCTGAGCCTTTTATTGACCTCACGGATTTAGAGGATACAATTCAGTGTAGAGATTATGGAACCTTCAACATGTAAGAATTGTTTTAGTTGCGTATAATAATTATTTGTTACACGATTTGTTAGCTCTTTAGGTCATATATTCTTGAAACATGCTTATACAATGACCTATTATGTGTCTAGCCATTTAGCAACCCCAGTCATTTTTTGGATATTGAAATAACTGCAAACACTTGTTTTCTTCATATAGATCTTTTTAACAGCATTCCAAAACAGTTTATTGTTTTAAAATATCTCTATTACAAAAAAAGTTATGTAACTTTTAAGTTCCAAAATATTAAAAAATTTCTAGAATTTGTGTCTTATGTAAATGTATTCAGATTATGTGCCAGTCGCGGAACCGAAGTAAAATTTGATTTCTATAAAAATGTTATAACTTTCTTATTTGTTGAGATATTAATATGAAATTTGATATTCTGATTGCATTTTTCCTGCTGAATGAATTACTCTCATTAAATATGTTGTCTGACTTCAATATTTTCATTGATAACTGAAAATCATATAAAAAAATTCACAACTTTTATGGCCGTTAACTTATTACAAATATATCACATAGCAAAAAAGTTCATATGTAAGTAAAATAACTTCGAAAACAACAAAACTGAAATGTTTTTTCAATACTGTGATTGAAACAATGTTGCAGGACCTAATTAAAAACATACTGTGATGTTAAACAATGTCACTAATTCCTTGTATAGAAGAAGAAAAAAAAATGAAGAATTGACAATAATAACAAGAATTTTATTTTCCAGCCAGAGACCATGCTTTAATTAAAAGTATGTACAATTAAAATTTTTATACTGCTTTTCAATTTCATTAAACTCTTTGATGTACCATTGTCGACCTGAATTTATGCAATCGGGAATGAACTTGTTTGAACAGCTTCCGATTTCACTTGAGCTTTTCCATTTACTCAAATCAGGCCTCTGCTATGGGCTAAAATCTCTTAACCCAAAGTAGAAAAGGCACATAATGAGAATCTTTGAAGAGCTTTTGATCAATATATAGTATATAACTATTCAATGGCTTTACTGTCTGTTACCATACTCAGTGAGGCTGGTACACAACTAATGTCCTTTTAGCCCAATTTGGTTAATTCCTACAAAGCTGTTCTTCACACTCTTTGGTTGAAACCAAATCTTGGCTAAATGAATGCTACACATTTGCCTTTCACATGGATTTAACAAGTGGTTTTTCTAAGTACATAATAGTGATGTTGGTGGGTAATAGACTCACCCATAGTATAAATAATAATAATAATACTAATAATAATGAGGACTTTGTATAGCACCTAATCTTTAGAAGCTCTAAGCATTTTACAACATCTATAATGATTTGACTACAAAAAAAACACATGAAACTATAAAGCAAAAAAAACATGCTGAAAATATTTAAGGTACGAAACAACATTAAGTCTTTAAGTTTGCTTTTGCAGTTGACATGTTTTTCAGAGTTTAAAGAGACTCTTAAAAGGGATTACAGTGTCTTTGTGTCTAATTTCATTTATCAATTCATTCCAAGTTGTTGGGCCCTGGTATGCAAATGAATGTTGTACATATGACTTCATTTTCATAGTGGGAATAATGAGTATATGATTGCCAGGAGAAGATCATAAGTATCTTGCTGGTTTGTACACATGGGAGAGGCCAGATAGGTAATGCTGGACTGGAGTCCATCAGTGAAATGTAGCAGTCATTGTATGGTACAGAGCAGTGGGGAGGTTTGCTTTATAGAGATGTGTGTTCTGATCATGTTACTCTAACATGGCACAGTGTTAGTACATAATGTACATTAAGCATAAAACCCACATACAATGACAGTGCTAGGGCCTTACTTGTTAAGAGTTGGGTTAGTGAATGAAATGACTGTATTTTTATCACACCTATGATTTTCATCATTAAAATTGATTTAATCAAACTAGTATTTCGGCAAAAATTGTTAAACCTACAAACTTTATCAAGTATTTAACAGAGAGATGGACCAATTGGAAGATGGATGTGTACAAAATCTAGAGAAAACCAAACTATTAAAACAAATGTTTAAATATATAACAAATTTTATTATTAAAGAACATATGACTGAAATGGTGTACATTGTAACAACTTTTACTTTAAAACAACTTTTACTTTAACATACAAGATCTCTTTTCAATAAGTCTTTTTATGCCTATCGGCAATTTTCTTGAAGCAGGAAGTTCAAATTCCCCAGGTAAAATATTACTGACCGATATTGTCAGCTGTTAACATGATGTCAGTGACACCTTAAATTGCTTTGTTCTGTATAATCTAATTGTAATCTCAGCAGGCGCAACTTCCATGACCTGACCGATTTGAATGATAGTTGCATCTGCAAGGTACAAAACATGTCTACCAACATCATATCTTCTTCTATCTGCTCGTTCAGTTCGATGTCTGCCTGAGACTTGTTGGGTTATGTATACCTGAAAAATTTGGATCAGTAATTTTTAAATGAATTTTATTTATTTTAAACTAAACTAAGCAAGTCTTTTGAATGATTGTTTAACTTTCATAATAGAAGAAATTAATATAAAAAATAATAAATAATGTTCAAATTTCATTGCAATTCAGTTTAAAAATTAACACTCAGATTCTTCTTTTTAAATATCATAATAGGTATCATAATTCTGTGAGATATAATTGAGAGTTGCACATTCAGTTTTCATTTATTCTTGCTAAATCAACTTTCTAACTCATCATAAACCATTAGAAGTTTACTGGCACATTTTATTTGAAACATTAAATCATTGTATCTGTATTGTATCAATATTACATAATTGTTTCAATGTAACAGTCTTCAGAGGAAATATTTTGAAGTATTCACTCAGGTGCTTTTATAACTGGTATTTTCAAGTTTAACATGACATTTCATTTAAAAGGAGAAGTTGAAAAACTATTTATTTGCTTCTTATAAAATATCCATAAAACAATGTATGTCTTTCAGAGATAAATGTTTAGGTATTAAACCATGTTTATTTTGGAACGATTGCCCATTACATTTGACTGTAGTGTTTCATGAGAACAGATATTTGTTTGGAAAATGTACTCTTCAGTTTGTCCAGATGACTAAGTAATGATTAAAATCTTTAAAAGAACAATATATATATATATATATATATATATATATATATATATATATATATATATATATATATATATATATATATGTATATATATATATATATATATATATGTATATATATATATATATATATATATAATTTGGCCATCTACATATCCATAAAAATAAGTGTTCTACATCTCCCTCCCCCACTCAAGTAAATTCATATTTTTAAAACTGATTTGAATTGTATTAAAAATGGTCTGGTCATAAACACATACCGAAAATCATACATGTTTATTTATATTTGTCCAAAATCTGATGAGCATCTATGACAACTAGATTTTGATATAAACTAAGTCTCAAATGTTAAAGGACTGATTTAACATTTAAATATGGCTTAAATTGTGTACAACTCTTTTTATCTGATTTCTGATGCATATAACATTCCTTCAGATTTAAATTTGTCAGATTTATGGTGTTATTGTAATGGTGCTGATGGATATGACAGTTTCAATGAAAACACTAATCTTGTTGTGTACAAGGAAGGTGTCTGAAAATAACAAATATGACTTTATATTCCATACATACCTGCATACAGTCTTGTCATTGACCTTGAAAGTCTGTGTTTTTGTATGTTTATATGTCATTGCACATTTTCAGATGATGCTAATGAGTACTGTCATCCATTCAGGTCCTTCCGGTAGTATATGCAATTTTTGTCGCCAGACTAAAATGTCCTCCATTGTAAAGTTGTCATTGCAATGACTATTGCACCCACATGCCACAGATTTTTCCTTTTCAATGAAAGTTAAATCTAATGCAGCTCTTCTTCTTTTCACATTGAAATCTGCAACATATGGCATTTGAAATTGTCTTCAGATTTTAGTATGCAGACAAATTTTAAAACAAACATTAATGTTATGCATATGATGATGCTAGTAATTTTGTGATGTTTTCATACTAATGAATATATTTAAACTGCTTAATAATTTGTATCTTTCTGTTTTTCTTTTAATATAATTAAGATACAGAGCTTTATTAAAATTCAAAGAAGATTTACTGAAAAAGTCAAATAAAATTAGAAGAATTAAGTAATGATACTAAAATGATTTTAATGCAGGAAAATCAGGGCATTAAATAATTAAGCATATAAACATCCATAACTAATTAGCCTCAAAGTTACATTGGTGGTGTTGGTGAATAATGCATGACTGAAATGAAAATATGTTTCACTATACTATTTCAGTGCTTTATTTCCATGCTTTAAGTTTGTAATCTAAGTGGCAATTACTGTAGTAGTAGTAGTAGTAGTAGTTGCTGTTCTTGCTGTGTAACAAATACAAATTGTAATTTACCTAAATTAGACATACAAGATGACGACCGTTTCTGAACAAATCTTGTTGCTGGGAGACCGATATCTGCAAGATAAAAAATTTAAGTCTCAACCTGTTAGTTCTTGCTGCAGTCTTTAATTCACCTAACATACCTTTTAAAAGTTACGCAACTATCATTTGGAGTTTTCTTTTCCTACTGCTGATGATAACTAAATATTTGAATGCATTTATGCCAATAGCATTTTACTTATAAAAATGCTGATATCAAGAGTATATTCTCTATTATTTTAAAAGAAATACATAGTGATTATTCAAGTAGAAATCTGGACCAGAGAACTGTTGATAGCCAGTAAGTGTTAGGCTCAATAATCAAAATGAATTCCATCAGTGGTCACCAGGCAGGAATCTTCTGATGGAAACTAAAAATGCTATTGAATTTTTAAAAAATATTTTTGCTGTGAACTGAAAGATAAATAATTCATTTTTGTTATAGCATTTTCCATCAGAATCTGAATCAGATTTATGTTCAAAACTTGCTGTTATATTATAGTATGCAGAGAGAAAATATTACAGCGGGGGAAAAAACATTTCAGTACTTGCAACATAAAGTTTATGCAGACTAAATAAAATCTACTTGTTTAGGAGTGAATATCTTTAGTCCAAATATGTAAATCTACTGGTCTGAAATCTTTTACATGTAATGCTAAAGCTAAAAATATCTTTAGAAAATTTTACATTTAAATTTGATAAAATGTAATACATGCTGATAGGGTCAACTTCACAACATAAATTTAGAAAACTATGCCAAATCTAATTCATGCTGAGTATGCTCCGATTAGATGTGGGCTATGCTTACTGAATGGAATAAAAATCCCTGAATAGTTTAATAAAAGTGCCTAATACTAATAGATAATTTAACATAATATAACTATTACTATTGTTTATATTCTGTTTGTTTTGTTAACCTATAGAATGGTTACAAATTAGCAATTTAAATCTATACACACCTTTGTTGAATTCATTTTCAAGAAGTTTTCTGTACAAGTCCTTGTCTATTCTCTTCATACTTTGGACATATCAGTTGAACTTCTCTGGTAGCTGTACTGTACTGTGATTTTTATAGTTATAACCGTCCACTAGGGACATTTGTATAACTTTTATAGCTACCATATCGGTAGCCATTTAGGTGGGAGGGGTTGTTACTCCCTCCCTTAAAAGTGCTTAAATGCACTATAAATTAAGGCGTTCCCCTGAATTACTAAAAAGTAACTATCAGGGGAAATGAAAGCCTATATTGGGGGTGGGTAGGAATAGTACCCACACACACCCACCCCTATCATCCAATCGAGCAGCTGTAAGGTAGCGAGGGGAAATGTTTCCTCATTTCGCTAGTAATTTGGTGAGCGGAAACGGCAATGGCGGAAAAGGTCCAGGTCCAGGAGGGCGTTGACACAGCAGCACACACCAGAGCACGCAGACAGCAAGACAGCACAGCGAAGGACGCAGCCCACACCTGAAACAACAAGGTCATACTAAAGGTCAAATTCAGTCCAGTTATACTAATGGACAAATTAACATCCAATAATGTGTTAGCCACCTGTGCAATTATTCAAATATTTAAGTTGAAGAATTATTATTTACAGTCCTATCATTCAAATAAAACTAGTACATAAGCGTACATATAATAAGTCCCTAACAAATTTAGAAAATTAAAAATGTCTGAGCGACATATAATAGTGTAGTCAATGTTAGGTATTTTTGGTCTTAAATTTGCTGGAGGCGGTACCAATAAGGTCAAATTAGCTTTTTAGGGCCACGGAAAGTTGTTCAAAGAGGGGTACTCGTAACCAAATGAGTCCCCTATTATTCAGGTGAATGAAAAGATAAATGGCAAATATCTTTTCGTTGTACTGCTTTATCCGAGTAGTCCGATGCTGGCGACACATCAGAAAACCGCTGTAATGGCATCAAAATGCTGGCTATCTAAGGTAGTATTTCGCTGACTTGATGATATCATCCTACGGCAGCCTGCGGGTTACTCAATACTTTGATATCACCAGTCAGCGCGCCCCAGGTCCGCCACATTGCTTAGTTTTCCATGGCTGGTTGCAATGTGGTTCCAGTACTTCGATGTAGGAGCAAGTCCACTTTCAGTGTCCGCCATTTTTCTTCACCACGTGGGTATGGTGGGCTGCCCAGTTTCCATAAGTCTTCGTCGTCTGCCGCTTGTTAAAGGGACTTATAACTTCTCCAAAATATTTCCACTGTGTAGTCCACTGCCCCACATCATGATGTTTCTCTTCATAGTGAAGTGAGTTGATGCCGTGTTGAACCGTCCTTAGCTGTAGAGCCCGGGAAAATGTGCTTTCGCACCCGTCGTGACGTCATCAGGTCGCCAGCTCCAGAAAAGCCGTCCTACTCGGTCTGCAGTCTTCGCCTGAATGTTGAATGATGATGTTCTCTGGTAGCAAGAAAACTAACCTTATTTATACTGCTGTAACTGATCGAATGCCTTCTACCAGTTCTGCCTCTATCAAGGCTATTACTTGCCCAGCAGGCAGCTGTTAAGCACTCAGCAAGATCAATGAAAACCTGTCATGATCAAAGGAATTTTACACCAAAAGCATGGCCTGGAGAGAGCCATACACTAACTCAAAAAGAAGGCACTTGGTTTTATGAATTGTGTTACTTGTCCAGCTATCATAGTAGAGCATGCAAACTCCATGATAATAAAAATTCATTAATGTTAGATGTTTAAATGCTGATGATCATACCTATATTTATAGGCATATCCTTAATGACAACTTCTGTGTAGACTGAAAAGCCAAAAGTTATGGCATTTTCTGTCATTCCAAGTGATTGAAATGTTTTCAATATGGCACCAAAGAATCTGGTGCAAATTTCAGTAACCTTATTTTAAGTCTCTACTTTTTTCATTTGAAAAAAGGAACAGCTTTCTAAATATTTTGTAAAGTAAATTATTGCACCCACTCCACTATCAACTAATCCTAGCCAGCCAGACACACAGAGATATATCATATTCCACCTATTTCCATCAAATTTGTGTACTGTGAGTCTTTCATGATGAATTTAGATAAATACTTCTAAGTTCATGAATATATGTGGGAAATTATCACTGAGAATAACGTTAAACTAATCATCAATTAAGTTATCATTAATGGAATATCCTCAGATATTATATAGTAATCACAATAATGTAGATCAAGTATTATCTTAATAGTATAGTTTTACTGTTCCAGAATTTTTTTCATTACAGCCCATTCAAAACTTGGACAAGGTCTTTCTATAAATAAGCAAAACTGAAAAAATGAAAATACTAGTAATCATGTAATTTACACAACTGCTGCTAGACAATAAAAATATATGTGCTGCTCTTTAGATCTGGAGGCAACACAGTTAACAATAGCATGATCCTATTTCCATTCATGTTTTCAACCTTAAACAGTTAACCAACCCACCAATAAACATGGTCACATTTTAGACTGAAGTCTTCATAGACCTGATTATAATATTCTATGGTCCATCCTTGTATCCCACGAACTTGCATCAGATAGCTACTGCATTATATGCAATCTGAATGTATCAGTTCCTTCACCTTTACTTGCTACTGAAAGACACCTCAATATGATAAAAAGAACCAAACTAATGCATGACATCCAGCGAACCTAACAACTTGCTTACCTCCTACAGTAGAAGAACATGATAACTGCCTGTGTTCATTGCTTGAAAACATCTCAGCCATCAAGTGCAGAGTATCAATTCAAAAGTGTTCTCCATGGTATAGCAGTGTTAGGGACCAGCTTTGCACCATTAAAAAAGACCACTGTGAAGTGGAGAGGCTTTGACTTTCCAACAGACTCACTTTCATAAGCTATTCTATGAAGCTGCCAAGAAGAATGTCAAAAACATTGTCCATTTAGCTAAATTACCCCACTGCAGTATTTCAGCGACAACCATTAGCAGCACATGGATTAATTTCTGATAGTTGTGATGATGAGTGCACCAAAGTCATGTGAACTTGATCCAATTCCAACATCACTGCTGCTTGAGTGCTTTGATCCAATATTGCCTTTACTAACTGATGTTATTAAAACCTCTCTCTCATCAGAGGAATTCCCATTATTTTTCAAAACTGCCAGTATAAAACCTTCTGCTGAAGAAACTAACATTCAACCTTACTGCTTTAAAGAACTACCGACCAGTTTCTAATCTCCTGTTCATATAAAAAATCTTAGAAAAAGTTGTTCTGACCCAACATGTATCTATCTGAAATCAAACAGTCTTTATAGCAATATACAATCTGCATGTCAAAAAGACAGTACATAACCTAGGTGTTACTCTGGTCAGTTACTCTCACACTGCAGCAACATGTCATGAACATAGGAAAGGCTGCTTATCTTAAGCTGAGATGCATCATCTCCATTCACAAATATCTTTCAGTTGATGCCACTAAAACACTTGTCTTAATTAGTACTTTCAAGACTCAACTATTGTAACTCAATTATGTCTGTTTCATCTCAATATCTGCTCCAGAAATGTCAAAAAGCTCAAAACACAGCATGCTAGAATCATGCTTAGAGTACAATGATCAGAGCACACCTCCAAATATTTTGAGCTTTTTTATTTTCTAATTTCATAGTGTTTTGCTTTTTGTAGTACAATGTAATATCATTACCGGTATATATGTTGTAAAGTGCTTAGAGCTTCTAGGCGTAATGCAAAGTCCTCATTATTATTATCATTATTATCATTTGTTTTTGTCATCTTCTATGCAAAGCAGAGTCAATTATATATCTCTCTTGACTGTTTAAAAGGACTTTTTAATTATTTTATTAAATTATGAACTTTAACCTGGAAAGCAAGCAACCCATCTTCCCAGATGTGAAAAAGCTTCGGTCCTTGTATTGTTTATATACTTGTAAGGTGCCCTGTTATAAAGTTCTGGTGTTTATATGATATGAACAATTCAACCTAATTTTTTTCACAACCCGTATCAATGTTGAGTTTATAGTGTTCGCATTGTTATAGTTGAGATGAGCAGTTGAGAAAAAAATAAAGTCACACGTGTATTTATCAAAGGAATTAATTTATAATTTATCTGCAATCAATATTTATCAACACATTGCATTGAAGACAGTAGTGCAGTGAATACTCAGCCATGGGTGTAAACATAATAACATATTTCTCTAACAGGTGTTGAAGTTAACTACAGATTGTACACACTTTTCAAAGTAATTTTTCAACCAATTGATCTGATTGTACATGTGCTTCTACTGGTAATTTCATAATGCCTAATTATCATACAGGATACTTTATTTTCTTATCATGTAAATATTAAAATAAGCCTATGATGCATTTGATAAGTAGATTATTAACATATAGTTCATAACATTATCAGACCCATTTTAAAATTGCATTTGTTCCATGAATTTACATGTTAAGATTATTAAAATATACATCTACAGTCCTTTCAAATATTGTTCAATCAAGATTCAGTTAGTTTGTTTATTTACTCATTCAGCTACCAAAAAATTAGCCAATGAGAATTGTAATGAATGTTATGTGCATACAAAATTTGCACCAAGATCTGTACATTTAATCTTTTCCCTTGTGCTCAAATTTGATGAATAATGATTATGTCAGTATACTGCTTTGTCCGATCATATGGATATATGAAAATCCCTTTTAATATCTTTACTTTGTTGTGACATGCATATAAAGTTATATTTTAAAAATTGTAGAAATTTTTAGCTAAACCAAATCCAAATAATGAAATAATCTAGGATCCATAACTTTGGTAAGAGATTGTTAGCTGCAAGCAAGTGGTCCATAGGGCATCATCAAAGGCTTGTTTGGCTATAAAGCCTTGCCATCATGATTAGATTATTCAAATGTGTAATTAACCATGCTCTCCCAAGTGATTTTGGCTATGAAATTTGAATTAGAGATGGTGATAATCAGGATGACCCTTGTTACATGTCTAACTGTTTGCACTGGGCTACATGAACTAACAGTAAAATTTTGTTCCAAATTTATTGTGTTCCAAGTACTTTTTGAGTCTCTTCAAAATAGTTATTGAAGAGCCACTGTGGGTTAGATACTTAGGTAATAAATAAATGGTGGATTATTATACTATCATAATAAAAATTATAATACTCAATCTTTACTTATTTAAAAAAATAGGTAGATAGATATGTAGGTAGGTGGATAGATTAGATCAAGATAATAGATTTCATGTCTCACATAGAAATACATGCAGAATGCAAATGATTTTCAAAGTTAACTTTTGGGCATTTATGTGCAATTAATGAAATTGTGAGAGTCTGTCTTTAGCAAATTGTCAAAAGTAAAATCCCAAAATGATTCAATATGTGATTCTTTCTTATTGCACATTTTGTCCTCAATATTTTTGACCCATTAACATAGTTTTGTGAAAATTGGTGTAGTGATGCATATTTCATGATATATTGTTATTTTCATCAGTTATATATTTCAAAATTCTAAAGTTTTTTTAATTTATCAAATGGTGTTAAAAAGAAGTTTTCGTTTTAATATTTTGGTCCTTTCCAAAACACACCAATAAATATAAGGAACAGTTATCATATGTTTACTTTCATTCATATTTTATTCATTCACACATTCTCATACATTTTTCAGTGAATATCACATCTGTAGATACATAATTGAATTATATATACTGATAAAACACATATATTAATGAATAATTATTAACTTCACAAATTACTTTCATTATTTTTTCAATTAATTAAGTTCAGTTCACTATGTTAGTGTACTGCTTTGCCTGATCATATGGATATATGAAAATCCCTTTTAATATCTTGACTTTGTTGTGACATGCATATAAAGTTATATTTTAAAAATTGTAGAAATTTTTAGCTAAACCAAATCCAAATAATGAAATAATCTAGGATCCATAACTTTGGTAAGAGACTGTTAGCTGCAAGCAAGTGGTCCATAGGCCATTATCAAAGGCTTGTTTGGCTATAAAGCCTTGCCATCATGATTAGATTATTCAAATGTGTAATTAACCATGCTCTCCCAAGTGATTTTGGCTGTGAAAATTTGAATTAGAGATGGTGATAATCAGGATGACCCTTGTTACATGTCCAACTGTTAGCACTGGGCTACATGAACTAACAGTACAATTTTGTTCCAAATTTATTGTGTTCCAAGTACCTTCTAGTTATTGAAGAGCCACTGTGGGTTAGATACTTAGGTAATAAATAAATGGTGGATTATTATGCTGTCATAACAAACATTATAATACTCATTCTTTACTTATATAAAAGATAGGTAGATAGATATGTAGGTAGGTGGGTAGATAAAATCAAGATAATAAATTTAATGTCTCACATAGAAATACATGCAGAATGCAAATGATTTTCAAAAGTGTGCAATTAATGAAATTGTGAGAGTCTGTCTTTAGCAAATTGTGGGAAGTAAAATCCCAAAATGATTCAATATGTGATTCTTTCTTATTGTACATTTTGCCCTCAATATGTTTGACCCATTAACATAGTTTTGTGAAAATTGGTGTAGTGATGCATATTTCAAGATATATTCTTATTTTCATCAGTTATATATTTCAAAATTCTAAAGTTTTTTAATTTATTAAACGGTGTTGAAAAGAAGTTTTCATTTTAATATTTTGGTCCTTTCCAAAACACACCAACAAATATAAGGAACAGTTATCATATGTTTACTTTTGTTCACATTTTTTCATTCACACATTCTCATACATTTTCAGTGATCTGTTGCTACATAAAAATATATATACTGATAAAACACACATATTAATGAATAATTATTAACTTCACAAATTACTTTCATTAATTGTTCAATAAATTTCAAAGTTCAATTCACTATGTCAAAATGTATAAAGATTTGTAAATGTCATGATGCAACAACAACAACAAAAAAACGAATTTGAATTTCACATTCAAGCAGGCACTCACCAGTTATTATGTACTTTTGAGAGAGTAATGTATATTAGGTGAAGTTGTTTGCATAGAAGCTACTTTTCTGTAATGTGGCTGACATTTCATTGAAAAGAATATCTATTGGTAAGCCAAAAGCAACAAACTTTTCTCTAATATCAAGTAAACAACATGAAGTATACTAACAGGCCAGATCATTTTAAGTACATAAGATATTTTAACTAAAAAGAAATTCTACAGAACAAAGTTCTTAAATTTGAAAAGGATAAGTTACCCAATTTTGTGTAAAAACAACAAGGATGACAGTTGAAAAATACTCTTATTTAATGACTGGATATTTGGTTTACTATTTCTTTAATCATTTTTGCATTTCTATTTCAATCAACTTTATTGAATGACCTTTGATTGTTTGTGTTATTTTTTATTTCAGAAATTACCTTCGCTCTTTCTATCTATTTTTCTCTCTCTTAACGACAATATATGAACTTTCTTTTTTATATATATCATAAGCCTTAAAAATAAAATGTTCACTATCAAATAGAATATCTCAGCAAATCCTAGAAGTAATGTAATGATCAATATCAGATATAAGAATTTTATAATAAAGGCAGCGGATGACTCATTGAGAATTGCCTCTATGAATAATAATAATAATAATAATAATAATAATAATAATAATGCTTTATTTATAGAGGGTGACTTGTTAGTAAAGGACTATTCTCCCTTGAGGCCCTCTTAAGGAGAGTATGAAAATGCACATTATATGAAGATAGCAATAATTAGTGAGGGGCCCCGAGTGGCCGAGTGGTCTAAAGCGCTGTCTGTTACGGATCACTGCCATCTCACCTCTGTCTGTGTGTGTTCAAGTCTAAGACTCGGCTAATGTAGTTATGTGAGTAAGCTTGCCAGTAGCTTCTCGTGGGTCGGTGGTTCTTTCCGGGGGGTTTCCGGGTTCTTCCTCCACCATTAATACTGGCCGCCATGTATAGCCTATATTGTGCTTAAAAATGGTGTTAAACCATACAAAACAAACAATAATTAGTGTCACAGTCTACACAGAAGCTGTCATTAAGGAAATACCTATAAATATAGGTATGATCATCATCTATAATAAACACATGCATGCTCATGATATCTCTTTTTAAGTACTCTAATATTTTCAGCTGATTTTACATGTAGTGGAAGCTTATTCCATACAACTGTACCAGAATATTGAAAACTCTTTTTGAATTGTTCTGTTCTTGGTTCTGGTACTAGAAGTTTTCCATGTGATATTGATCCCAACTGGTATTTTTTTGAAAAAGGCCTGAATAAGTCCAGAAGATATTCTATTGCAGTTCCATGTAGACATTTATATAAAAGAACTGCCTTGTGAAAAATATATCCTGTCATATTGCTATGGGTTGGAGATGTAATGAATTACCTGAAGAAAATGAGGAATACTCAATATATCTATTGCAAGATACACATTTTACTAAATGACAGGAGACATATTAGATCATCTTGGGGTTACCAATATATAATTTCTTTTGCATTCAGATTCAAGGGGAGACGCTATTGTATTGAGCAATAACTTTGAATTGCCTATACACAGATGCAAAGTAGATGCAAACAACAACAATATAGTTTTAGATACTTCAGTTCAAAATTACACATTCAAACTTATGAACATTAATTGTCCTAATTGATGTTTATGATGAATGTATTCAAATTTATTTCTGATGAGAAAATAATATAGATTCAAAAAGATCCACTTGGAGAAAGAATAAACCTATCTAGCGGGCAAGGTTAGATTTCTTCCTAGTGTCAGAAACTCTTATTACAATGGTAATTGTTTAATTTTCAAAGATTGCTATTAAGGGAAAATACATATTTAAAATAATAGCAGAATTGAATTGCTTTGAAACGAGTAACAATCATAGTTACTTTATAAAACTTGTAATGAGTGAATGCTTAATGTGCATATATGTATTGGTACATATATGTATATAAGTGGAAATTCTTACAATAAATTTACTTTTCTTTGGCTCTCTCTCTTTCTCATAGCTTATATTCTGTAATGAGTTCAGAATTAGAATATAATACTAATGTTAACACTATTTTCTGTAAAGTTATGAACATTTATAATTAACTGTGAAGAAGTCATGGGTTGGATCTGACCAACTGCTGGCGTTGCATGGAAAATAGTACAAAAACAAAAAAACAATGTCTACTGAATAAAAGTAGACAAGTCATATATATATATATATATATATATATATACATGATAAATTCTAGTACATATAATTATTTCACTGATAATAAAATAGCACAATAAAAGATGGCATACATAGGCATGGTTTTGATTGTGCATTAATTAATAAAACATTGATAAGTTTATCAATATTTGCACTGTTATAAATATCTTTATATTAATTACATCAAAGCCCATAGGATAGAGAGATAATAATGTCTTAAAGACAGTAATCTAAAGAGAACAATATGTCTTAAAGTTGTAGATTTTTCATATTCGAACATTATTTCAGCTTTTATATTTTCTATTTTTAGAAACATTAAACACATTTAATTTTTATTTAATAATCTGCAATTTGTTCTCAGTCGCTTATGATAAGATTTGTTAACCCAATCATCAACATAATTATTCAAAGGAATATTATGTTTTTCCCAATTCTTGGATGGGTTACATATTTTTCTAATTGATAACATATTGCACAGTTTATGTGTGGAAGCAGAAATGATTTTTGATACCATCTAATACTGCATAGAGGGAACTTAATCAGTGTCACATAATATCCCATGGTTAAGTAACACTATAAGACATGCCTCCAAATTTGACTGCACCCAACATTTTAGAATGATAAAAAAATAGTACTAATATGCTATAAAAATGGGACACTAATGGTGCTTTAAAAAAAGGATAACCATATTTGATTTGACAGTTTAGGCACCTTAACATTATGGTTTTATTGAAAAAGGTCTCAAAATATCCATGATTTTATATATGTTGGATGACAAGCTGGTGTTCATTATACATAAGTCTTGCCTGTGTCATAAAGACCAAATCCCCCTCCCCTCCTAACAATTTCCTTGGTAACAATTTACCCAGGTGATTTTCTTCCTACAGGAAAATAATCAGCCCTGCCACCCCCCCCCCCCCCTCTCTCTCTCTCTCTCTCTCTCTATCTCTCTCTCTCTCTCTCTCTCTCTTTTTACGCCTCTCTTCCCTTCATAAAACTGCCCTTTTTCTTATCTCTCTCTTTATCTTCGTGTATCTTTCTTCCTCTCTCTCTCGTCTTTGTCTTTATGTTTCTTTTTTCTGTCTTCCTCTTTTTCTTTTCTGTCTTCCTCTTGTGTTCCTCTCACTTCCACTCTGTTTTTATGGCTCTCATCTGTCTTACGCTCTTCTTCCTATATCAGTCTTTCTCTATTGCTTAATCTTTCTCTCTTCTCAATTGTATGTTTTAAGCTACAAGCGAAGACAGCTTCAAAATTTCCTGAAATAGTATTGTCAGACATGTGCTCCACAATGATTACTAAATCACTTACAAATTACCTCAAAAACAATGTAAATAAGTATTTACAGGACAGGAATAAGGAAACAAATAATGTGTGGGCAGAAGATGCCAAGATTATAAGTGCAACATCATTGATCTCTACTGACATTTATGTGTATAGTATCTGTTGATCCAATTCCAAAGGAGTTACACAGTATTATTTGTTGAGGTACCCATCATATTTTTCCTTGGACACTTTCACTCACTCTAGATTTTTTTCTCTTCAAAACCTTGTAAATGACCATATGTGTGTGTGTGTGTGTATTTTGGATTTTTATATTTAGTTTAAAGTGATGTACACCACTCATGCATAGCCCTGCAGACATGTAACATCATGTCCCACCCAGTCACATTATTCTGGCACCAGGCCAACCATTCTCAGAACTAACCTCTTAATGGTGAGCACCAAGTGAGGTAGATGCTAGCACCATTTGTATAAATCTTTGATATAACTTAGCTGGGGTTTGACCCACAACCTCCCACATCACAAGTGGATGCTCTAACCACTTAGGTCATCAGAATCATTCTGGGGACCAGGTCCCCATTTCAATGCATTGTAAGTATGCTAAGAAGAACCAGGAAGATTCTTTAACAGTTGTGTCTTATACTATGCAAGTGACTGTTAAAAATCTATTAGTCCGAAATTGTAACGTCTTTTAACTGTAAAGGTTCATTTGAAATCATCCATATGTGAGATTTTGTAAAGTAAACATATACCTGCATTATATATCAAATGTAGAAAAGGAAAAGAAACTAATTGCAGTTAGGAGAAATAATCAGCTAATTGATCATGTACCCCCATGCACAATATATTGTATGACCTGTTACATGCATGGTATTTCCATATGTTTAATACTAAATAGATTATGTATACGGAACTAATTCATAATAGTGGGGGGGGGGGAAATCAGGTAGATAGAAATGCCCCCCCCCCCCACTTGTATGCCTTAAGTGTATTACCAAAGGGCACATTAATAAAAATAAATTAATTGGTTGAATGGGGAAAAGAATGTGATAGCTGAATCTACCCCATTTCCAATTGCTAGCAGACTCATTACATATATACATGTTGCATTCAGCTTATTACCAAAGTGTCCATTATTGACAAGAAATTAATTATTTTAGGCAAGGGAGTAGAAGTTAGAACTAGAGGGGGAAACTAATGAGTTGTAAGGGAGGTGGAAATAAATAATTAGGGGGTTGGGGTGGAAGATCTTGATGTTACACTATCTATAAAAATTGCTGGTTAAGAAAAGGAAAGTGGAATAAGCTATACAATTTTTTAGATTGATGGTGCATTATGATTAAAGGATTTTAAAGAAAATGATTTGTACATGGTTATAATTTGTGCAAATTGTGAGATCAGCACTTTGACTATGGGCATTTCAGTATTATATAATTTGTTTATCTTGCACAAAGCAAGACATCATCCAACAAATCATCACTGATAATCCAATCAGCATAGCATCAACATCTCCAGTTCATGACCATTAATATCAAAGACCAGACTAATAAGCCATGTGATCCAACTCCAAGATCAAAAGTCAGAAGTTCTATACAGACATTGGACTAAGGCATGTCTTTGAGAGGTTAAATTTTGTATGCCCACCTAGAAATGCCAGTAGTAGCACACTATGAGCCAGGAAGTAACACAGTTTAAGAATGTCATCAGTTTATGATTTTCATGAAGAAGATTAAACAGAGAAGGGGCATGAAACAGTAGAGGCTGGTGTGACAGGAGAGAGTAAGTACAGTTAATATTGTTTTTAATGAACGCTATATACAACAGAATTTCTTAAAATATATCAATTGAGACACTTCATGATTAAAAGCCTTTACACAAAAAATAGAAATTACTGAACTATATTTCTACCTGAAACAATTTTAAAATAAAGATTTGTTTCTGTATACTGTGTCATATAAACAAGCAAATTAAAGAAAGAATGATCTTTCATTTTGAAATTTCAATGAAACTTTTATTTTTCAGTAAATAATAATAATTAGTTCAGGATAGATACACAATGAAACAATGCAACAATCAAACAACCAGCCTGCATTTTTTTTGCACTGTAATAAGCTGTTTCAGCTCCTTAAATACATTGCTAATTGATTTAAAATCCACAATATGTTAGTAAAATGTTCAGGTTTTTTCCAAGAAACTGACAAGGTTATGTATTAAGTATGTTTTCATTCATTTTTTCTTCTTCTTCTTCTTATAATAATAATAATAATAATAATAATAATAATGATAATTGTACTGTAAAGAGAAAGGAACATTCCTAATGCTGTTATTAATTGACACGTAAAATATCTCATTTTTTGTAGGGTCTGATAGCTGTTATATCTACAATAAGGATCTGCTCTCCTTCAGCACATGGTCTTTGGCTCTCAGCAGACAAGGAAAGATTTGTATAAATCTTAATGACACAGATATTGGTACTTATGTAAAAGTGAAATGTAAGTATATTTCTATATTTTACCAGACAATATTACCTAAATGTTTTTTTTCTTCTCCAGATTCTAGAAAGGGAGATAGAAAAATATTGTGTAACGTTATTGAATTTTGTGAACCAAAAACAGTTTTTCTATGGATATGTATTGCTGTTAAAACTGCAGATTAACTGGAAATGGGATTAATTTTTACCATGACAGAAAATATTCAAAATGTCTATCCAGACATGCAATAATGACAGAATTTTATTATGTTATTATTTATTGACGGGTTGTATGCAGCAGTTCTAATCTCTGCTGAATACTTTTTCAAACCATATTATTAAGTTTTTGACCAAATCTCATATATATAGATGTATCATATATTTTTACACCAATATGCAATTTTGTGAGCCAGAAAAATTCAGAATTCAAATTCATTCATTGCTGAGTAGTGACTGAGAATCCAATCTCTGAAATTAATTACACCACTGTTCACTAGAGAATCAAGCTGCTGTTCACTTGCTGACTGTGACTAGGTACAGTTTCCAAAGAGTCAGGTCACACACACCCTCCAAATATTGTGTGAACATGATCACCTTTGAAGTTTACATTGTTAAGATAATTAATTTTTTATACACATGTACAAAAATAGAAACACTAATCAAAACTAATTTAATACTAGTTTTTTGAAGATTTAAAAATCCTATAATTGATTATCAGTTGCCAACATTATGTGTTTGTCAAAAACTTGATCTGTCATTCACATCAATCTAATATAGTGTATTCAAATTTCTCATCTCAAATGTGACCATACAACACAATTAATTATGAATTCAGATCTGTACAAGGAACATTTTGACAATCATAAAAATATAAAAGTTATGCATGTCAAGAAGCCTTTGGTTTTAAATTTGACTTAAAATAAATCATGTTCATTTTAGTTGGACTTTGCAGAATTGTCAATATTCTAGTTTTAACAGTCAATCTCCTGATTTATCACATGAAATATATGCATGAAAGAGATTAAGAGAGGGTGATTTAAGAGAAGTTGGTTTCAGATAGTGTATGTATAAGTTTAGAATTGAAGATGCTATTAAATCTTTTCTTACATATCCAGATATAAATTACAAGTTTGGAACAGTTGAAGAATGTGGACTTAGCAGTGATGAAACATGTATAAAGGTAATTAACAAAAGCATATTAAATTCTCTTTTGCTCATATACATTGCAAACTCTCTTGTTTAAAATGGTCCATACATTAAAACAGTTTGAACTAGACAATTCATGATCAGTACATGTATATTATATTGTATACTTGATGTGAACAAGCTGCACACCTCTTTTCATGGGTTGAGCCATTAGCATGTCTCCAAATTCCATTGAATTATACATTTTTACATTTCATCAATGATAAAAAAAATTTTTGTAACCTGACAGCAAAAATGCCAGTAATGAAGAATGATTATTTATAACAGATAATGAAATTTAAGTAATAAAAATATAGATCAAATTTGTATATTTTTTTAATGTTTTCCTTTATATTGATGCATTAGTTGGAAACAGAATAATGAATAAGAGTTAATGGTGGACTTGCTGGTGGATACATTTATAATCTGGGAAAGCTTTGTCACAAATGTATATGGACACAAACTGACCATTTTACATCAGTTTATTCATAAAGTTTATACAATTAAGATCTGTAATAACAGTTTTCAAGGTGTGCATTTTTGGAAACTAAAATGTGTGGCAAGCAAAACTGAACTGTAATTAATGCAATCTGCAAGTAGTTAATTCAATAACTACTTAGTGTGTGATTATCAGTAGGTCATTGATTCCTGAGAATATATAGAGAACATGTGCAGAAAAATATGACTCAGTCAAAATTGTATTGAAAACCAGTATTAACATGCATTTTCCATATTGCCATAATTTGATTTTGTGCAGCATTTATAATACCCGTGTTAAGTTTATTTTTCTAATTCAGTGGATAATAAAGGATTGTTAATATGGAATACTTTGTATATATGCTTTTTGTGGATTTCATTGTCAGTATGCAAACAAACAAAAAAATTATAAATTGGCTACTATTTGCCTTTATCTTTTTATAGTGTATTGGGGGTGCTGGATTTACAGTGGAATTGCTTTGGACAGATCATGTCATGAGTACTATGCTGTTTTACAAACAGCTGGACTGCAACAGTGTCACATATTTCTGTGAAAGTCTAAGCACATTTTTGAAGGTAATATGCTTTTTCATCAGTAAATACAGTGTCTTTACATTTGATTTCTGTAATTATAAAGGAAAGTAATCACAATGAACTCTAGAGTCTTCCAAACCTGATCTCTATAAGTATCACACCCACTGAAAAGTCTGGAATATAAAATGGTTTCCATCCACCAATAGCTTAACTCATCTGTACATCAATATGAGTACCATATTTTGTTAATATTTTTAACTTTATAAACATTAATAAATATTTTTGAGGTTGCCATGAAAACAAGTTCCAAATTTTTCAAAATCAATTTGTGGCTTTTATTTCAGTCTGATCTTGTCAACTTATTAAAGTTATTATGCGGTTTGTCACACACACACATGCATTAAAATAGTATTAAAGTTCTAGTAAAGAGATGACCCCTGTGTGACAAAATCACGATGAAACTTTCAACACATTTATCCGACATGCTTTGTTACAAGCTAACATTCTTATTAGCATTGGAGTTCCAATGAACCAGTGGCTTTGTGGTTAGAGCATCTGCCTTGTATGTGGGAGGTTGCGGTTTTGAACCCTGGCTGAGTTATACCAAAGACTTGTAACAATCATATTAACAGCTGTATTGCTATTGCCCAGCATTAAGACATTAGTGTTAGAATTCATTGGCCTGATGTCAGGATAATGTAAATGAGTGGGACAGCATGCCACATGTCTTTTGTATGATGGCCCAATAATAGAAATCACTATAAACTGTCACACACCAGACATCGTAATGATATGACTGAACAATTATTAAAGATTTGTAAAGCATTAAAATCACGCAAACATTCTTTGGAATTCCTATTCACTTATTTTTTTAGTTCCCACCCACCCCTCCAACAACCATCCCTGAAGATTAACTGGTTTGTCCCTAACATAAGTTTTTACTAAGATTATCCATATTTAATGAGTACACTGTACTTTTGTAAGTAACTTAACATTTTAAAAAAGGAAATTCAGCTCTGTGTGACATTTGCGCTATATAACCTTTCAGCAACATTGACAAAAATAGCAAAAGTCTCTTTCTCAGACCATTTTACATTGCCTTTCTGCATGAAGCCTTGGTAGCATTTCTATAGAAGGACTTCTAACTCTAGTCAGATGAGATTTATCATGAATATTCATGCACATTTATAGAAGACTATAATTCATTGATGTATTGACTACAGTAAATGCTTCTCTGAGAAGCTTTATAATGTTTTCCATTGGTAGGAATTTTAGTTTCTTTCAAAATACCAAGAAAGGCATTTTAATCAAGTTTTGATTGCTTAGCATGTTTTTTATTATCTGCAATGTGATTATGATTTTCATTATCTCCAATGTGATTATGTTTTTCAGAATGAGCAGAATGTTTTCATGCATGCGGCTCAGTCAAAGTTTCTTGGAACATTTGGGGTTGATATACAGACCCTGCATTGTTCATCAAGCAAAAGTGCTGTCAGAAGCATTGATCATAATTATGTCTGCAGGTTGCATTATCAATGCAAAAGTTATGGTACAAAATGGAAACTTCAAGGAATTTCCTCCTGCAAATGGAACTGTAGATGTTGGTGATGAGAATTGAATTTCAAGTCTGAAGGTATCGTTGATATTGTTGATGGCAACCATACCTTAGTTACTCAAAAAAGACTATGTGAAGAGTTCAAAGACATACAGAGCCTGAGCAAAGTTTTACACAATTATTAATATGTGCATTTCAACTTGAAACAAAAAAACCTTATGTCTGTGTTTACTGTTATATTTAAAGCTTCAGTCACTTGTCTTATATGATGTCAGATTTAAAAAAAAAATGGATTACCATGATATATACTTGATAATATGCTTTTTATTACTCTATCTGACCTAATTAACATAATCCAATATGTGCTTCCTATCCCTTTTTATGAAATATTCAAATAAAGACATAGTACCAATTACAAGCATTTCATTTATTCATTTACATTCTTATTGCATAGACAATTTGATGGTTGAAGAGATTATATATTTTAGCAGAACTTTATTTTTGTGCTGAAAATGTTTATGGTTCACTGAATGTCAAAGCCAATTAAGTTATTCCTTACAAAGATTTATATATACAGGAAACACATTGGCCAAAGCGTACTGAATTTTAAAGTTCCACAAGTAATGTCATGACATCATTTTATGGCAAAACTTGACCAAGCACAGATTGATATAATACATTTCAGAAAGTTCTAAATTTACATTTATAATAAGAATTTCTAAATGCCATATGATATTATCATTACAAATTTGGGTATTTAAAAGCATTGTGGTACCGTAAAACATGTTTTCAAAGACCACCCCATCTGCCAAAAGAAATGGTCTCTCAAAACAGGTCATAATCCTACATAATCAATAAGTCTGTGTATGGAAATTATGGTCTCTCATAACAGTGGTATCAAGACAGGTTTTACTGTACATATATTATTATTTTGATTCTCTATTCATTTCCTCGGGATTACAGCTCAGTAAAGGTGTATTTACTAGACTATTCTGATTACACATTTATCAACAGTAGGGTTGGCACACATTAAAATGGAATGGTGGTGGATGGAGGTAAAATAGATAATTTACCTCATGAATTTATATAAAAATACTAACCTTATAAGAATCACTGGGATGGTTTGGTAGTCTCCCATTCATTAAATTTGAATGTTACACTCTACGTTCTATGCTCAATTATATACATTTTCAAATTACATGTAACATTAGTAGCCCAACAGATGACCTTGTATGCTGGATCAGTGCAATGTGCAAGGATTTAAGATATAGGCATGAAAACAATATAATGAGAGAGGAAATGTGAGAGGATGGCAGCAGATAGAGAGAAAGAGCAGAAATAATAGTTGGTCAAGTACATATAAGAAGATGGATATTTAGAAGGATTGATAACATATAAGGAAAACAATGTACATTGCAAGATTGCAATTAACTGAACCATATACATGTAATTATAGACAGTTGTTGAAATCAGTTAGGCAGTTGAGATTGCAAATATTTTGTATTAAGTGTGGCTGATTAGTCCCATGATGGGGAAAAAAACGTGCTTAGATAATCACTTGCACAGTACACAAGGATCCATGGGAGAAAAACAGTGGTCATTGATCAGGTGGTCAACATCTGCAGGCAAACTTGATAGAAACTAGAGCAAGGAAAGGATGGAGTTTTGAAGTAGGTGGCCACTAAACTAGGTTTTGAGTGCTACTCCATTTGCAATTAAAAGGGTGCCATACAGCATGAGTCTACTGGATAAACACTTGTTCTGAAAGAAGGAAAGATTTTTTTATTTTTCTATTTTCCAAGCTTTTATTTTAATTTTTCCAAATGGCTGATCATCCATTTGCAAAACATATTTCTCCAAAACTTGGGGTTTTACCTAGAGGTCATAAATGTACATTATGGTATGAGACATTGAGGTGATTAGCCAAATGCTGCTAATTAATTGCTTTTACGCTTTTTGATTCTAACAGCCATACATGCAGCTTGTACTAAATGCTGTTGATCATTCTAGCCAAATTTTGGCTAAGGATACATTTATTCAAAATTTGGTCTTTGCCTAAAAGTCATACAGTACATTATGGAAACAGACAATATTGCAGTTAGCCAAATTTTGGCTAATCAGTTTCCTAGATTCTGCAACCATACATGGGGATTATACTAAAAGACACTAGCCAAATTTTGGCTAAGCATTCATTTAGCCAAGATTTGGTTTCAACCTAAAAGTGTGAACAACAGCTTTGTAGGAATTAGCCAAATTGGGCTAAAAGGACATTAGTTGTGTACCAGCCTCATTGACGTATGGCAACAGGGATTCTTAGCCAAATTTTGGCTAAGCATTCATTTAGCCAAGATTTGGTTTCAACCTAAGAGTGTGAAGAACAGCTTTGTAGAAATTAGCCAAATTGGGCTAAAAGGACATTAGTTGTGTACCAGCCTCACTGAGTATGGCAACAGGAATCCTTAGCCAAATTTTGGCTAATTTAAAATCTGCCTAGCTCCTTCCACAGACAGTAAAGCCATTGAATAGTTATATACTATATATTGATCAAAAGCTCTTCAAAGATTCTCATTATGTGCCTTTTCTACTTTGGGTTAAGAGATTTTAGCCCATAGCAGAGGCCTGATTTGAGTAAATGGAAAAGCTCAAGTGAAATCGGAAGCTGTTTTTGACAGAATAAACTTCTTCTCAACAATTTGTGTGTCTGCCCTACAAGGCCATTGAAAGTATCCTTCCTTTCTGCATGGTGACATGAACTTCAAACTTGCTGTTTGATTATCCTTCACTCTTTCAACAATACCAGGATACCAGGAGTCTTGGTAAGCAATTGCCACATACTCATTTTCTCTGAACATGTGGGTTAATCCTTTAAACATTATGTCATTGGAATAGACCGAAACTTTCCGCTGATTCTTTTTCCCCCTTTCAGCAGCAGATCCTTTCCTTTTTTGCCCTCTCTTTGTGACCATTTCAGTGTGGATTTCTGCCACAACTTTATTTTCGTTTGATATGTGGTCTTGTCGCATTTCCTGACCACCTTTTCGTGCTGAAAGCAGAATGCTATGTCGATTATCAGGCTTCATTTCACTTAGCCACTTCATCATGGGAAAGCTGTTCCGTTTCAACAACTGTACAGATGTATCGTGGTGCATTGATGCACTAGGTCGCCTCCTCTGACTGCTGTCCAGATCGCCAAAGTGATGCTCACATCCAAGATTAGTAAGATGAGCAAAATTTTTTCTCTGTTCTTCCGTTTCACTGATCATTTCAGCATCGACATGGTACTTTCCACCATCAAGAAAGTCTATCAGCTGTTTGTCGATTACTGCAACCATAGTTGAGGCAACAGTTATGATGGTCTTCAACAACAGATCTCTGGTCTTTTTTTTTTTTATTGAAAACAGACAGTCAGCTAATCTTTGATGATGATTGACCTTTCCAATATCTACGGGGTCATTTGGTGACCAATGTTCATTTTGATTCAGAAGATGAGTGGGTGTTTCCATACACTGTTGTAAAAATTCTTTAATTTCCAGAATATGTTGTGAAAGGTCTAGATAAATTACTTTGCCTGTGGTGATGAGATTCCAGTATGGCCCTGTCAACTTCATGAAAAATAGACCAAAGCACTGTAAAAATGTACAGACTATGTCCGACTTTAAATCCATTAATACAGATTTTAGCTTCAGATTGGGATTGCCCAATATTTCAATAACTTTTATAAAGTCCTGTCTATGGATAAATACTTCAGCTGAAGTTTCAAATACTGCATTAAACCTGTTGTCTCTGTAATTTCCTATTACTGACATAATACCATTTGCCATGCAGTGTGCATCCCACATGTCCCGTATTCCATTGTGGTCACCAGCTGGTCCAAACACTTCTGATGTTGTACGAACAACCTTCTCAATGACAGTTTCTTTTTTACTCCAATACTGGAACACTGGTAGAGCATCACGTCTAACCGGTCCCACTGAATCGACTAGTTCAGTTTCTAATTTTTTAATGCCGGGTTTGGTGTAGCTATGAAAGCCAAGAAGCACATGAGCCATACAGTAGAAATGATGAACAATACCTTTGTCCCCTTCAAAGTCTTTCAAAACATCATCACGCCATTCTTCTAACAACTTATTGGCCAATTTTTCATTGCTTGCTCTATCGCTCATTGTGTAAGATAATTTCTCTAAAGACCAGGCCACAAATGTTGCTTCATCTTCTGTTTCTTCCTTGACCATGTTTGCATGAAGTTTACCAAGCTCATTCAGGTGGTTCTTTGTAACATTATTTATGGAAATTGCATTCTCTTTATAAACTCGATCAAACCCTAAACTGATCACATCACCACTGTCAAGTGTTATTTAAGTGTCTACAATTTTCTGCTTTTTCCGTGTTGTTCCATCTCTACCTAAGCCCCAGTTTTCAGCTTTATTGAGTTTTTCTGAAATAAATGTTTTTGCTATGTAATGTCCTTCATCGACTATTGCTTGAGTTGTTGTTGGGTTTGGCAAATCTGATCTGTCTAAACTTTTTCCTAAGATATGTCTTAACACAGACTGAATTACTGGAGACACTTTCTCAACAGCAACTTCTAACCTAACCAGTTCAATGACACAAAGACGAACCTCGTGGCTATAGCTTCCATCTTCATTTTTGGTCTTTATACTTTCATTTATAATTTCATCGACATCTTCTTCAACTTGTGCTACTTTGTTCTCCTTGTCTAGTATTTGAGATCTAATCATTTTACAGCTGTAACATTTAGCATTACATCTTTCAGCATCATCAGGTACAAAAGACTCTCTGTTTCAATTTCAAGCGGAGACTTTTAATTTCAGTTCTTAAATAACTGTTGCTTTTCTGAAGGGACAAGATCTTTGATTTCTCACTATTTCTTTTCTCAGAAATAATTCTTACTTGCTCTGTCGATACATTAATTATGTCAGCTGATGCTTGGTTCTCATTAGTCACAGTTTCAAGCTTGAGTCCACTTTCTTTCAATTTTTCAGTCATCATCTTTATTTGGTTATTTTGCCTGCTGATTAATCATTTCAAGCCACTCAATGCTTGCAAGTGTTTCTTTGAGGTCTCATCTCTTTTATTTACATTTCGCACAGAATAGTGACCAATCCTATTTTTAATGTTTTCTAACTTCTCAGTATTTTCTGCAATTTTCTTCTGAAGTTTTGAACACAGTTTCAACTGTTTCTTATTTGAATACTTAAGAAAGTTAAGTTTCTTTTTTCAGAGTTTCATCATCATCATCACTGTCGACAAGATTACAACTTACCTGATCAGTGGGATTTTTCATAGTGCAAAATTCATTTTCACTTAAATTCTCATTTTCTATCTGCTGAATAGTTTCCTTTGTATCTGCTTCATCACAAAACACTGTTTGTTCATATTTTTGTGTGCCCAAATATGGACTGAATGTGGCACTCATTAGCTCCTTTACAGTTTTAAACCCAGAAACTTTCTTTTTGGAAACAAGTTTTTTTTTCTGTTCACATATTCGACTAACTTTTGTTTTTAGAGATTTCACATTCATACATTCAAAGTTGGAGTTCAACTTTGAAATAATATTGAACAAGGAATATAAGTTTTTGCCACGGTGTTCAATGTATGAATTGATTTCAAGGACAAGTCCATTTGTTAGTTCCTGAATTGGATTCAAGTTATTTTCATCTTCTAAGTCCTGTGTTGTTATATTTAGTTCCTTGCAGAATGGACCAGGGAATGCAGCCATCTTTCACATTGAATGTTAAACTTTTAATATCATATACCTGCAAAAATAAATTATCACTTTTTCTACTTTATTTTATTTCTATTTGGAAAACATTATTGATGCTATCAAACATCATCAATGCATTTTGAATTTAAGATCCCACTTAAAGTGTGCGCATAATTAAATCATAGCAAAACTTTGCATTTGTCTCATAATGATGTGATTTTAATCTCATAATTTTATCAGTGCCCCATTACAAAATTTAATCAAATGAATAATGAATATCAGGTTGAACATATTTTAAAACCGATTAAAGTTTGTCAGTTGAGATATTTACAGCATCGAACTTAAGCCTATTTATAGCAGACGAAAATTTACGCTTTAAGTTTGTGTGTTCATTTTGCGACTGTATACTGTCTAAACCGTATAACAAGCATTATTACGATAAAAACTATTTAAAAAAATATCTTTCCTTGTTCTTCTTGCACACCAATTTGTACGTAAATAATAATAAGATTATTTTTGGAACATCGGTTGTGGAAAGGTTGACGTCGTCATCAGCTGTTAGAAAATTCAAATATGGTGGCGGATGTCGACACCGGGTGATTCTAATATTTTACAGATTCGATACTCATTGCGGGTGATTTAAAATTGTTTCCGATATATAAATTTGGTATCATTATAAAGCTTGGAATATGCCGATTTTGATGGTATATGTAGCATTTATTTAAATTGTCAAATTTGTGGCCAAATCTGCGTAACGTTTGAGGGATTATTTCTTTGTGTAGGAATATCGTAGGAAATTGCTACAACCACTGACCGAATTGTTTACATCTCCTCTGATTGGATTGAAAATTTCATGAATATTCACCAAGTTTTAATCCGCATTTTGTTTCAAAGAACAGTAGGGTCACGCGATCACGGCATGATTAACGCGTTTTCCAATGACGCGTGAAATCGGTAAATTTGATGATTATGGAGGAATAATTCCATTAATATAGCATCACATGTAAAAAGAAAACATGTCCATTGTAGATAATTGTATTAGCTCTTACAATATATAAAATGTGTTACAATCAAATGACAAATATTGATGCTGCAATGAAAGTTCTACACTTGGTCAACAGTTTCATCAGATTTCCAGGTAAACTGGCATGTTGACCGTGCTAGCCCGGGGTTGCTAAGCCATTAGAGCTAATTTATTATTGCTTCTTCTCCCAACAAACTGGAATAGTTGCTGAAAGTGTACACTTACTCGTTGCAAAGTCTAGTTGGTCAAAAATGAAAATTTGTGCCCTTCAGACATGTATGTTATATGGCTGCCATTGTGCCAACCTTGAGAATCTTTTGGTTTTCCTTCTCAACAGCATGAACATTTTTTTGGAAAATGCATTCTTCTCCAGCCAGTTTATTAATTTATTTTAATTATTTTGATCTTATTGAAAGTATTTTCAGTGCTGGACAATTAATTTATTACAATGTTAGAAGTGGAACTCAAAAACCTTGAAAGTCAAAATATTTCATTTGACCTCAGAAACCATGAACGACCTAAATTGACCTTATAAACCTAACAAAATCCCAAAGAAACTGAACAAAACCTAAATAGATAATACAAACCTAATTTTATTTTTAAACCTGACAAATACTTTTAAAACTTTGAAGACAAAAACTTAATAATAACCTAAAGTTTTAAAATTCAATTTCACTTATAACCCTGATATTAGTGTATTTAATTGAATTCAACTTGTGGAACTAATGATTTTCATGTGTTATGTAGTAATATTGTGAGCCATTTTTGCTATGAATTATGGAAAATGAATTGTCTTGTTATTACATATTTTTTTAATTTATGCCTGAGATTTTTTTGTAAATATTTACAGTGATTGTCAAATGATTTATTATTATAATTGACAGTTTATTGAAAATTGAATTATGATGATGTAAACTATCATGATTTGCATATGTTGTATGTTAATATTGTGTGCACTTCTTGTGATCTGCAAAATTATCTTGCAAAATTAGGGACGTGCAAATTATAATGGATAACAAATGAGATATCAAAGAGCAAGTTGAATAATATTATTGATAAACAATAAGTGATTTAATATAGAATAATTGTTAGCTGCATTAAGCGTATTTACTTTGTTCTGAATTAGTGATGTATGTATTGAATCTTGTATGTATGTATGTATGTATGTATGTATGTATGTATGTATGTATGTATGTATAATATTATGCCCAAACAATAATGCCTTTATGGTGCCAATTATATTAAAGTTTTAAGAAAATCTATGAGTCTGTCTTATGAAAATATATAGGATTTAACTATTCTTGAAATTAAAATATATTACCTGACTCATGACATGATTATTGCGCCTACTGATTAAGATGAATACAATGAGAGAAAAAGAATCTAAATTTTTTTAATTTCAGCTGATTGGTTTGAGGTGGAGAAGTAAAAAAAACAATGGAAAAGGCAAACAATTTCTCATTAAGTGGAAGGAATATGAGAAACCAACCTGGGAACCAGAACATAATATAGAAAACCCAAAAACTGACAAGAAAAGGATTAACATCAATACATGTAATATACCACTTTTCTTCAGTGTTGATACATTTCTTATCATCAGACTTGGGATCATATTTACCAAAAATATTTAGATACAACTTTATTATATATCTATTAATTTGTTATATAGGTACAAATTAGTACTATTTCAAGCTGTAATTCTGGATTGGTAGGACTGTACAAAGATAGGGCTTAATATTTATAAAATGCAAGATAATTTATCACATTTTGTATTTTTATCACCTGAGAGCTAGATTAAGTTAGTACTTATTTGTTCAAGTTTTGACATTGTTTCTCGATGAAATAATTTCATTGTGATGATTTCCTCTTTCTTTTTCCTATTTATTTCTTGTACTGTATGTATATATTTTGGCAATGTAATATTCAAATGATAAGAGAGTATATAATAATATCCTAAATAACTGTTATGTCCATAGTGTCTTTTTGATAATTGAACTTGAATGAAGTCATTTTGTGTATTAAACTTTAAATGCACAATTTAATCTTGCTAGATGCTTCAATATTAAAGTTCATTGCCAGAAGAAAAGTTATTTTGCATTTGTATTGAATTTGTCACAAGTGAATGAACATATGGAATAAAATGCTAAAACTGGAATAAGTTTAAATTTTACAATGTTATTGTTTTCCATGCCTTGTCTTGCCTGCTTTTAAGAAAGCATGACTTAACATAGATAAGGCAGACTTTTTATGAATGCTCATAATTCTCATACCTTTGGGTTGATAACTATCATACTCTGGAATCAGGGAAGACTTAAATAGCCCTTCACCTCTATTCTTCCTCTGTCAGTGTTAAAGCCATTTGAACATCTTGATTAAATAGGAAATAGTGGACTTGTTGATATCAAATTCTGAAAGTGCAACCTAGTTGAAGGATTTGAAGCTTCAGCTGTGTGTGATGTCTAAATTGTTCTTTTGGCAACTGAAAAATGTGAAAACTAGTGAGAGGTGGTCAAATATATTTTAGTAAAGTGTTCCGTATCTGGTATTTTTCAGTTTCATTGATTTAATATCAGATGAGCTTAAACAGTACATGGAATATGGTGAAAAATAATTAAGCTAAATTAAAGATCATTACTTTGTAATATACCTAAAATTCCTACAATCTTATCACAAAATAATGTTTTTCTGTACTGAAACTAGAACACAAAATAAGGAATGATGCTGTTCAAAATATCACAGGCCATGCAATTTTGTATTACTAGTATAGTCTTTTATTGTATGCAGAGACTAATAAATGCTGAACTATCCAGCGAGGTATGTAGTAAAAAATCTTTTTACCTAAAATTGACAGCCACCATACATGAATGTACATTATTTCTACAGTACCTATCAAGTCCATGCACCTCATCCCTACCTTGTGACATCAGAAATGGTCACGGTAATTTAAATAGCCTATTTAAGACTTATGATAATACGTGCAGCATTGAAAAAGTCAAATCTGTACTCTTGCAGCGAACCTATGAATGGACATACCACATTAACTTGCAGGAGGTTCTGGCAACAACTGCAGCAAGTGGTTCTCCACTTGACACTATCTGTGCTGGTTTTGAGCCTCCTGCTTTCGGACTATTGGCCGCTCAATAGCAATTACTACATTTATTTTGATCCACCATTGTATCTGGTTAAGTTAAATTAACTATTGATCTATAGCATTAAATTAACCTTTCTAGCAGTAATCCCTGACAGGACAGAACCTAATACCTGTTTATCTATCGCAAAATGTTTAAATTGTGACACCTTCAGATTAAAATGCTGAAAACTCTATGGCACAAATAATACTCCTTCTTGGTCTAGCAGGTACTGTGTTCTATTAATGATTCTTATTACGGTCCTGCAGTGCAAGTCATCGACTTGACTCTCCTCGAACAGGCACCGAAGCCCAAGTCTAAACTGACATTTAGTCCAAGAATGTAAGACATAGCACATGTTTTTTATTTAAAGTGCTATGCTGCACACAACATTTTAGCATTGCATGTAGAAATATAATACTAATATTTGTACCCTTACTCCTACCTCATGGACAACAACAACAAATCAAGATGAGGTTACGACATCCTAATTAGTAGTAGTCTTACGGATTAGTCAACTGACAATGTGCACAATATTTAATAAACTTGTGCAAGAATACCGCGATGGTAAAATTGAAAGTGACAATTGACTTCGTTTATCTGGTTAAAGGTTATCTCCCGATGTATTTAGGGTATACTAGACTTTGTAGATACAAATAATTCAAATCACTCCCCTCCCAAAAGTATATGCCATGTTCTTAATGGGTTTTTGTTGGGGGGGAGGGGGCACCATACTGATGCCTCCCCCCCAATTCAAACAATTAAAAAAAAGTTGTTTTTGTGTGTGGTGTTAATCCAGATATGTTGTTTCTGTTTTTTATTTTTATATCCATTTAGTTCTTTCTAACTTTATTTTTCCCATCAGGATTATATGCTAATTTTGAATGGGGTATTTTTTGCTTTTTTCCTATGTTTATATAGGGCGGTTCCTCAGAATTGGTTTTGTCACCATTTCTAGAATCCTTTCCTAGTTTTTGTTGTTGACCCTGGCTAGGGGTCACCTATATCCAGTTTATGCTATTAGTGTTTCTGTTTGGATAGCATTTTCTATTTCAAATCTTTCCCAGTTTTTAGTTCACTGACTGGTGACCTGGACCTATAAGCAGATCATCACCTTGATAATCATAATGCTTCCTTTTATTTATTTATATAATTTTGAATTTTGAAGCAAAGTCTGTTGTACTATTATCTATTTGAGTTTTCTCTTTTAAAAAAAAAACTTTTATTATGTGTCGTCTTTGCTATTATTTTCTATTTAATTGATTGAGTCAGACTGTGTTCAAGACAAGTTACGTAAACTTATTTATTAACCTGTACATACCCTGCCTCGACTTGTGTCATCTCTATTTAAGTTATTTCCTTCATAAACATTTCTCTGAAATGTTTATATGCCTTTAAACTGGGCCCTCTGTGTTGTATGGGAGCTCCACAGAGGAAAGGAATTCATGATATTCGCAAGTGACTTTTACAGGGCGTATGTTGGGAAACACATTCTCTATGCTAGAAACAAAGGCTAGATAATCCTACCTAATCCTTAATGCACATATTTGTTGAGTGTTTCGTGTCCCTCTATGTGGAGTTTTTCCCAACTCTTTCCTGAGTCTTTCCACTTCGCGTATCGCTGTGTGGTTTAGCCTCATGATGTCATCATCGTGTACTTTCCACATGAGGGTTCCTGTCCCCCTCCCTTTTTTTTTTTATTCCTTATCTATTGTGTTTCCCAATGACTATAATCTCTCTACACGCCGTCATATTATCTTCAATAAACGCTGTGATTTTGTATAGTAAATTCATGTTATAGTTTCCATCTAGGTATAATATATTTGCTTGTTTATAAGGTTGGGTTTCCCTTAAATTTTGTATTAGGGGAACCCTTTTGGGTCTGTTGCTCTCACACTCTACCATTGTGTGTTGTTTTGTAAAGCTTGCTTTTTTCCACAGTGGACATTTTGCCGATATTCTGATCATAAGCCATCTCACTGCAACCTCTCCTGTTAACCACGTGTTATGCATGTATTTGAAGCAGAGGCTTTGTATTTTTTTAGTGATCCTAATTTTAACCAGTGTCCCCAGGCTCTATCCCAGTTAATGTTTATGTTTTCTTGTTCTGTTTTGCTTTTTTCCTAATTTATTGTAGTATCTGTGATCGATTGGTATGTTGTTTTTGTATCTATCTCCCATAATTCTCTCTTACCCTATATTTATATAGTAATTCTTTTTTTGATGTTAATTTATGTGGCACTTCTATCAATTTTGTAAGCCTATTGTTATTGTATATGTATTTTCTCTGCTTCATAGAGAAACCAAAATAATATATGTAAAGTCCATGCCAAGGTATTTTTGGCTCTGCTTTAATCTCCTTAAATCTATTGCTTTATGTTGGTGTATTTAATTAGGACGGGGTTTGGAAGGCCAAGGCCCCCCCCCCCCATGCTTTCCCGTCCTTATACAATGTTTATTTGCTCATGTAATAGGTTTTATATCCCATAGGTATTTAATAATTTTGTATCTGCTGTTTTTAAGGCATCATTTTTATGTCTGGGTTTTTTATAATATAGTTAAAGAGCACATATAGTTTTTTGCTACTTGTGCCCATTCCATTAGGCATAGCGAAATAAGATTTTCACATTTTCATTGCTTTTTTTTCCCTGATTTTGTTTAAGTTTTTCATTCTTTCCAAAGAAAACCCCTAGTGTCTTAACGTTATCATTTATCAAATTGATCAGTAGAACATGGTGTGTACCTCTCCAGTTTCATATTAATAATATTACTTTTTTTTCAGGATTGATTTTAGATCCTGAAACTTTCCCAAATTTCTCAAATTCCTGTATAAGGTTTGCATAGGAATTTTTCCCTTGTACATAGTTTGTGCAATCATCTGCATGTTGTAGCATTTATACCTCTTCTTTAATATTTGGAAGCTTTATCCCCTTAATTTCCTTGTTCCGTTGTATGTTTATGTTCAGAATTTCTATTGCTATTATATATAATAGCATATATAGTGAACATCCCTGTCTCACTGATCTTTTTATCTGTCTTTGCCCCATTTACCTGCATATATGACCTGATGTCCCTGTACAGGATTTTAGTCCAATTTTGGAATCTGTTCCCAGATCCAAATTTGTCTAGTGTCTTATATAGGTAGTTTTGTTCTAAGCTATCAAATGCTTTTGCCTGATCGATTATTACCATAGCACTTCTCTGTCCTGTGATATTAATATGTTCTATAATTGTTCTAATATTTAATATGTTGTTTTGTGTGTTCCTACCATTAGCCCCACTTATCTGGTCTATATTTCTAATCTTGTCTAATCCTCTTTTTTATTGTCTCTGCTTGGATTTTACTAATTATTTTATAGTCAATATTGACAAGGGAGATGGGCCTCCAATTCTTCAGGTGTTCCCTATCCCTTTATATATTTATGTAATTATCCCTTCCCTCATACTTTGTGTCTTTCTATTGTTCCCTAATGCAACATTATTAAACAACCATTCTAAGACAGTTCTACACAGTCTTTCTTAAAAAATTCTGCAGAGAGCCCATCTCTACCTGGTGATTTATTTTGTTCCATTTTCCCTATTATCTCTACAATTTCTTCCTGTGTGATGAAATCATCACACAAGTTTTTATGATCTGAGGATATTTTTTCGCAGTCTGTCCCTTGTAGATATTCATCTGTTTGTTGTTCCTGTCTTGTGATCTATAAAGTTCTCCATAGTAGTCCTGTATGTATTTGAGTATGTTATTTATGTTTATCAGTTGTTGTCCCTACCCCTTCTATATTTAATGATTCTACTGTTTTCTCCACCCCCCCTTCCTTTCTTAATTCTTTTCTCTTATATAACCCATCTGAGTTTTTATATAGTGTCGTATATTTCCCAACTTTAATTTCCCTCTCTTTATTCTCCTCCATTTTAATCTTATTTAATTTCTCTTCTAGTGTTTTTTTGTGTGCTCTTTGTTGGGCATGTTTATATGAGATTTCCTAAAGCTTCCTTTTCTAATTTAATTTTTCCTATTCTTAGTTTCGAGTAATACATTGCTATGCTTTTGAACCTCCCTTTTTTTATCCCATTCAAAAATTCTATCCAAATTTCCCGCCCTATTGAATTTGTCTATTTCTTCTCATCTTTCCTTCCATAATTCTATATTATCTAATATTTTATTTTTTATCTACCCCATTTTGTTCTATTTACCTTATTTAAATATTTAATATGTTGTTTTGTATGTTTCTACCATTATCCCCATTTGTCTGGTTTATATTGTTAATCTTGTATGGTCAATATTAATGAGGAAGATGGGCCTCTAGTTATTCAGGTGTTCCCTATCCCATTATATATTAATGTAATTATCCCTTCCCTCATACTTTGTTTCATTCTATTGTTCCCTAATGCGATATTATCAAACAACCAGTATAATACCGACGACAGTTCTCCAAAGAATTTCTTATAAAATTCTGCAGAGAGCCCATCTCTACCTGATTTTTTTCCTTCTCCATTTTCCCTATTATCTCTACAGTTTCTTCATGTGTGATGAAATCATCACACAAGTTTTTATGATCTGATATTTTTTCGCAGTCTGTCCCTTGTATCTATTTGTTTGTTCTCTGTGTCTTGTGATTTATAAAGTTCTCCATAGTAGTTCTGTATGTATCTGAGTATGCTATTTATGTTTGTCAGTTGTTGTCCCTACCCCTTCTATACATGTATTTAATGATTCTACTGTTTTCTTCCCCCCCCCCCCCCCGCTTCTTAATTCTTCTCTTATAAAACCCTTCTGCGTTTTTATATAGTGTCGTAAATTTCCGCTCTAATATCCCTCTCTTTATTCTCCTCCATTTTAATCTTATTTAATTTCTCCTCTAGTGTTTTTTTGTGTGCTCTGTGTTGGGCATGTTTTTATGAGGTTTTCTAAAGCTTCCTTTTCTAATTTAATTTTTCCTGTTCTTAGTTTCGAGTAATACGTTGTTATGCCTTTGAACCTCCCTTTTATTTTATCCCATTAAAAAATTCTATCCAAATTTCCCTCCCTATTGATTTCCTTCCATAATTCTATATTATCTAATATTTTATTATTTATCCTCCATTGTCCTCTACCCCATTTTGTTCTATTTACCTTATTTATCTTTATGTAAATTAATTTATTTAAAGTTGCTAATCCCTGCATTTAAGTATTTATTTGTTCCCCTAGAATACCATGTATGAAGATCATGTCAAAATTCCCTACTGTCTTAAAGTTTGTCCAGTTTAGCCTTATTTATTCCATTCGCGTTTATAGACAGTAAACAGATGTTTGGTTCTTCCATTTTCCTGCTCACTCAGGTTGTCGCTTTATGGTATTTGGTTATTATGGTTGTTGTTTAGTTTTTACTGGCTATTGTACATTTAGTTTTATGTTTATGTTAATGCATTTTTCTCTGGGGACACTGAGTCATCCCCTAATGTAGTGTTGCTACCTTTCGACATGTATAAGTCACTTGTAGGTTCTGATGTGTATAATGTATCCCTATTCATCATGTTCGTCGTCATTTTTTACCCATATGAGGCACTGTTATATTGAGTGTCTCCTTCACTTTGCGTTTCTTTGTTTTCCTCTGCTTGTGTCTCTCATCATCTCTCGTCATTTAAAGGATTCTGGCTCCCGAAGAGATGGGGACGCACCCCAGATTGTCACCACTTTGTGGTAATTGACCTTGGCTTTTAATTTGTTGTGTACTTTGTCAATCAATTCTTCCATCTCTACTTCAAGCGGGAGTCCCATTATGTGGACTTCCACCATTTTTGGCCACACTTATCTTATAAAGGGTGGTGCCTGGGTCACAGTGGCCAACATTCCTTTTAAGACTGACGTTGGTACAGTTAAGAAATGTATATCTTTCTTTGCTGGATATAACATATACCTGTTTAATCAAGCATTTTGGAGGGCTTCTATGTTCCCAATGTCCAAATTCATTGCGTTGAGGATTGCTAGAATTTCAATTTGTCTCGGTGCCTTCCCTGTTTGCAATCCAGCATTTGGCACCCCTCAGGGTGGTATGCATATAGCTGATACCCTGCATTGAGGTTCTGAAGTATTTGTTCAGTTTTGAACTGGTAGCTTTTGGTGGGATGTCTTTATTAAATTCGTCACTGGCATCCAAGATCTACAAGAGTCACACCAACAACATCAGGACCTATACCTTTGTTTTCCATTTTATTTGCTAAACTAGCCAGTAACACTATAACTTTGAGTAAATTGAGTTGCTTTCTTTACATAAATTAATTTGTGAGATTTGAAATTAGTACGGCGATTTCACTAAAGTATTGTCAAACTATGTAAGAAACACAGATTTAGTGAATATTGAAATAGGTTTCTAGCATAAGGAAACAATGTTTAATGCTGTACGGTTTGCTAGCTGAAATATAAAAACTCATTGAGTAGATTATACGATTATCTGTGTATAATCCTTTATTGTAAAGAAATAATCATATGATTGTGATTGAAACACTTACTGGACTTCTCAACTACAAGTATTTGGCACCTGTGCTTCCGCTTGCTTGTTTAGGTGACATTATACTGTCTGAATTCTTAAGATCCAGAAAAAGTTTGACTTTCTCTCTTTCTCTCCCGATCGATCTTGACACACAATAAATCTAAGCACTTTTTGCTACATTGTTAGTAATTAAGTAAGCATCTATCTGATTAAGACTTCAAAACAAATCTAATTTATGGCCAAAACGGAAACCTCCATTTTATACTCGACCACTTTCTCAAAATAAAAAAATAACAATACTGTATGACTACAAAATATTAAATACAGTTAAAAGTCACTAAGTCTTCAAATAATGCCCATGACAATAAGTCATGTGACTCCACAAGTAAAAGAGTTATGCTGAACACAAAAAATGTTCAGCATCCATTTGTTTTCCTACATCATACTAGTACATTTCATAAATGCCACCCACGTGCATGCATTTCTATGGATACACTGTGAGACTGTTCTTCCCTTTATCATGGTACCAATTGTTTTTTTTCCATAGACCTCAATGCTAATGTTTTGTGAAATAAGTATATTTTCTAACCTACCTCAACATGCATGTCACACACTGTCATAAAGAATAATGTTAGAATGTCAATTTGACAAGGACAAAACCAGTTTCACCATTGTATTTAAGAGAGACAACTGAATATAAGGTGGTTGAATGAATATGCTTGTTGTATAAAATATCAGAGTCAATAGTCTCATAACAAATCTGCAAAGATATAAACAAAGTACAAACATGTGTATACACATGATGTTTATTCACCAATATATTCACATATATTCCAGTATAAAACCAAATCCCAAATAAATACATAAAAGCACAAGCATATACTTACATTTAGCTAACCTTGTAAATTATTATTACACTTTTTGTAACCTCATATATAGTTAAACTGTCCCTTCCAGTTCACTAAAATATACTTATATTTAGCTAACCTTGTAAATTATTATTACACTTTTTGTAACCAAATATATAGTTAAACTGTCCCTTCCAGTTCACTAAAATATACTTATATTTAGCTAACCTTGTAAATTATTATTACACTTTTTGTAACCAAATATATAGTTAAACTGTCCCTTCCAGTTCACTAAAATATACTTATATTTAGCTAACATTATAAAATTGTTTTTGGTGTTTCTGTAACATGGTCGATTAGTCACAAAGAGGGTTTTCTTTTAACATTTTAATGGATATCTGACACCTCTAGTTCTTCCTGCTGAATCCTCATTATGAATCCCCCTGCAATATATTTTATCTGTCTTTTTTTTAAACAATACTAGCGGACTTCAGAGAGAACATGCCCTGAAAATTATTCCTAGAGCTAAACTGCTAGTCTAATTGTGTTGGTGCAGATCCCTTATATTATTATAACATAAATTTAAAAATGCACTAAATCCAAATTATGTAATCTAAAATAAAGTCTTCATACACACTCTTTTCCCACTGATAGTTAGAATTCCAAGATATTATATTAAATAGGAAATTAGTTGTAAACTTTATCCTTATGATCACGTATATTTAAAATTAAACAATAACTACCCAACTTCATTTTTAGCACTTTATACCTACTAAAAAAGAGGTTCAAATGTCCTTACAAATGGTTCCTAATTTGAATGTTTAAGTTATAAGGTAAACTTACTATAATTGATTTTAATTAGCTTTATAAACACATCTTCTAAATATCCTACTGACTTCATTAACTTGACACCTTGCATTTGAGTATGGTGCTGATATTACCATACTTACTCAAAATCTCTGCTTCTAAATTGATCAGCGACTAATGAAGAATTCCTTTATCATATACATACTATTATTACATTTTTGGGGACAATTTAGAAAATTGATACACAAATATATCTTCTACAACTTATACATATACCATAGCACCTGAAATAACTAATTATTAGCCCTATAATAACATGATAAGTTATTTTTTGTTCCCACAAAGTTCACTTTAAATATGTACTCTTAGCAAACAATGTATTGTTATTTTTATATAATCATACTTGGTGTGTCCTTCATAAATGTATTGGCAAACAAGTACACTTAACACATTAACCCCTAGCGATGACTTTACAGGACATGAGGTCGTAGCCAACTTCCAAGGTCTGTAGCATCAAGGTCATACATGATACACTAATGTGGGTGGTATCATAGAAAGGTAGACACATGTAGCTCTACAATGATATCAAATAATCTGGACATTTTAGTTGCACTACAAAATACAGAGGGAAAAAACGAAGTTTTTGGACCGGTTTTTTTTTTCATGCAAAAATCGCCCATGGATGGATTCCGAATTTGTGTCCAGATTTTAGACTTTATGGTCTCAGATCTACGGCAGACCAGTCTGAAACGCACACAGACAGGTGAACCTGTGCAAAAAGTAGGATAAGGTGGACATTTTGAATAAAGAATCATCTCCATTCAAAAATGATGGGTCCGTTAAGCAAAAAAAAAAAACCCCAAAAAACAAGTCCAATTTTTGACCTTCTGCTCATGTGCCAGCAAACTAACCAATGAGAAACATTTTCTTTAGCATGACTAGCCAATTGTCTAAAGGAATACTGCTTGGAAATCGATGTATTACGATTTATTCTGAAAAAGTCCGCAAAATGTGTTTCCTACTCGCATTTCATGCGAAAACAGCAAAATGCCCCAGGGGTTAATGTGTTAACATACATTGTATAATTGTTACATGGTTTACTGGAAAGCATATACTTAGCAAACAATGAAATATCATTATTAATATTACATGATACAACACAGTTGGTTTCTCCCTCTCATCATCACTGGTTAACATTTACACTTACTAAAGCTCTAATACCATTATTATTAAATGAAGTATTAATATACATGGACATTCCATTTCAGGTTTGAGTGAAATTATTTACACTATTTAAACACTATAATTGGTCCTATTACAAGATGTATCATACATGATTTGTCCATTATACTTTCAATGGCAAAGATTTACACTTAGCCAGTATGGTTTGTCACCCCCACATTCAATTGTAAATACTTGCAATTAATAAAACCTTGTACAATTATTGTTATCGGTAGGTGATGAATCAATCACGATTTATCTATATAAAATTCATCTGCTAACATTTATACTTATCGCCCAATATGCGATTCTTATTATTAAATATGAATTATACATGGCTTGTCCCTACCAATTAATAAAACCTTGTACAATTATTATTACCGGTAGGTGATGAATCAATCATGATTTATCTATATAAAATTCATCTGCCAACATTTATTCTTATTGCTCAATATGCGATTGCTATTATTAAATATGAATTATACATGGCTTGTCCCTACCAATGTCCATGGCAAACATGAATACATAGCAAAAATTATAGAAGTATTATTACCTCATGACAAATCACAAGGTAGATTTACCAAATGCCTCCGATTAAGATGTTCAAATTTTTGAAAAGATACTCAAACAGCTGATGCTATTGCAATGATTAAGTGTTGAACTCTTAAAATAGCAAGCCTCAGTCCAATTAAAAGTGTCGTTACCAGGTAACAAATTGAATGATTATGTAATCCTCTAAATAGCTATTAATGGTAATAAAATGAAAAGAACAAGATCATCATAACGTCTGTATTACAAATCATTATTCTGAAACACAATCCAATGAGATATAGAGGCTACTAAGGTTTGTTTGTTTGTTTGATTAGGAATTTTAACGTAGCTTTAACACTTTTTCAGTCATATCGCTACGATGTCTGCAGTGAGGCAGTTTATAGTGATGTCTAGCACTGGGGCATCATGCCGCAGACATGTAACACCCAGTCACATTATCTTTACACTGGGCCGATCAGTCCTATCACTAACCTCTTAATGCTGAGCGCCAAGCAAGGCAACTATTAGTACCATTTTTATAAGTCGTTGGTATGACTTGGCGGGGATCGAACCCACGACCTCCTGCTTCCGTGGTGGTCGCTCTAACTACTAGACCACTGAAGCAGTCAGCTAGTTAAGTGAATAAAACAAGACCAATATAAGATCTGTAGTAAAAATAATTTATCAGAATTGCTGACCCTATGAGAGATAGACATTCATGAAATTAACAGAAATTAGCAGAACAAGACCTGGAATTTGTCAAATAATTTTGATTACAAATTCAAACTCAGGGTTAAAGTCAAATTTTGCAACTTTGCTGTGCCTTTTATTTCTAAGAAATTTTCCACAAGTGGATAGAAGTTCACTTACACAACATTCTGTGTTTCTCACTTGTGTAGGCTATGGTTACTGGAGTCATCAAGGTCTAGAGTATAAAGATTGGTCCAGGCGTCAGATGTAGAACTGATTTTATTCTGCTGCTTCTTCATTATCTCAAGTGTGAGCTACATTTATTCACAGTGACCTTGACCTTTTGGGCCAAAAGACTGCCAGGCTTCTTTGTTAGAACAAAAAGGCAATTCATAAATACTGGTTTAAATATACAATTCAGAAAGTCAGCTAAACTGACCTTTGACCCTTTCATCTACGCTCAATAGGCTTCTTTCTTAGTTGTAGTGGAAGCAATCTACAAAGGTTATAACTGTAAACAGTGGAGAACTTGGGTTACCGTGTGAAAATGACAGTAACAATGTATATAGTAGTATTTGATGACATGTCAAAACATTAAGTAATACCGGTAGATGATGCCAACAAAAGGTAAAACTCTCAGATATGTAAAGATGAATTGCAAAAAAAACTATGATGGTCAATACTTCAAAATAAATGTTAAAATGAAGTATGGTACAATAAAATATAAAATGTCAAATTTCCATAAAAATATGTTAATTAACAAATGGACAGTCACACTGGTTTTAGCAGGCATAGGTTATATATATATTATCCAATATGATTATTTATTTATGTCTTTTTTGTATGTGTAAATAAAATGTATCAAAATTTCATCACAATACTGGCTATATGGTCTGAAGAAACAGTTAAGTTCTAAGAAAAGGTCCAATGTCAGATATCACTCACTTGATTTTACCTGACATTTGTGAGCTTCTGATTGCAACTTCACATATTGAAACTGAAGAAGACAACAAAAGTACTTGAGAAAATAAAATATCTGCTACACCATCAAGTTCTTTAATATATATATATATATATATATATATATATATATATATATATATATATATATATAATCACTTTCTCTGCCCTATTTGCCAAGTCATTTACACATTCAGCAATTTCCAATCGATCAAAACATGATGAACAGGGACTAGGCCCTCAATCATAACTTCGAACTGTTCTTAGCTCAGCCCTTGAGATATATTCTTTATTTAATTAGCATTACCAGGGCAGTTAATTTGAGAAGTAAGCATGGATTTCTGCATCTGATCTCATGAGACTATCTTTCATGCAAATCTATATACATAAAATAAACTCTGGTTAGAAATAATGTGAGCATTCACAGGAGATGATGGATGCTTGATAGATGATGGATGCTTGACAGACGACGGATGCATGACTGATAATGGATGCATGACTGATAATGGATGCTTGACATATTATGGACAGAAAACAAATTAATAGCATAAGCTAACAAGTTTGGGAAACACTGTTAGAGTGGTTATCAGTTTAGTGAATCAGTCACATAAAATATTCTGCATTAATTTAAGTGATAAGTGTATTTGACCAAGATTTTGCTGACATGTTTGATCAAAATCATAAACCAAGTACAGTCTTAAGAGTGGTAAAGGTTCCCCATTTCAGATGCAAGAACCGCTCATGTTCATTTGTCTTGGTACCAATAAAAATAAATGGCCCAAGATGGATAAAGTACATAAACTGAACATAGGAAGACTATTTATAAAGGGTCTAGGAAATTACCCCCGTCAATTAACGTCCCCGGTATATTACCCCCCTGTCATTACCCCCGCCCACCCGTCTATTACTATATAACATATAATTGTAATATCCCAAAAGTAAATAATAACTTAAAATAAATTTCAAAATAATTTATTTTAAATTTTTATTTTATTAAATGAATCTCAGTCTTGAAAACATATACTTGTCCTAGAATATTCAATAGTAAAATCATTATGTCATAATGTTATATTACCATAAAATAAAGTTCAGAGTATACGTGGAAAGCAAAAAATTATGCACTATGGATGTGACCTTATGGGCAGAGGTTGTACATTATAACCTAATATAAGCATATATTTCCAAGTTTGATCAAAACTGGAACCGAAATACAAATTCCAGATTGGTAGCCAATCAGATGCATGAGTTTGCATCAATTTACCTGTTACTGAACTCATTCCATATTTTTATAATATAAGATATATATAAACATAAACATGAAGTACAAGATAAAAGACAAAAGATAACGATGTTACAATTCTGTAAAAGGTATATGACATAATTGCCAGGTAAGCTAAACAAATTCTTCAGGAAGACAATTCCTTCCAAATAAACATAAACATGAAGTACAAGATAAAAGACAAAAGATAACGATGTTACAATTCTTTAAAAGGTATATGACATAATTGCCAGGCAAGCTAAACAAATTCTTCAGGAAGACAATTCCTTCCAAATAAACATAAACATGAATTAAAAGATAAAAGACAAAAGATAACGATGTCACAATTCAGTAAAAGGTATATGACATAATTGCCAGGCAAGCTAAACAAATTCTTCAGGAAGACAATTCCTTCCAAATAAACATAAACATGAAGTACAAGATAAAAGACAAAAGATAACGATGTTACAATTCTGTAAAAGGTATATGACATAATGGCCAGGCAAGCTAAACAAATTCTTCAGGAAGACAATTCCTTCCAAATAAACATAAACATGAAGTACAAGATAAAAGGCAAAAGATAGCGATATTACAATTCTGTAAAAGGTATATGACATAATTGCCAGGCAAGCTAAACAAATTCTTCAGGAAGACAATTCCTTCCAAATAAACATAAACATGAAAGTACAAGATAAAAGACAAAAGATAACGATGTTACAATTCTGTAAAAGGTATATGACATAATTGCCAGGTAAGCTAAACAAATTCTTCAGGAAGACAATTCCTTCCAAATAAACATAAACATGAAGTACAAGATAAAAGACAAAAGATAGCGATGTTACAATTCTGTAAAAGGTATATGACATAATTGCCAGGCAAGCTAAACAAATTCTTCAGGAAGACAATTCCTTCTAAATAAACATAAACATGAAGTACAAGATAAAAGTCAAAAGATAACGATGTTACAATTCTGTAAAAGGTATATGAAATAATTGCGAGGCAAGGTAAACAAATTCTTCAGGAACACAATTCCTTCCAAATAAATATAAACATGAAGTTAAAGATAAAAAGCAATACATAAAGATGTTACAAATTACAATTATGTAAATTTCATATAAAAAAGGACAAGAACAAGTCGACAAGTCCATATAATAATGAGGTTAATACTTCATTAAAAGTGGGACTCCATTTTAATTTTTGATCAGTTTAACAGATATTGTATTATAATCATAAATCATTAAGCTCGACCATTCTTTTCCTTGTGGACATTAAGAAATTTGTAAATATTTTGACAGCAGCTTTTATCTCAATTGAGATTTGACAGAACCTGGTTTTCTTGTAACCATGGAGACAGCAAATCCCACAAAGAAACCTCAAGCACATTTTTCCTTAAATACCACTCCAACATTATGTAATACAGCAGGCTGACAGAACATGTTATTTTTTACTAAAGATATCCTTAAATACCACTCCAACATTATGTAATACAGCAGGCTGACAGAACATGTTATTTTTTTCTAAAGATATCCTTAAATACCACTCCAACATTATGTAATACAGCAGGCTGACAGAACATGTTATTTGTTAATAAAGATATCCTTAAATACCACTCCAACATTATGTAATACAGCAGGCTGAAAGAACGTGTTATTTTTTAATAAAGATATCCTTAAATACCACTCTAACATTATTTAATACAGCAGGCTGACAGAACATGTTATTTTTTAATAAAGATATCCTTAAATACCACTCCAACATTATTTAATACAGCAGGCTGAAAGAACATGTTCTTTTAAAATAAAGATATTCTTAAAAAAACATGCTGAATTAGGTTTGTGATGGAAATATTCCTTGAGGTATAATTCTCAACATTTATCAGTATTACAATCATCCATATCAAATGGTCTTCAGTAAATATCAATTTTTTTCTGTCACTGCAACACTAATGCATACTGATGAGAGAGGTAAAGGTGTTCTATAGAAAAAGATAAATTGTGTTATATAATAAATTTTACGATATCACAAATCTCACAAATTCTAGTTTATTACAGCCTAGAATGATATTACTATATCATCAATTAATCAATACCATAAATGAAATAATGGTATTATAATACTGAATTTATGAAATCAAAAGCTAATATATGACATCACTAAATATGGAATATTAAAACAGCAACACAATTATTATAGACCATGTAATATGTAAGCAAAATCTTACAAATGTCCACACAAGTATAATACTATTTAATTTCAAACAATTAGTAAAATAGTGCCAATTAGTCATATATTTATCTTTAACCTGTTTACCAAACTACAGCAATGCTGTTTTTGTAAAGGAAACCTTGGACACATACTGAATTACGTTGCTGTTGTTGTTGGGTTTAACCCCATTTTTCAGCACATGATAGGCTATACATGGCAGCCAATATTATTGGTGGAGGAAGAACCCAGGAAAACCCCCAGAAAGAACCACCAACCCACGAGAAGCTACTGGCAAGCTTTCTCACATAACTACATTGGCTGAATCTTAGACTTGAACCCACAAAGACAGAGGTGAGATGGCAGTGATCCATAACTGAGAGCGCTTTAGACCACTAGGCCACTCAGGGCCCACCATACTGAATTATATCATATCCTGCAAACACTTTTCAACCGTGGTTATAGATGATTCTTGTTTGCAACTGGGAAACAAATTCCTTCCAACAACAAACACATTTTACACTTTACAGATATTTTATAATTTGGCAAGAAAATCCATCCAACATAAACTGAATTTTGAACTTTACAGACATTATAATTGGGCAAAATAATCCATCGAACATAAACTGAATTTTAAGCTGTACAGACATTATAATTGAGAAAAAAAAAACTAAATTTTAAACTTTACAGATATTATAATTGGGCACGAAAATCCATCAAACAAAAACTGAATTTTAAACTGTACATACATTATAATTGGGCAACAAAATCCATCCAACATAACTAAATTTTAAACTGTATAGACATAGCTTACACATGCTAAGTTTTGGTAACACCAAGATTTATTACAAGAGAAGCCTATGGATAATAAAATTCATCAATTGAAATGACATTGTAATGTCATGGGTCAATAATATAAAATGCAATTAGCATCTTTAGGGCCAGAATCTAAATGTCCCTATTTTGATCAATCGATTCTACCCAATGTACACCATACATTTTTGTTTTACAAGGAAAAATAATGATGCTAATTACCAAAAGCTGTTCTAGTAATGAAAATAATGCAATACAATGATCAGTAATAATACAATGAAAAACAATTTCTCAAAAAAAAAAAAAAAAATATAATATTAAGAATTACTTATTGTTTTGGTGTTTAGTGCCATTTCTCAGCACAAGATAGGCTATATATTGAAAAGAGTATAACTATCTAGAGGAAGATCCTACCAAAACCCTGGGAAGAACTATCTCCCTGCTGGATAGCTACTGACATATCTTTCAAATAACCCCACTGGCCATGCCTGAAACTTGAACTCACAAGGACAGAGGTGAGATGGCAGTGATCAGGAAAGTCAAACACGTTATAAAACTCAGCCTCCAGGGGTCTTTTTAAAAACTATCGATATTATAATTTTATGAAAAACCACCTTGTTAGAAAAAGTTATATCAGCTCTTTCATAATCCAAAATCTGCTTTAGTTCAAAATTCTGAAAACCTTCACTTGTGTTTGAAAGATACACAACATATCCACTGTAGCCAATTACCAGTATGCAAAGCAGTTATTACCACAATGGCAAACCTATGCATAAAAAACTAATGGGAACTGTTACAAATAATTATTCAGTTTATTCCACAACAATAATTAATTAAATGAATTTTTTTGATAGTACTGCAATCTTATGTGCTCTATGGTAGATAACCCACTTATTTCAGGTTTATATGGTAAAAGACTTTAATCATATCAATCATGAGACAAAGTTGGTTTTTATTGTGAAAGAGCAAACACCCGTCAATCCAAATAGTGTTTAGGACATTTGATTTGTGGAGCCTAGGTTTGGCCCACTGGCAAATGGCACCCACCCTTAAAGACCATTAAATCTTGCCTGTGCCTGCAAGGGTTAATGTCTCAGCTCAACCAGGTTAATTCCTAGGTTCTTCTTCCACAAGTTATATTGTTGTCATATATAGCCTTTCATGTGCTGAAAATTAAACCCTACAATAAACAAATTGAAATGTACATTGAGAATATTTATAAAAAAACATGACTATCCATGTACCACAGGTATCATCTATGTCCCCTAGCACTGCCACAGTACCCTATGAAATCTGTTTAAAGTCTATGAGAAAGTTGGTGTTGCTACAATTTTGGAAAGACATAAATACTGATTGGTGCACACATTTTTTGTTATTTTCTTTCATGTTTTTGTATAAGAAAAACAGTATACATTTAGTTGCAACTCGATCCAATCTTCAGAACATAAACCTTTGACTCATTTTTCTGAGTCTTAAGTCTAGATTTGTTTAGTAGTGTTTTTCCAATTTACAGTTATGCTAATTGGTACCCTAACTATGTCATTCTAAATGTTCAATAATATAAGTCCAGTTTTTACATGTTTGTTTCTAGAATTTTAGTAAATCCTTTGTTTATATCACCAAAAAATGTAACATTCTTTGTTATCACTTTTCAAATTCTACTATGAATTATATAGTGAAATTTACATGGCATGCAGGTGCCCTATATATACAGCCAATACAGGTTTAGAATGTTGTGAAGAAATCTATATCCAAACATCATTCAGTTCTAGACCATGAGGTCATTTTGCTACAATACCATTTTTGATATAAACTATGAGCTTGACATCTTCTGTGTTCCCATCTTTATCGAAAGCTGTATCATAACTATTTACTAAAAGAAAGATTTATAAATAATTACTAACATATGTACATTATTTTCTGGTGATGTAAGGATAAGCGTTGCAGGCCAAGCTCAATGTTCTGACCAATCATAATGTCAGTTTTTCCCACATATGATATGTGGATTCTATTTTGGCCATAAAACTTCCTGTTGAAATAATCATCATCCTTGCTATAGTCATTAGAGTAGCACATAATCATACACAACTAATGTCCAACCCAATGGCATATATTAATTTATCTCCTACACTAGAGCTGTACCGATGTCACTTTTTGCCGATTATGCCGATACCGCGTATAGCCGATTATCAACATTGCCGATACTGATTATGAGACCGATTATTTGATTATCATATTAAGTACTCGGGTATAAGCCGACAAATTTAGAAAACAATAAAGGCCTGGAATGGAGGGGGGGGGCTTATCCGTTGGCCAATGTCAAAACTTTACAGGTTTTAGGTGTTTTTGTTGTCTATTGTAACGGCAGTACATCTTGGGACAAAAATATCCGTGTTCTAAGACATAGGCATGTTAAAAAAGTAACTTTCGGTGACCAGAAAATTATTAAACTTTTATAAAGTACTATTTATTATTGATTTTTTATTATTTTGCATGTGCATATTTTCTGATTTTCACAACACGAAATTACATAAAGTTAAAATACAGCCTTCATAATTCGCGGGTCGGTCGAGTTTACCAGGGAGACCATATACTATAATGTACAGTACTTACGCAGAGCCGATATTAATAATCCAATCTACTCGGGCTCTTGAAACAATGTGTCCAAATAAATTACTACTCTGTTGTCCACAGACCGTGGGGGATGGGCGATTTTTTTTTTTTGCAAACAGGAAAGTTTCGCGGCACAATAAATATGTTCTAATCACTATGTAAACTGAGGCAATGCTTTTGAGTTTATTGCCGACTTTCTGTGAGCAAAGGTCATCGGCTTGCTTTGACGACAACAAATACTCGTTATTGCTGCGGCAACATCAGATAATTGTAACACATTGATATAGAATTGTTTTATTTGTTTAGTATATGTCGGTGCTTCAAAGGTACAGTAAAACCTGTTATGACTTATGAGAGACCGCCCCTTCTGCCAGATGGTGGCTTGGTGAAACACTAACAAAAGAAATAAAAAATAATTTTAAAAAATCCGGAAATGATTCTCACTTACTAGTATTAAAGACAATGAGTTCGTTCACCCTCCAGGCATTACGGATTAACTGAAAGACAGACGACGTACTCAAACCTACACCGAAGCCCTTTCAAACAATTTCTCACTGGGACATAAGGACTATCGGTGTTTTGTGAGTTTTCATAAAGATAAAGAAAAAACACAAACCTCAAAATTGACTGTGTATATATCCATCATTACTCCCTTTGATGTTAATCTTACTGGCTATTCACATGACTTTGGCACTACAATGGCGGTTAGCGACATGTACTTTAGTCTGGTTTACTGCAGTTTACAAATGTTACCGGACGCTGGAGTTGAAAATTTCGCACAACTGGCAGCAAGATAAATTCTTTTTAAATACTTTATTAGAGCAATCTCTTTGTTACAAAAGATTAATTGATGGTTCGATGTGTTTCGATATATGGTTATTCGACTATACAGTAGTGCTAGTTAATGAGCAACTTGTTTGCATACTGCATTTATCCCGAGCTCTAGTGTTAAAAAGGATTAAGCTACGGTCAGTCAAAACGCGATTGTATATACAACTTTTATCAGGAAAAATTGGTTATTTAAAAAAATTATTTGCATCGGCACTGATTATTTTTGCCGATACCCGATTATACCGATTGTGCTAATAATCGGCCCGATTACGCGTACGGGCGATTAATCGGTACAGCTCTATCCTACACATTGCAGTCTTTGCTTGGGATCAACTCACAAGATATGATTTCACATTTGACATTTTGGGAATGCAACATCTAATCACAGGTAGCACTTAAGATCCTAATTCTCTTTATTTTCAAATAGTGTATTGTCTTTCTAACTGTTTTCAGTGATACCTGAAATCCCTGCACCATTAGTGGAAGATTCTTTGTTATCTGGTAAGACACCCTCCTTTGCCAGCAGATCACACACATCATATATCTGTGCACTATATGCATTTGCTAATGCTATAGAAGCATAATCACTTTTGGGATCCCAATTATTTGTCTCTTTCAAATGTTGAATCACTTTCCTAACAGCTTTCAATGATACCCGAGATCTCCCCACCACATAAGGAAGATTCTTCAGTGTTAGTGAGACTCTTTTCAGAACCAGAAGATCAAACACATCATATCTGTTCATATGTTCTATTACTTTCTTAACATACTTTAGTGAAACACTGTATACCACACCAGAAATATTCTTCATCGACAGTGAGACTCCCTCCTGAATCAGCAGATCACACACATCATATTTCTGTATTACATAAGCATTTTCTAATGCTTTGGATGCATGTTCAGAACTGGGAACCCAATTGTCAGTGTCTTTCAAATGCTGTAATGCTTCCTTTACAGCTTTCAATGACACCTGAAATCCTTCTATAACACCATCAAAAGTCTTCATTGTTAATGAGACGCCCTCCTGAATTAGCAGATCACACACATCATACTTCTTGTTCCTATAAGCATTTGCTAAAGCTTTTGATGCATATTCAGACTTGGGATCCCAAATGTCAGTGGCTTTCAAATGCTGCATTGCTTTTATAACAGCATGGCATGAAACCTCAATTCCCCACACCACTCCAGGAAGATTTTTCATTGTCAATGAGACTGTCTCCTCAAGCAGCATATCACACACATTATACATCTGTGCACTATAGGCATTTTCTAATGCCTCAGATGCCTCATCACTTTTGGCATCCCAATTTTCATTCTCTTTTAAATGTTCAATTGCTTTCTTAATAGTTTTTAATGGCACCTGGAGTGTCTTCACCACATTTCTTGTCAATAAGACATGATGCTGAATTAACAGATCACCAAAAATATACATGCCTAAACGCTGCACTGCCTTCTTAACATGTTCCAATGATACATGGTACACCACACCAGGAATATTCTTCATTGTCAGTGAGACTCCCTCCCGAATTAACAGATCACACACATCATAACTCTGTTCTCCATAGGCATTTTCTAATGCTTTTGATGCATCATTACACTTAGGGTCCCAGCTGTAAGTGTCTTTCAAATGCTGTACTGCCTTCTTAACACCGTCCACTGAAACCTCAAATCCTGCAACCACCTGTATAAAATTCTTCATTTTCAGTGAGACTCCCTCCTGAATCAGCAGATCACACACATCATACTTTTGTTGTCTGTAAGCTGCTTCTAATGCTTTAGTTGCATCATCATGCATGGAATCCCAACTGTCAGTATCTTTCAGCCGATTAACTACTGTTTTCACATAATCCAGTGACCTCATTATCACATGAGGAAGACACTTCATTGTCAGTGAGACTCCCTCTTGAATCAATAGATCACACACATCATACTTTTGTTGTATATAAGCTTTTTCTAATGCTTTAGCTGCATCATCATGCATGGGATCCCAGCTGTCAGTATCTTTCAGCTGATTCACTACTGTTTTCACATAATCCAGTGATCTCAATATAACATGAGGAAGATACTTTATTGTCAGTGAGACTCCCTCTTGAATCAACAGATCACACACATCATACTTCTTTCCTATATAAGCTTCTTCTAATGCTTCCGATACATCTTTGCAATTGGGGTCCCAATTATTGTCGTCTTTCAAATGTTGCACTGCTTTCTTAACAGATTCTATTGATATCTCCAATCCCCCAAGCATATGTAGAAGATTCTTCATTGTCAGTGAGACTCCCTCCTTAATCAACAGATTACAAACATCATACTCCTTTCTTCTAAAAGTTTCTTCTAATGTTTTTGATGCTACTCTGCACTTGGGGTCCCAACTGTTGGTGCCTTTCAAATGTTGAACTGCATTTTTAACCGATTCTAATGATATCTCCAATCCCTTAACAAGTAGAATATTCTTCATTGTCAGTGAGACTCCCTCTTGAATCAGCAGATCACACACATCATACTTCTCTTCTCTATAAGCATTTGCTAATGCTTCTGAAGCATCATCACACTTGGGATCCCAGCTGTCAGAATCCTTTAATTGCTTCACTACTGTTTTCCCATAATCCAATGATATCAATACCAAATGAGGAAAATGCTTCATTGTTATTGAGACTCCCTTCTGAATCAGAAGATCACATGCATCATAATTATGTGACATATAAGCTAAGCCTAATGCTTTTGATGCATCTTCACAGTTGGGGTCCCAATTATTGGTGTCTTTCAAATGTTGCACTGCTTTCTTAAGAGCTTCCGTATTCAACATCAGAACCATATTATGAAGATTCTTCATTGTCAGTGAGACTCCCTCTTGAATCAGCAGATCACACACATCATACTCCATTTGTTCATAAGCTTGTTCTAATGTTTCTGATGCATCTCTGCACTTGGGATACCAATTGTTGGTGTCTTTCAAATGGTGCACTGCTTTCTTAACAGCATTTAATGATATCTCAGTTCCATTAATCACATGTGGAAGATTCTTCATTGTTAGTTCAACTCCCTCTTGAATCAGCAGATCACACACATCATACTTCTTTCTTCTAAAAGCTTCTGTTAATGCTTCTGAAGCATCATCACACTTGGGATCCCAACTGTCAGTATCCTTCAACTGCTTCACTACTGTTTTCACACAATCCAATGATCTCAATATCACATGAAGAACATTCTTCATTGTTATGGAGACTCCCTCGTGAAGCAGCAGATCACACACATCATAATTATGTAACATGTAAGCTATCTGTAATGCAGAAAACATATCTTCACACTTGGGGTCCCAATTGTTGTTGTCTTTCAAATGTTGCACTGCTTTCTTAACAGCATTTAATGATATCTTAGTTTCCATAACCATATGTACAAGATCCTTCCTTGTCAGTGAGACTCCCTCCTGAATCAGCAGATCACACACATCATATTTCTGTATTACATAAGCATTTTCTAATGCTTTGGATGCATGTTCAGAACTGGGAACCCAATTGTCAGTGTCTTTCAAATGCTGTAATGCTTCCTTTACAGCTTTCAATGACACCTGAAATCCTTCTATAACACCATCAAAAGTCTTCATTGTTAATGAGACGCCCTCCTGAATTAGCAGATCACACACATCATACTTCTCCGCTCTATATGCATTTGCTAATGCTTTTGAAGCATCATCACACTTGGGATCCCAAATGTCAGTATCCTTCAACTGCTTCACTACTGTTTTCACATAATCGAATGATCTGAGTACCGCATGAGAAACATGCTTCATTGTTATTGAGACTCCCTCCTGAATCAGCCAATCACACACATCATAGTTTTTTCTTCTAAAAGCATGTTTTAATGCGTTTGATGCATCTTCGCAGTTTGGGTCCCAATTCTTAGTGTCTTTTAAGTATCTGACTGCTTTCTTTACCGCTTCTACTGATATCTTAAATTCCCCCACCACAGAATCAAGATTTTTCACTGTCATTAAGACCCCCTCCTGAACCAGCATATCACATACATCATACTTCTGAGCTCCAAAAGCTTTTTCTAATGCCTCAGATGCAGCATCACAATGGGGATCCCAGATACATGTGACTTTTAAATGTTGTATCAGACTATCAACAGCCTTCTTTGAACAATGTTCTGTCACAGCTGCAAGCATGTCCATTGTTACTTTTGCTTCATTTTGCAGAAGATAATCTGCCATTTCAAACTTCTCATTACAATAGGCTATGTACAGTGCTGTGGAACCTGAAATTTCATTAGGAACCAATGGAATGGATGCAGTTTGACCTGAATACATATCAGGAATGAAGAAACACCTAAATATGTGATTATATCCCCATAGATGATGCCACTTATTATGAAATTTCAGATGTTCCACTACCTTCATTAAAACACTGATATCTCCATGGTGTACAGCAGGTACTAGATGTATGCTATCTAGCGTAATCCCTTCTTGTAATAAAATCTCTACTACATCCTGGCTTCCTGAGAGATAGGCTCTACATAATGCTTGTTTTGCCTCAGTACAATCTGGATAGAACACCCGACTCCTCTTTAAGTCTTCCAAGATAGTCTGAACTCTGCTGAGGTCACCATGTCTGGCAGCATTACAGAGGCTTACACGTGTATAGTAGGCATTCATGGTAATTAGTTTGTCTGCAATCTCAAAAAAGTTGTAGTACAGTGCTAATTCCAGTACATTCTGCTTCTCTTTACACTGCCAACAGTCAGAATTGTTATTATTATGTGTGCATACAAAGAATTCCATGAAATGATTGTACACTGATTTGACTGTACCATCATCACTTTGTAATACATACTGCAAAAATGTCAAACAATCTCCTTCTGACAAATTTTGACGAGAGAATCTTGATCCCAGAGGAAAAAATACCGGAACAGGAACAAATTCCCTGAATTTAATTTTAGAATATGAATTAGCCATGAAAAAGTCCTCGATCCTATTACCTGTGTGCAACATATCTTTCAGTTTCATCAAAAACTCATTCTGTTTGAGAATTGAATGTTTTGCAGCGTTCTTTACAAGTTTTTTCTCTACAACATCATGAACCATTCGTTCTGCCAAAGGTGAATACATATATACAGGTAAAAATACTTTCTCTGAAGTTTCGTCCTTGACTTCTGCAGTGTAGGTTCTCTGATATAAATATTCTGGGTCGCCATGTTTTACAACCATTTCTAAAGAACGCTTTGCTAAGACCTGTCCTACTGCCTCACAGACTGTAGCATGAGAGAACCAGATACAGGATCTTTTAACTGCAACCCCTTTAACGATTTCATTTGAAATTGATTTCTCAATGTACATCCCCCCAAACTTTTCATAAGCATCTCTCAGTAATGTAATGTCTGCCTTCTTTTTTGAAATATGAAGATGGGAAGCCAAATCCATGAATAAATTAATGCTAGACATGGGCATCGTTTCCGGTGATAAATGCTCCTCGTATATCTTCCCGTGACAAAAAAGAAATGCCAGAGATAAGAATATTTCATTCTTTAACTCACTGATAGTTACAGAAAACATTTTTTCTGGAAATCTAAAGAACTCGGGTCCTTTGTCAAATAAGTTACTCAACGCTGCAAATAGTGAACAGCACTGTGGAAAGCCAAAGAATCCACTAAAATTAGCAATGCATTTTTCTTTTTCATCTTCATTCATGGCTTTGTTATGCCTCTGAAGTTCTCTATTCAAAATATTCATCTTCTCCAACTTATTTAGATTTTTTGATGACAGTGTTAGTGACAAATGATCAGAAAATAGTTTCAGTGATTCTACATTGGAGTAAGCTTTATCCAGTATGTAATTTCGGGTGGTAATGATGACCTGTAACTTTCCTGTGTCTACATGTTTCTGTATGGTAGGTAGGTATACCATCCACTCTTGCAGATAGCCAGGGTCAAAGTCATATTTTCCTAGCATGTCCTCCAGCACCACAATATCTACCCAATCTGTGTCCACCGTCTTCCAATCTCTTGGACTATAAACCACCACACGTCTATCTCTATACATTTCATTATCAATCAAATCAAATGCTATTGTTGTCTTTCCTTCTCCTGGATTTCCCTTGATGACAACAGATCTTTTCTCCTCTAGCAGTTTCCCAGCTTCCACTGCCTGTTGTGTTCGAATGCATCTTAGTCTTCTAACTGAATCAAGCTCATCCTCTGTCTGACCTAAGTGAAAACAAGATTCAATGAAAGGGAAAGGTTTATGGCAGATTTCCTTAGAACAACAATCAAACCTCCCCCTCTAAGCCAAATCTACTTTCATGAACAATCATGGCAACTCTCTTTGCTTTTTATGACATTATTTCTACAACCCTAACCCTTCCTTCCAAATCATGACCCAATGGTTACAGTTCAGTCCTATATACATTGTGTCAAGTTTAACAATTGCCATTCTATAACAGCCACTTTTATATGACAACCATATTTTGCAAGACCCAATATAACACATTTCACATAAAATTAATCATCATTTACCAGCCATCTTTATATTAGAGCAAACTTTAGCCCAAGGTGACTCGCTTATCAAGTTTTCACTATAGCATGCATTTTCGTCCCAGAAATGTACATAACATTGACAAGTATTTCAAAAAATGTCACCATTATTTTTCTAAAATCTTGATCTTTTTCATCCTCTCAGGAACTACTGTAGGAGGAACAAAAGTATAATCCATACTGCAGTTGGTCACAACACAAACAATCCATGTACCATGTTTGGTTAATTTCCACCCAGTAATTTAGGAGTGGTGGTAGACATATGGATGCATGGAAATTGAGTGGGTATTATAATATTCTCACACTACAGCATGGAAATAAAGAAAAATGCTGTCAATCTACCCAAATAACTGGAGAAAAAAAAACACAAGGCATAACAACATAATAAATGTACAATACCAACTGCTTATCCAAATTCAATTCAACCATATTAAATTTTATAGATTGCAGAGAAATTGTTAAAACTCCTGAATTTGTATTACTATCAACAGACATAAGAGACAGAGACTGAGGACTTGCAATGGAAATAGTAATAAATAATGGGGATAAAATGATTTATCAATTTATCAATACTTTTATCATACTGATAGACATATCAATACAATGGTAAAGAATTATTGCACTATGATACTTACCCTATAACGGTTAATTTAATCTTCCAGTTATGAATAATTATTTGTACTTTACCTTTTTATTCTTTAAAAACATTCAGAATTCATTGTAGATATAGAGATCATGTGATATGTTCAAAAAATCTCTGCCTCTTTTGAATTACAAACATCTGACCAAATTTTCTGAATCTTCTGATTGGTCCGAAGCTGCATTTATCTGTTCTGTTACATGTATGTAAATGTAAAGATTAAAATGGTCCAGATTTTAAAAACCTACATGCAACCCTGCTGCTAGCCAGCGAAAATGTATACAGTGCATGTACAATTAGGAAAACACAAATGGTCCCATTGCTCTTTTTATTCATTTTAGCTACTAGTAAGGTTTGGAAACATCCAATATATTCTTACAACTGAAGACCCCTTATAAAAAGGATTAGGGATGCTTTTGCCTTGAGTCTGAATTTAGTTAGCAAGAAAAGTTGTTCCTTATAATAATATTATAATACCCAAAAGTTGTTCCTTATATGATCCTGGACACTACCTGACTATGTGATTACAAGATAGGCAGCAATTTCTTGTCCACCTACAAATGATATGTGTGGGCCCTTATTAACCTACCATTAGTAGTCCACGAGATTAAATGATGGGTGGTTTGTTATGCATACTATATTGTGTCCAATATAGTAACTGTCACCTACTTGACAAATCATAGTTCATGGCATTAAAATTAAATGATTGGTGTGACTGATAGTGACTAAAATATAGCACATGTAAGTATCAGCATAATGCACTTGCTCAGGTAACTTCAAGCGACAGCTATAGCAAACACAATATAAACCACGATGAGAGAAATTTTTCCAATCTGGTAACATACAAGTCCTTGTTATGTCTTCAAAATCACAGTAATATTAAATAACTGCAAACAAGCAGGTCACTTTTTGGAATTGCATTGATTGGCAGAAATGGTATTGCTATCACAAGGATTTCTACTGTTACCACTGCATCCTCGCTATGGGGTAACACAGGTGACATAGTCACCCCAATACCTGTAATTTCATACTCTTCCAGAATGTCAAGCAAAAAACATGATATTTGACTCTCAAAGCCCCCAATTCAGATTTATTCATAAAATTAAGATTTTCAGTAAACTAATAAAAAGAGATCTCTCCTGCCAACATTAGATATGCACATAACCTGAAATCAAATTCACAAGTTGAAAGTTTCATGTGGGAAAATGGTTAAATATAAAAATGTCTATGTTTGGTCTATTGTAACACAGCAAATATTTAAACTCTCACTGACACTTTTGATATTTTGTGTATAAATGCATTTCTGATTCACATTTAGAAATTCAATCAGATCATGAAACTGGACTTGATGTCATTATCATCATGTGTATCTCCCAAACAGCACAGTAAGCAAACTGCTGCTTGATTATGCTAGTCTAAGTTTTTAGTATCCCTCTTCAAAGCAGTGATAAGGTATGTACAGAAACAGTAATTAAATATGTGAGGACAATGTTCATAAATAATTGACTCAATTGAGTATTTTCAGTATCAACAACAGGATCATTAATGGCACTGTACATACCCACCTGTTTAATACACTGCCATGTATATCACTAACAATTTTATTCAGTATCTTTTTTGAATTAATTACCTTGATAAATGACATTTAGATCTCACAAATGAGAGATAATTTATTTACTCTAATTGCAAGCCCTCTGCAATTCTGTGATTTAGAACAAATATTACTGTACCACAGTGACCATGAACTTTGACTCTCTGATCTCAAGATCAATATACTTTATGCCATCCATAGTACAAGTCACAAAATTCAGTTGATGTACATGATACAAAATAGATGTTGTTCTGCAGAAACAATTTTAATTATTTTATTTGCAGTAACTTTTTATGTTAGCTTTTGAAGCTGAAAAAATAGAGTGCAAGCCAGCCATAGAGTTAGGGAACTGCAGGTGGTATTATACAAGTTACTGTGCAAATACCATTTTTCTTCTTCCAGTGACCTTGACCTTAAAAACCAGAAATTGATATGGTTCTTTCTTACCCCAAGTGGAAGCAGCCAACTTGAGTCCTTGACTATGTAAAAATGAATTAGGATGGACAGATTGATGAATAACCTCACACCATAAAGAATAGCTAGGCATCATAACACTTAAAAGTAATGATGTGCCCACATTGCAAGTTTAATGAAAATAAAGTGGATTTTTTTTTAGTATGGTACAAATGCTGTTGTAAATGATTTGGGACAATTGACAGAGAACAAACAATGAATTTTAGTACTACTACTATTAATGTCGTAATGTTCAGAGGATCACCCAATATGTTTATAAGACCTACCTTGCAGCCCTTAATGACCTGACATAAGGCTAAAGGCAAGTGAGCTTAATAAAATAATCATATATATGTGCATGTGTACACGTAAGTGTTTAGACTTACTTTTAAGCTGTTTCAGTCCCTCAGTCTCTGTTCTTCTCTTTGGAGCTCTCTCTGAAGAAACAAAGGAGAACATTTTTGTAATTACAAATTAAATGCTTCATTGACAAAAATATTTTTCTAGCCAAAATCTTGTAGGGTTTTGTTTCCTCAGTTTTGCTCTCCATAATGATCATATGATGAAATTATTTGTCATGCCATTTGTTAATTTGTTTAAAAATTTAACACTGTAATCACAGGAATACTTTAAATGAACATAACTTCAGTGCCCACAGGACATGCTGTTGATGTTTTGTAAAATCACTATATTTTTGTAATAAGATTAGCAAAGAGTATTTACAGACCGTGCACGATCTATCCAAGAGTAATCTTTCAAAACAAAACAAATATTACGTAGTAAGAGAAAAAATATAACTGGATTTATAAGCTTAAACTGCATACAAATTACTGATATGTATCCTATATATCCAGAAAAGATTTTAAATTTCTATTAGAAACACCAGCTACTGTATTATCCAGCCTATAAGTCAATACTTTTTTCACTTAAAAGTCTGGTCTTCGTCTTATACTCTGAATCGACTTATATATGGATTACATCATTAAAATTGCATCAACTTAATATATCATATGGATTACTGTACCCAGTATGCTATTAAAATTGTTCTATAAGCCGCATAATATAAATAGGACACATAGAAGTACAAATTTTTGTTAAATTACTGTCAATTAATGGTTACAAATTAATCTGACTGCATGTATTTTCTTACTTCTCAAACTGTTATATAAAAAAACAATTACCGGTATTTAAAAAATATCACTGGGCAGCATATCACACTTAGGATTTATACTCTTTAGTGTACTGTACTAAGCATAATATTTGTTCCTAAAAATGATATAAAATTATTTTGTTTTTTTCATCCCTTTTAACCATATCTCATTCTTCCTGATCACAATTTCGCAACTGGTCCATTGATATTTGATTTTCCAGTATACTGTTGGACACATGCAAACAAATACCGTCATAGCTTTGTCATTGATCTAATTGATCCTACAAAGAGATGTAATCCATATTATTATTTATAAAATACAATAGATTATGCTGTCTGCTAAATCCCCCAAAACATCTTCATAATTGTATTTGATAAAGTTTCTCAAATTATGTTTATAATTGTATTTGATAAAAGTTTCTCAAATAATTTTTTTTAAACGAAACTAAAATCACATACATATATATATATATATATATATATATATATATATATATATATATATATATATATATATATATATATATATATATATATATATATATATATGTATATATAGTGAGTGCGCACGTGTGTGTGCGAGAGACAGATATGAAGAAATAAATTCTGTGTACAAGGCCGTTTCTTATTCAGGGCGATTTTTATTTGTAGCTTTTGCAAAAAGGAAAAAGACTAGTTAAGTCACCTGACAATTGTGATAATCCTCATGCATTACAACCTCACTATATTCCATTATCAATAAACACCACTAAATCAACACTTCATTCTTGTTTTAATTATGCTGTACATTGTCATAATAACCACATGGCTATGCAGTGTTATTAACACAGTAATTAAACATGCTTAGCGCTTTTGTTATTATTGAACCAGACTGAGAACAAGAATTGACAGAATAGGTCAAATCAGCAAGGCTGCCAGTAGGGAAATGAGGCTCTCTTTACAAAAATGAAAATCTGTCAATATTCTAGTGAATCTGTTGTCTATACATCATATGTTATAAGAACAATAAATTAAGCATTACTTATTATTCAAACTCGCCAATAAAGATAATAGATGGGTATTTCATTGAATAGATTTGTAATAAAATGATACATATATCCAATTCAAAACAGAAACCAAAGATAGTATATGTATCAATATGAATCGATTTACGGAGTGTTACTTTCAAACTTACGATAGAAAATGACAAGGTTTTTAAATTATATGTTTGTATGACTATAATGAAACAATAAGACCAGTTGACCAAGGGTATGTGGTCTTCACTTTAGCATGTACTGAAATGTTATTTTTGTTATATATGAAACCATCAAAGGAATTCAGAACTCATTTTAAAATGCACGTGGTGTTTTGTTACGTTATTTTTTTTGCAACTTTTCTGTTTTCTGTCTCTTAATTTTCTTCACATTTCTGATTTCCCTATGGATAGCCTCATTTTCCTACTGTTAGCTTCAATGAGTTTATCTAATCTGTTGAATCTTGCACTCAAGACTGGTTTCAACTGGAATAATCAGGTTAACACTTTAGACCTCTAATTAACAAGTACATAGCATGCACAGTTATGTGGCTCTTGTTGCAATGTATATCATAATTAAAACAAGCATGGACTGTTTATTCAGCTGTATCAATTTGATAACAGAATACAGCAGTGCCTTTTACGAGAGTAAAATCACAAGCAAGTTAGCATTGGTGATGCAATTTCATGATTGCTGGTAATATGGAATATCATACAATGGTAGTTACTAGTGTAATATATAAAGCCAAGTTTTTTTTCACCTGGCCTCATCTTATACTCTGAATTGACTTGTATATGGATGAAGGATGGAAAATTTACAAAAGTGGTGAACTGGATTTATACTCTGCATCGACTTATAGGCTGAAAAATATGGTAAATGAATTTTGGATGTGATAATAATAATAATAATAATAATAATAATAATAATAATAATAACAATGAGGAGGATGATGATGATGATAATAAAAGCCCTATGATTCAATTGAACAGGCAAGCATTTCCTGCAGCTGACACATTTTAATGTTTTATAAAATGTGTCAAATCAAATAAAGAATTCAAAGCAACAAGACCTGAAGAATGTTCCACATGTCTAAAAACTGATTACTCAAGAATTACTTAAATATACCAATGCTCCAATGGCCCAAAACAATCTGCAAGAATTCAAGATCAGACCAATTCTTCTCTTCCAGTGAATGTTGAAACTATCATTGATATTCTTCAGCAACAATAATATTTTTAAATATAAAGCTGCTGTGATGGACATACTGGATGTCAGATTGGTACTCATTTTGGACCAACAAGTCATCATACAAAAGCAGCAGGTGGACATCCCGTCTTAATGAGTTTTAGATTTGGTGGAGTAATGATAATATGTTAAAAATGGATCTCATAGTGGCCATATTAGATTGGTGCCATTTCTAACATGCATCAAGTAGACAACATAAGAAATATATTGGTGAGAACTCCATGTTTGGTTGACCATCTGCAACGCTACTTCAAAAACTCATGCACAATGGAGTTCAAAAACATCAGCTGCATAATAAGCAAAGGTGCAAATTATTGAGAGACCTTTAAAAAAAGTATTGAAAAGACTGAAATCGACAGAGAAAGGCAAAAGTATATATTGGGTGCGTGGCAGATTACATTGTTGAATACAGTTTGGCTTGAGGTGAGGTCTAAAGCATATGCCAGAAGATAAAAGTAAAGTTTGGCTTGTGGTGAGGTCAAAAACATATGCCAGAGGTCAAATAGTGTTTGGCTTCTGAGAATAGAATGTATGGTATTGGGATTAAACGTGCCAGTCCATGTTAGACTAGATAAATTAGAAATCAGTCTAATTACTAAAAAGCAAATTACACTTGGTTTCAATAAAGTGATAATCATTTGTCCCAACACAGAGGAATTCTGAACAGGAAGTTCTATATAATTAAAAGGTGACGGCTAAAATTCTACCATATTATCAACTTGTGTCAACTTCTGCAGCATGTCTTTGGGTAAGGCACTTGACTCTGATTGCCTCAGAACCAAATAACATACTTACATTCCTCTGAGATAGAACAATAAACAACTAAAACTACGGTGCAGGAAGATGTTGGCCAAGTTTGGATTAAATTAATTATTGGTTTTAAAAAAAAATTAAAAAATCAACTATTGACAAACATATGATGCATGACAAATTGCAGATGCTTGATCACATCATAAACTCAATTGGGTTTCAAAGCTTGTGATCTATAGACCAACCTATGTCCTTATTTATGACAACTCTTTCCACTTCTTCCAGCATGTCTTTTAAATCTTCTTGTTTGGCTAGAACCAAACATTCTTTAAACTTTTCATATGTACCCTTATCTCTTTGCTGAATCCGTTTAATGAGCTCCCTTTTCTTGTCCATTTCTGGTTTTCCATCATCCTACAAAATAATATAGTGGAATCACTGTTAAGTGATTTTTAATTTGTGATTTAAAAACAAATTGCATAAAATTTAAAACATGTCAAGATTTAATGAACAAAACTTAACTATGGACTAAATTTGTCTGAAAATAGATCAATCAAATTTCTTGACTTGTCAGTTTTATTAAATGACGTCGTAGTAAATGGTCAGTTTTGCATTACCCAACAAAAACTTTGTGTGAAGTCAAGGTGAATAAACAATTTGCCAATGTTTTTTTGCGAGCTCCCGATATGGAATTAGATGTGGCATTTTTACCCATGAAAGGCACCTGTCAATTAGAGATAACATATGGGTTTTATAACAGAATGCTGCCTATTGAGCACATAAACAATCTGCTCCAGGAGCAGCAGACAACCAAGAGTCATTATAATTGAATACTGCAAGCAATACTGTCAACAAGGGCAAGGACACCAACCCTGCCAAAACCATGTCCAGTGCCATGATAACAGGTCACAGCAACCAGCATATACCACTGTTAAAACCTGCTCTCAAATGCCAGACTTGAGCACCAATTTGAAAGCAAAGACCACCACTAAAATTAGAGCTGTACTGATGTCACTTTTTGCCAATTATGCCGATATCGCATATAGCCGATTATTAAAATTGGCAATACCGATTATTTCATTATCACAGTATATACTCGCGTATAAGCTGAAAAATTAGTAAAAATAAAGGCCTGAAGTAAGGGGGGGGGGGGGGGGAAATCAACTTATCCGCAAACCAATGTCTAAACTTTACAGTTTTTAGGTCTTTTTGTTAACTACTGTAAAGGATGTAAATCTTAGGACATGAAACAATAATTTTTTCACAATTTCTAAGACATAGGCAAGTTTAAAAAAAACTTTCGGTGACCCGACAGTTATTAAACTGTTATAAAGTACTATCATTGATTTAAAAGAGAAAAGTTAATATTCGTCTGCAAAGAGTCACCCGTCATCAGTGAGTAGCACTTACACTTTGAGAAATAAATTTTGAGTACATGAAGAGAGAATCAATGTGAAATACACTTGTATATTGTTTGACAAATTACTTTCTGGTTACCTTTGTGTAATAAAATCCACAATAAAATATTGCACCGATTACATCCTGATACGAAAAACAGTACGATATTCAATGTCGGCAGTAGCACATGGTTGGATAGTTGTTAAATACATGCTTCATGTACATGTACTTAAATTGGCCTTGATTTTGGTCAGTCTCTTCCCAACTTATTGAGGCTACCAAGGGGATGGTGCTATTCACATGGAAATGAAAAGCTGTCAACAGTACATGTATTCTCCACAAATACTTTTGTATTGGATGATATGACGAACATTAAAACGACTGAACTAAACACTTGTTGCAGTGAAGTTCTCCACATTAAGTTTTTTCGCAAAAGTTTCATTGAATCATTTTGTGGCTTCCTCCACGTCTTCAATTGTAGCAGTCTTTTGCTTCTTCCTTTGGGAAGCAGTTTCCTTCAACATAGTCTTTTTTTATAGACTCCACAACTTTCATCCTTCTTGAACGGGTGTTATTTTTAAGCGACAAAATTTCACAAACCTCTTTGTGAGATGTTCAGCCCTCAATTTCCTTAACAGCCAGATATATAGTTTCCATAGACTGTAAATTTAATTTGCGTTTTACACTGCTGTTGATAGCCATCGTAAATGTAAATAAAGTTAAAAATGAAACTTTCACAGCAAAATAAACTTATTTTAATCACCGATCACTTTCAAAGGTCTTGGAAAAGCGTAATCACATGTATTTTGACGCTTTTTTATATCTGGGATTCAGACAATAATGTATACAGGAGTTCTCAATACGCATCAATTTGCTGGACGGCAAATTTAAGGGCTTGCTAGACCTGCTTCGAGCACCTGTTGAGTGGGAAAATGTGTTGATCAATTGATTATTTTAGCTGTTTACAATCAGATAATTCAGTGGCTGAAAGACCCACAGATGTATATATTGTCATTATAAGAATACATCTGAAGAACATGACCCAAAAGATAGGCGGCAAGATCAAAGACTTGACTAGCTGCAGAGTAGTGAGAAAATGTGCGATACGACTGATTTCAAAGGTAGAATGACCCATTGATGTACTTGTGTATAAGAAGAGTACATCAAATGAATAAATTTCGCCTTCATTATTATTTTTATTTCCAAGTGTAGCAATCTAAGACGTGCTTGTGACCTCAAAATCAAGACGTTGAGAGTTAGACAAAATGCTGTTTGCAAAGTTTAAAAAAATTTTTAAAAAATGATTAAACGGCTAATTTGCAAATATTGTAATGAAATTCAACAGAATGTTAGAAGTTGCTAGAATTGACATTTCACATGGAACACTATGTATGATGCCCAACGTAGTGCTTGGAATAAGACCTTATCTTGAATGACAATTCACTCTCACTCTAATGCACAAACAAGGGCTACATGTCAGTGCTGTAAAGAAGTTTGAAAATTAAACTCTATGGCAACTGCTGTTTCTACTCGTATGGAAATATAGCCATTTCAGGTACTCTTGAACTCCTAGTTTTAAAATCCTAGCTATACCTCTATGCATTCTTTGGAAAATGCTAGAATTGATAAGATGTCACTTCGTTTAAGTTGACGCGAGAGGCCAGTTTTATAGGCCCAAACAAAAGTCTAGGGTGGTTCACCGTGGTTATTTTTTTTTTTTTTTTTTTATCCAACGGCGACATTAAATCTAGGCGTCAAGATCAACTAATTGCTGAACAAAGTATGGGTTGGAACTGGCAGCATGTCGACATAAATGATTAGAAAAGAAAGGATTTGTTCAAGCTGGGACCATGGGCTTCTGTCGACATGTACGTTTATCTTTTATCTCGACGACGACATAAGCATGACAATTTGGTAGTAATAGTAGACCAAGGGACTGGAACTTTGTTTATTTGTCAGCATAGGCGGCTTGTCAATATAAACGGGTAGGACTGTATTTAATTCTGTATTAAAATTCAAGCCATATCAAGATGGTCAAGTGATGTGAATATAAACGGGTAGGTCTGTATTTAATTCTGATTTAAATTTCAAAGTTATGTCAAGATGAATGTTCTGATTGAATTTATATTTTGGAAATTTATTTTTTTTAAATTATATTTTACATCGGCACCGATTATTTCTGCCAATAACGGTTGTTCTAATAATCTGCCCGATTATGCGTACGGACGATTAATCGGTACAGCTTTAATTCAAATTAGCTCTAGCACCTGGATAGGCTGCCAGCTACATATGCACTAGTGAAGTTCATGGGTGGTGGCATCACATGTGTGAAATACTATAATACTCTGGTGCAGGCTGGATATTGACCCCAATTTGTTTAGACCCAAAGGCAGAGATATCATTAACAATAACAGCATAAAATGCTGTCTTATGTTAGCAGCTCAATTTGTAAATGCCTTCCCAGATCAAAGACTATTTCTATAGCCCTACCTCCACTACCACATAGTAGAATGAGGTTAAGCTGCTGGTCTCCAAAGCCAATGCTATGAACAAAGACTGTGTTGAAAATTACATGCGCAAGGATTCAACCTGGCATTTGTGCAGAGTGTGAGAAACCAGAACTACCCATTTTGCAGTACTGCCCGTTTCATAAGCAAAAATACATACCAATGCCAGAATGAATTCTGTCATGATGTCAATAACAAAAAGAAAAACCAATGTTCACCCAAAAGCAATATGTACATAAACACAAAGCTACTTCACCACTGGTCCATACCATTTGAATCGAATTGCTCAACTGTATCATGCTGATCACATCCTGTCAGGCAGTGGGATGATGCAACTGCTGTTAAACCTGATGCATGGGATACAACTGGACAATATGTGCATGGTTGTGCCTGGGCAGGCAACGGAAAATGCTAAGATGTTCTGTAGCAGCAGGAAGGCTGATCCAACCATTTTCATGGAGCAGTTATTTTGGTTAAAACAAACAATGTTCACCCAATAGCAATATGTACATAGACACAAAGCTGCACTCAAAGCTATATCACCACTGGTCCATACCATCTGAATGGAAATACATCATGCTGATCACATTCTGTTAGACAGTGGGGTGATGCAACTGTTGTTAAACCTGATGCATTGGATAAAACTTGACAAGCTGTGCATGGTTGTGCCAGTGCAGGCAACTGAAATGCTAAGATGTTCTGTGCAAATCAGCAACACTGCCATCCACAATCAAGCTGGACCATTTGTCCCAGCCACTTCCAATACTATTAAAACCAAAAGACACTAATATCTACCACAGAGACAGCCCCAATCCCAGATGACCTGGACTGTATCAAACACAACACCATGATGCTGGCGGTGCAGACAAACCTAACCAGTCTCTATGGCCTTACAAAACAAATATGTTAGTGTGATTTATCTTGCCTAGTTGTATACCATCACCCTGTAGACAATCTATGATGCCAACATGGTAATCTTATGAATGACCACTGTCAACAAACTGCATGCCACATGAAGCATCACCAGCACTTAGTACGAGTTTGCTGTTGTCTCAATGAGGCAACTACTTCCCTTGCAGGTCAATCACTGTAAACCTGACCAACACAGGCCTGGGAAAGTTTTGAATGGGATTGGACAGCACATAGCTAACCTGAGTGTGCTGGCATCTGCCTCTATGCCATCATTTGGTTGCCATCTTGCTGCCCCTCATTTGCAAAAATGGCAAGGGCAGAGGACAAGATATGCCAGCTTAAAGAGTACATGGTTGTATGCAAAACACACTCTGTAACAAGCTGAACATCAGCAACTTACATCAGAAGCAACAATCAATGAGTAGCTGTTACCCAGTCAAAGACTTGTTAAGAAATTGACAAGGCATAAGGCAGATCATCATGGAGTGGAGGGAGAGACATCATCACAATACTGGAAGGAACACCTCCTGTCTTAACTGCTTCTATTAACAGGGTTCCTGCAGATTTAACAAACACAAATTCCATGACTTTTCCAAAACTTTTCCAGGGCCATTTCACAAAACTCAAGGACCACACTATCTTGCATTGTGAAGTAAATTAACATAAATAATGACATCTATCAATGAAAAATAACAAATCAGTTAACGACAAATATTTTTAATCTGTCCATTTTAAATTTACCTGGGCTTGCACACCTTGACTTTATGTAGTAATTCATGTCAAATCCAATGTTCAATGTATTTTGTAATCAAAAGGAAAAAAAAACAAATCATATGTAGTCTTTGTATGTATTCCTATTTACAATACTAACAAAACACATCGCTTTCCAATTGCTTTCTTGTATGTAGTGAGAAGCAAACCTGTTCAATGTCCTTCAGAGTCTCTTGTTTCACTTTTGCAGCTTTACTGAGAGAATTGGACGCAGTTAGCATGCTTAGGCTATTGTCCTTTTCGGCTTTTTCAGTATTTTCATATGCCAATTTGAGCAACTGCTGGATGTCATCCATTAATTGTATTCTTTTATTTAACATGTCACCCAACTCAAGATCTGCTTTTCTTTTTCTGCTCCTCTAACACTCCTCCCTCTTTTTCTTCTCCTCATCCAAGTATAGTCCGTATGTGTGTCTAGCATTTGAAGCATAGCTTAACATTTCTTTACTAATATTTACATTTTCAATGCCTCCTATGCTCCAAATACTATCAATAATAATTCTTCTTAAAATAAGAGACCGCTACTTTTGATTATCTCGTATGGCTTCTTTGTTAATGGAGAATCCTCGTTCAACATCTGCCTGGCCATGAGACAGAGTTAGAAGGGGTTTTGCAACTGGCTACAAGACAGCATATTCCTTTTTGTCTGCCATCAAGGAATGAAAAAACGAATCTAAGTGGTCTTTCTGTCTGGAGAACTGAGCAAATTTCACTGAGTCTTCCGATTTCAAACAATTTTCCAAAAAGACTTTGTAGTTTTTAACCAGGGCATCACATTGGTTTGGATCTGTTCTTCCATTGTTGACTAGAATTTTGACAAGTGATTGGAATGACTGAATGCTTGTCTTTATATCCTTCATGATTTTCTCTGGGTTCAAGCATGTCATATTTCTTAAAAGGGCAAAAGTCACTGGTGACTTTGTCAGCAATTTTGTGACAACAGCTTGGAGGAATTTCCTGCAGTCAAGATGGAAAGCCAAAATGTCCCTATGGGTCAATTTCCCTGATTTTTTAAAGTCAGCAATCACTGTCTTTGTTGCAAAGCCAATTTAAATACTTGCAGAGTCTTTAAGGTGTTTGCAATTTGTTAAATCAAATTTAATGAGCTTTGATGCCTCTGCGATAGTCCTGATGATCTTGAGCTACAAATCGCTCCATAAGACCCCTGATCATTTTGAAAATGTCTTCTGAAAGGAAAGGCAGCAATGGACCATCTCCTTGAAATTCCTGTAAAAATGGCTCCATCGCTCTAGCAACTGAAAGGAACAACTGTGCTTGAGGAACGAAGAGACGAGACTTAACCACTTCCTTAAGACTCAAATAATTTTAATTTTGGATGCTTTTTAAGTGAATCAATCTATGTTGCTAGACATGGAAGGAGGGACAGGACTTTCTCTACAACTGTCATGTTCTCAAGCCACCTGTGCTTACAGAATTTTGGTGGCAGCTCCTTGATACCAGATGCCTTTTGATAGTCCTCTATTCTGGCTGGAGAATATTTTAAGAAGTAATAGAGATTGCTAAGTGTCTTCTCCAGATTACACTCTGTGGCAGCACAACCATCCCTGAATGCATTAAGAATTATATGTAGGCTGCAAGATCCTGCTGGCAACAACGACGTTCCAGGGTGTGAATGACTAATCTCTGCATTCAACATGTCAAACATTTTCCAGTTAACATTAGGTCCATCCAATGAAATTTGTAGGAGGTTCCTGGTTCCAAGATCTTGGATGATTGGACACAAACTTGCCAAACAGATCTTCTGCTGTGGCATGTCCCAAAAACTCTGATGTCAAAAGTCTTGTTTGCACTCTTTCTGCACCTTGTTCCCAAAACCTGACATGAATGTCACATTGCTTTTGACGCAATTGTTTGTTCAAACTTTCATCGAACTGCAAAGCATATCCATTACACTTGTGTATGCTCTCTTTTAAGGGCCATGAATAGCCATATAACATGCTTTGTCCTCACCGCAAGTGAATTTGTGTGCAATTGCACTGTTCGGAAACATCAGTGAAAAGACTCATGAAATTTCCTCATTGGAATAAACGGAGCTGTGGGTATTTACTGTCCTTAGAGTCCAAAATATCATTTGATGATGTATATGAAGTTAATGTTGAGGCAGACTTTGGCATAACCAGTGTTTCCCTTTACCCTCATTTGCGCTTCAGTGACCCCCAAATTTTTAAATTGACCCTCAGTTTTGATACCAACATTTGTTTTTTACTCAGTCTGACCTCCAGTTTTTACACCAAGGAGACTTTTGACTCTCAGCCTTGCACCCTTAGGGGATACACTGATAACTTTAGGTGATGGTGAGGCTGAATTTGAAATAAAACCAGAGATTGTGTTGTTCTGAGCAGATTTCATTATTTTACAATTGTGCACGTGCCTCTTGCTGGTTTGATGACTTTTGAGGGCAGCTTCTCCCATATTTGCAATATTTATAATTTTGCTACAAACTCTGCATTTAGCAGTCCTTTTGTCTGAAGCATTTTTCTCCACCCATTTTTCATAGTTTGGGTTGGTCAGCCAACTGTTATTGAATGTGCACATACCATGCATGTTGGACTAAACCTAAAGCAATATAAAATGAAAGAGTTAAAGACTTCACTATCATCATGAGATATTGTATATTGCATTATGTGTTCAGAATTTTCTAACAGCCCAGTGTTCATTAAGTAATTCATTTTCATCACCTATTGCCTGACCAGACTTACAAGATTTATTTATTATCATATTACATAGTCTTTGAGATTTAAAATTAAAATCCAATTTGAGAAAATGACAATTCTTTTCTTTAACTTTAAAACAAATTTCATTAAATATCCTAATAACAGCAACACTAAAAATGTTGTCAATGTTTACCAGATACAGAAAAATGATTGATTAAAGTTAAACTATATTGGCAGTAAACATGTTTCATCCTAACCTAACAACCCTCTTGAAATATGGAAGTCAAAATTCCCACACTGTAATATTACAGTTATTTACTGAAGCCTTCTTGCAGATTTTTGAATTCTGAATTCGAACAGTTTTCTTGCTCTAATACACGATCTAGTATAGTATTTATTATTTATTTTTATTGAGGATTTTGCAAAATCGGGAGATTCAATTGGGAGACCTAGACGGGTCTAATATCAAAATGATTCTCTGAATTTTTTTTTCAGATGGGTTGTCAGGTTATCTAAAAATGGCATCTGAAAAAAAACTACAATTTTCAATATTCTGAAACTAGAACTAAAGTAACAGCCCAAAACAAGAATATAAAATCGACAATAATGATTATAATCATGTCGTACCCTCCGACGTAATAAATGACTATGCTGCATGAGATGTTACGACAGACCCGAAAAACAAGTGAGGAATATAAACGAAATCAAATTAGTACTTACCTTGTACGTTATATCGAAGAAATAACAGACCTTTTGGAAGAAATTAACTTCGATTTGAAAGATCGTCAAGTGGTAAGTACTCAAAGCGGCACAGCTGACCATTTGCATTTTCCAATCGAACTACACCGGAAACCATGTCATATCAACTGTTAGGGGAACTTACTCTTGTTATATGAAATGAAACCATTTATCTATCGTATCTTTTTTATCGTGTTTTATTGAACTGGTGCTCTGTGCTCTAAGAAATTTGAAGTAATCAGTTTCTTTTAACTCCCTTGTCAGAAATTCCATGACTTTTCCAAAACTTTGCAAGGTTTTGACAAAATGCATTACTTTTCAAGGCCCTTGAAATTTATTTTTCAAATTACAAAACTTTTCCAGGATTCCATGACCCCCGGGAACCCTGTATTAAGCATACTGATCAAGAATGGCTACTCTGGCCCAGACGTTTCCTGAAGACAGGCACCAGTATGTTTTCAAAACATAAATATTTTTTTCTTCAATCATGCACAGTTTTACTTCTAATAGTTCATTAGTGATACAAGTTTAAATGAACCTACATACGACGTGGAATGTATTAATTTTGTCTTAACTGCAAAGCCTATGCAAGTCACAGTTATCACATTTTTAAATAAATGCATATCACACTGACAGGCTGTCTTTGATGTCAATATTAACTGGTTGCATTCAATCCCATTTCTATGAAACTTGTTATGTGAAGTCAAAACGATGTATCCCCCCCCCCCAAGTTTTAAGTATAAAACTGTATTATTGAAATGCAATACAAAAGATCTACTGTATTCATCAATGAACTAAATACAAAATCTAAACATAATCCAATAAACAGTTAAAGGTAGGTAAGTGACCTTTTGCATGTAGCACTCCCAGAAATGCATAGGAGCAGTTAGTTATAGGACTCCAACATGAATATAGCTTGAGAAACTCTTAAAACACAAAATATAACCAATGTCAGCAAAGCATGAAATATGGGCCACAGTGACATGTTGTAGTTACAAGGATGTAGTAGAAATCAAGATGAATCAGCTAAACAAGTTATATAAGCACGAATATAGCTTGAAAAACTGTTAACTGAACCTGGGAAAGCCCTGGTAAGAACCTCTGACCCATGGGAAGCTCCTGGCAAGCTTTCTCAATTACTTAAATTGGCAGAACCTGAGATTCAAACCCATGTGGAGAGCGATGAGATGGTGGTCAGGTCACTATAGACCACTTGGACATCTTGAGCCCCATGTAAGTATAACAAAAGCATTTCATTTATCTTAACTGGTTCTGTATGGTCAAGAAGTTAAATGTCTTAATTACAAAACAGCTCAAAAGATAACAAAACAAAAATGAAAGCATGATGGAATATTAAAATATCGAGCCTTGACCTTGCAGATAACAATGCTTGTTTTGCATGCACAACACTTTGTAGTATAGCAAGTTTCATCATTTATCCAAAATGTCTTTTGAGTGTTAAGGAAAGTGTGCTGGACAAAAATTTTGAGCCACTATTATCTTTTAATCTTAAATGGCTTTAAAGCTATAATGTAGGGAATGTGTAATAAGAATGCATAAATCTCTCTTGACCTTGAAAAAAGAACTCCCAATGTGGTTCTCTACACAGCTTCTCGTGATGATGCACATGAATACAAATCTTATCCATTTTTTTGAATATCTTTAAAGTTATGGACCTGAAATGAAAGCTGATGGAATAATTATAAACCATACCTTGACCCTGAACACCATATATGGTATGAAACATAACTTCTAATAATGGTTTTAAGTGCTGAATTTTAATCCTAAATCACAAAAGGTCTTGAAGTTATAGAGTGGAAACAAACATCAGATGAATGAATAGAAAAGAGGATAAAAACTTTGTATATGAGAGTGATTTGAAACTGTGCAGTGGTTTAATATCTTGATATGATGTTTTCTCAAAATACTCTAGCTTTTGGATCGCCTAACCAAAGTATCTTATATACACCACTCCCCTCGATAACTCACACCCTGATAACTCACGAACCCGCTTATATGCTGTGTCCAGCTTGGATCCAGAATTTTAACCAAAGAAAATATATTTTAAAAGTCTTTCAAAAATATGCTGAACGTGAAAAATTATGATAAGAATTGTTATATTAAAGCTTTATACATTTTTTATCAGTTTTTCATCAAAAATGTTGATTAATGCCCATAAAGATCGATTCCATGTTGTGAAATTTGTAAAAAAGCAGTCTAGTGAAATAGCGATCGATGAAAACGTCCGGTAAATACTAGCATGTGGCAACAGAGAATGAAATAAACAGCAATTAAATATCCTGCAATGTAAAAGTCACAGTAAACATTATAATTGAAACAAATTCATATTTTTTAAAACATGAAAAGAGTCAATCAACCATCACATCAAAACCCATGAGTACTTCTGTGAAACCAAATTACATGACGGCTTTGTTTTGATCCTTAACTTGGTGCAGTGTTTATTGCACTAAAATAATCCATTAAAAGAAACCTGTGTTGTTTTATCACTTTATTTATGACTTATGTATCGAATCAAGCAAGGGACAATTTTGATCGGCGGCAGCAAATTCAGAGAGTAGAAAAACATTAATTGATTTGTGTATATATATATATATATATATATATATATATATATATATATATATATATATATATATATGTATATATATATGTATATATATATATATATTGTTACGGCTATTGGATTAAATTTATTTATTTTTTATTGTTAAATCCAAATTTGTCATTTAGGGTTTAATATTTATTCATTCATTGGGAGATTTATTCTAGAAAATTCAGGCTGACCTAGACTCTAGTTGTAAACAGGCTGACCTTGGCTTGGTTACCTCTTTATCTGACCTTGCTTTAGATTGATAAATAGGTCTTTAATACTATTGGTTAATTTCAAGGACAACTTTTTATTTTTAGTAATTAGTGGCTGATTTTTCTTCTGGTTCATTCTTTCAGTACGTGACTTGGTGAAGGTAGCTTCTTTCTATGACCTTCCAGAATCACATGATTCCTTTTTGTTTATGTGGGAATTACATATATATAGCTGTGTTTTGGAAGCTAACATTAGTAGAATTTTGGGCTTTAAAATGAACAGTTGTGTATTCATGTTTGAGTTATAATTTTTATTATTCTTGTTTTGGACTTTGTGTCAATTCATTGAAGAAAGAGGATTTATTATCTATTTGGAGGAGAAAACGTGCTCATAATTCATTTGGATGATAAATTAAACAAGAAATGCATCACGTGACATTGTCAGCCATTTTGGATTACATTGTCAAGATTCGAACCTGGAACTATTAGAACATTTATTTATCAGGACTCTTACAATTCCATTAGTTGATTATTTTTGTGAATTCTATATTGGATTATTGTTGGATTTGATTCTCTAAAACTGTAAGTTTATTTATTTTATGAAAATAATTGTACTTAATAAATTCATTGTTCAAGTTATACAAGCTTGTTAATTTTCACTCTTTCTGTGTTGCTGCTTTTTCGAGCCTAAGCACGTAACAATATATATCAATCGATCGATTGAGATTATTTCTCCAAAAGTGAGTTGAGCTTTTATATTAAAAAAAATACGTCTAATATGGATCAAACAATAAAATTAGAATGTATCCAATTCAGCACAAAAATTAGTGATATAATATACATGTGGGAAGTGGTACACATGTTAAGCAAACGGAAACCACGTGGAATAATGTTTTTGATAAACTCCTCAATATACAGTAATTTATCCTGAAATAAATGTTACTCTATGAGGAAAAAATAAACTACACCGTTATTAAGAGATATTTATTCAGTTAATCACAGCATGCTTTTAAAGTGAGTATTCAATTCAACACTATAAAATCTGCCACCCACCCACCCTTTTGCATCGATCCTTTTATTGTTTTGTTATCATTATAGGTCCCTTGATATCTCACACCTCACTTATAGTGTATTCGATGTTTTTGGACCCTGATGTGCGTGATTTATTGAGGGAGCTGTGTAGTCCACAAAAATGTTCTCAGCTTTATCACTAAATCCACATAATTATCTCAGATTTATCAATTCTACTCTTATCAGATTTATCACTACATCCACCTGTTGCATTATGTAATGTGTGGTACACCCAAATCTCATAATTTTTCCTAATGATGCCACATTTTAATATCATGGTTCCCAAGCTTGTGTAACGTTAAATTTCCAGGTCATTTCAAGGGATTTTTCCAGGATGAAATTACCTTTTTCAAGGTTCACATATTATCAGTACTGAACAGTATTAATGAATATTTTAGATTAAAAAACGTGCATTATCTAAACCAATAGATGTTGCTCTTTCAAGACTCTCCAAAAATCATGAAGTCAGAAAAGATGATCATATACAAAACCACAAAATGAATCACACGAAAGAAGTTTGATTATATTCCTTTAAAAATTGGCATGGAAATTCTAACTTTTACTGCTAAGTAGGAACAACATATTAATGAAAATATATTATGTTTTGTTTCTTTTCAACCATTTAATTCAAAAGAATTCTAAACATTCTATAGCAATATATATATATATATATATATATATATATATATATATATATACCGTATTTTCGCGCATATATCCCGCACACGCAGATAATCCACACCCTCATATAGCCCGCGGGTTTTGGGGTTTTGTGTAAAAAATCGTTGGCATAACCCGCACCTTTGTATAACCCGCAACCATAGATATATTTATACAGCTACAATCGGAAATGAAATCAATTACAGGATCACGTGGCTTCGCTGATGTAGCAAACTGCGATTCTGTTTTCCGTTTTGGTGACGAAATATACCATCTGGTGATATTTGTGGCGACACCAATTTTGGCTGATAGAAACCGTATATACAGTCTTGCGTTCGGAGTAGAGAAAATCAAAGGCACCATGACAGGAAACAATGTACTGGAATATATTGTTAAAATAACAAGTCCTTGTCTCATACTGGCAAACCACACTAACAGTGCACTGTTATATCATAATCCGCTAATGATGATATCTGGCCTTATTACTTTATGCAACTGACTAGTTAAAATCCGAATCCGCAGAAGGCGGAAACGTAAAATGAGTACAGTCAAGCAGATGACACTAATTTAAAAACAAATACCAGATGGAAGAAGAAAAAATACGTTTGCTGACACTTCAAAGAGAACTGATTACCTTTGAAGCACTGATATTTACTAAACAAATAAAACAAATCTGTTTCAATGTTCTACAATTATCTGAAGTTGCCGCAGCAATAACAAACAGGTATTTGTTTGACCCTTCAACTGGAGCCTTTAGCGGCGCCATCATCAAAGTAAGCCGACGACCTTTGCTCAATAAAAGTCGGCAAAAAACACGGTACACAGTGCTTGTGTGCGTAGGCTGTCTATAGGAGCTGTGCCTCAACTACAGGCTACATAAACACGGACATTTCTAAATAATCTTGTATTCTTGTGAAGTGTAGATTTGAGTTTAAATAATTTCTTTCTGTTTAAATTAAAAAATGCCGAAACGAAAGTCTTACACAGCCGACTTCAAGCTAACTGCCATTGCGTATGCTGAAGTGCATGGCAATAGAGCCACAGGCAAAAAATTTGATATTGATGAGAGTGTAATCCAAGGTTGGAGAAAAGAAAAAGGAACGTTGGAGAAGATGAATCCATGAAAACGTGCTTGTCGCGGACCTAAAGCAAAGTGGCCTCACCTTGAAGCTGACCTGAAGCAGTGGATCGTGGCCCAGCGGTAAAATTAGGTACCGTAGTTATTTCGATTGAAAATAGAAAATATTGATTATGAAAACCAGACGGATACGAAATTTTAAGTTTTTATCCCGAAATGTTGATTTGGTCCCGATACCGTAAGATGTTGTAAAGTCACCGTAGTAGCCATAATATCCAACCCTAGCAAAACAAAACTAGAACAATATATGTTATGTAGTTACGTTTTTCAAACAATATATTGAAATATCATTATGTGTAAAAAAAATTGTGATATAACCCGCACCCCCCCCCCCTGCGGGGTTTGTAAAATCTGGTATAACACGCGGGATATATGCGCGAAAATACGGTATATATATATATATATATATATATATATATATATATATGTATGTATGTATGTATGTGTGTGTGTGTGTGTGTCATAGAATGCAACATTTCCCATTACAGTAGTTTAGAAAAAACAATAAATGCAAATAATTCCAATCTCGTCTTGTAACAAAAAGAGTGCGAACAAAATCCCAGAAAAAATATTTTTCAAACAACCTAAGATCCTTAGGGCTGTTCCAGTAAAACATATACCCCACAGGGGGAAGGCACTTTTGAATTCAACCAACCCACAATAGAAGCAATTTAAAAAAATTATGATCCACACTCTGCTGCATCTTAATGAAAAATCATCACCCCCTACAGAAGCATATTATTTTACCTAGCATGTGGTTAGAGGGTGGTAGAAGCGATTTTAATTTTGGGTTTGGGACAGATGCGATTTAAATGACTGCTGACTGTAGGTAATCTATATTGAATTCTTAGATATACAAGTTATAGATTATAGATGTATAATCTACTGCACATTTTTATGTGTATCCATTGTCTGTAATTAATCATCTTTTGTTAATTTGTCTGTCAGCCATGTATGTTTCTTCATTTGTCAGAAATAAACACTTTTGAAAGTGTAGCTGCCTGCTTGTACACTAAATAATTTCTTGTCTTAAAATATATTTTCTGCAATTGATGTCTCTTATTTGTATGCCTTGCTATATAATTGATATAAAAAAAAGAAATATAGCATGTTAAAACACTGTTTCAGCATTCTTACTGATCAATCAGTTTATCATCATCATCAATCAGGTTTCCGCCATCATCAGGCCACAGTAAATTTGTTCCATGATTTTCATCCCAACCACCCACTGGATGTAGTTAAAATATTTGATACGATAGCTGACCCTGTCCAGATAATATTTTTTAAAAAATCTAAAACCCACCTTGAATCAGATTTAAAAAATGGATGAAAATTGAGGAATAATTATTATGGGACTAGTGTACTTTTAAAATCAACATCATTGTTGTCAACTGTCTATTGTCAACAACAGCAGCAGTATCACTAGTGGACAAGCTGGAACATTATGTACTTTTAACTTGGCGGAGTGGTGTAAGATGTTGGTTTGTGATTACTTGCCATAAAAGCCATAATGATCTACCAACAACCTGAGGTCTCGTATCTGAACGACATTGATTGTTGGAGAGACCTAAAACACCAAATGATGCATATAATGAACAGCATAACCAGTAGAAGTACTGGTTTTTCATTTATGGATTAATTATATTAGTGTATCATATTTGACCATAGTAAATGTATACAAACCAATAAATATTGTCAGTTTTTCTATCATCCATCTAATGAACAGTCATCACTGTCATGTCCTGCCTTTTCTGATAACTGCCAAATATATACTGGTTTGAGTCCCTGTGCTGAGATTTTGTGAAAACTTGCCAATAGCCATCAGATTCTCTGAATCTTCTTCCATCTTTGATACCAGCTGCCATATATATAAACTACAAAGAACTGAAAATGGTAATAACACCAAATTAAGTAGAACTTCTTTATTAAACATCACTAACAAAATAAAGATCACAAACTGCAATGAAAGTACAACTTTTTTAAAAGCCTATAATAATTAAAAAAACGGGAACTTCTTTTACCATTTTTAAGTTTTTCCTTTTGCATGTTCAATTCAAAATTTCTGCAACATGCAAAACTTTGCCAATGCATCAACTTCCTTCTCAGACAACTTCTTTCTGGCAATCTCTTTGTGCACTTCAGCCAATATATCTGTCTTTAACTATCTATCTGGGTGTTCTTGAACTCCTAACTGTGTGTGCAAAACATACTTCAGCTGCTTCATGTTAAGCAGACCAAGTGAGTACCTTTAAATTTCTCACTTATTTTCTTTCTCTCAGTTTTAAGTTTTTCTTTCTCTTTCAAATGATCAAGATAGATTTGTATATCCTCACAGCTTACGCCTACAAGACTGCTGATACTTTCCATGTCTTCTGTGAAAATATCTGCACTAGATTCCAGTAGGAATCTGGTTGGCAAAACAAAAATCTGGAGTAAGAAAACAATCTTTTGCTTCACCTTCCTGTTCAAGTGACAGAATGGCTGTTAATGTGTCTTGATAAGAAAGGTAATGAAAGCCTGGTAGAAGAGACATATCCAAGATCGGTTGTATTTCATATCTCTTGACAGGGACACCTCTCCAACTATCATCTGTTCTCTATGTTGCAAACGCATAATGCATTTCAGTAGATATGTTTGGATCATTTGTGTTCATTAAAATTCGATAAGCATTCATTGCCTTATCTTTTACAAGTCCATATTTTTCAGAGTTTTCCCCAAATTGGTCCACTTGGCTTTATAACAAAATTATTTTTCATTTGATAGGATGCATTCTTACCAATAAAATTCTTTATTATAGATTCAAAATTTGGGTCAAATACCCAGTCCATTGTTTTAGGTGCAACGTATGCATCTATTCTGTCCTATGAATTAAATGTGCCCATCTATTTTTTTTACTGCTTCTTCCTGGGCAGCTGACATATTTTCATAGAATTTGTCTAAATCAAATGTGCCCTGTTCATCATACTCTTTCTCGTAAGTTCTTTTTGATGAGGTGATTCCACACTGACTTAATGCTCTGTTTTCTGCTGTGTGAAGTCTCTCCACAAAATCCTTTGTTACTAAATTCTGTTAAAGATAACTGTAATGCATGCATAGCATAGTGACTGTTTATAGTGTTTCCACCTTTGTCTCGAGTTGATCTACGAAGCGAAATTTCTGGGTTCACATCCATACCTTCATGATGCCTTTTTGCTTGGAATATTTTGGATCTCAGGTTTTGTGTTTATGTGTAAGCAGCAGACAAAGAAATATGTATCCCAAAAACTTGTTGTAACATAGAAACAGCCCGTGGCATGTCCAGCCACGACTTTTTATTTACAACGAGTCTTTCACAAATTAGACGTGGATGTGTTTGTAATCCCTGGCCTGCACTATCAAATAATGAGGGCAAACAGGTTGCTAACATTGGATATTTTTCTGCCAGCACCTTCTTCATGAACCAATATCTCTTTCTTTCTCTTTTTTCTTTCATAGTTTGTTTAGTTTCGGTCCATTTCTCCAAGCTATTAGACATTTCAACTTCATTGCATTTACTGCAATGCTTTTCAAAGACCAATCCACCTACTTTATGTTTATTCAAGTAAGTACTGCTAGTCAATTTTCTAAGGATAAACCTTAAAAGTTTTCTATCTTTTTCTGTTGTTGCAAAACTTAAGGCTGGAATAATTAAATCATTCAATTTTGATGCAATTTCTGCTTTTACTATCTGATCATGATTAGGCCACCTTAAGTTATCAATCAGTTTGCTCCATTCAACACCCTGCAATTTTTGATGTTATTCACAGTATAGATTGTTCACTGCTTCATCCCAAGATAAATTACAAGCATTACCCTCATGTGGATCACACCTAACTTCAGAACTACCTTCTCTCATCCCCCCACATCTCAATGTAGGTACTTCAGTGTTGTCTTCTATCATCCCCTCACTTCTTGTAGGTACTTCTGTGCTGTCTTCCACTGTCTATTCACCTAGTGATGTAGGTGTCGCTACATCGATAACTTCATTAATCTGGTCTTGATTAATTTCTTTACTGTTGGGCTTTACAAAGCTCGTAGATGGTCCTTCAAAGATGATTTCTTGTTCTTTGACTACCCCACATTCATCAAGTGTGTCATATACTTCTCCAACACATCACATTTTCTTGCCAACAGTATATATTTCTGTCATTAGCAATGTCCTTCGCTGTTTATGAGAGTCTATCAGCTCATTAATATTTCTCTTGCTTTGTGGATCCAAATGTCCCTTCTTAATTCTATCAACTTTCTCCAGCTCCTTTTTTACGATTAAGTCATCTATTTCGGATATTTATCTTGTTATCTTTTTGTATTTACTGTTATATTTCTCAAATGGATCTTTATCTGCTGAAGATACTTTTGTGGCACTTAAATCCTGTAATGCCTCCCTTCTCCCCCAAAATCTCCAGTTTGTCAATACGATTCCATCTATGAGTTTTTTTCTGTTTGATTTCTTTCACCAGTTTCAAAGACTCTTCATTCCGAAATTGATAGAATTTCTGTCGTACTGGTGGTTGCGCATTTACAAATTCTTCTTCATACACCTTTATTCCATGTACTCTAAGAAGATGATATCTGAAAGACAGAACATTAAAATAACAACCGACAACACTGTTTGTTATTTTTCAGTCATTAACAAGTGGCCTGTGAAGGCCTATATTACTCTACTGGGTAAATTAATATACATGTTGTGATGGTAAAAGATAAGTTCAGAACCTTTACCTTGTGCTGCATCTATAATAGTTTAAAGAGATTTTCAAAACTGTGCGGGGGCTACTTTTCCTGGGGTTTTCCGGGTTCTTCATCCACCATTAATACTGTCCGCCATGTATAGCCTATATTGTGCTTTAAAATGGCGTTAAACCATAAAAACAAAACAACAAAACTGTGCCTTATGCAAAACTATATGGAATTTTCAATGCCATTGTGCAAGGCTATATATACCTCTGGTTTTTGTTTCTAATGAAAGATGTAGCTATAATAGTTTTAGAAAGGAAATGTTTTAGAATTTTATTATATGAAATATCTGACCCCCAGAGTGGGGCCATTTATGGCTTTGGAGTCAGGAGTCAAGCAAACACAATTCAGTACCATGCCCCAAATGCTATATGCAAATTAGTAAAACTAGCAATAATATTGACAGGATAAGATTTTCAAAGTATGCATTATAGTAGCTTATTTACAGAATAATTGACCTCCAAACCTCTGGGCAAGGCCATTTTTGCTTGATTTTAATAAATGTCATGGTCAAAGACTTAGCAGGGTTCATCCACTCTGAATGTATAAATGAAACTCTAACCAAATAAACATCTTATATTCTTTTGCCTGTAATGTCATGGTCACTCAGAGAATGGGGGTTCAAAGCAATAACTCCAAAGATATTTGAGATACAATGTTTTACAAATATTCTTTGTGTTGACAGCACTGTTGCAGCAGCAGAGAGGGTGAGCCGGACAACATTTTTAGACAAGTATTCACTGAAATCACGCTTAAAATCAATGAAACCAATGACATCAGACCCAAAAGTCAATGACATCAGGTCTCAAATATGTGTGTGTTTCATGGATTAGGTCCAAAAAAATAAAAATATGAAAAAATCAATGAAATTAATGAAATCAAAAACTTTTCAACTATTACATTTTTTGGGAAAAAGGGACTACAACATCGTTGTCACTCACCCTCTCTGCTGCTATGGGTTAACCGAATATTTGATCCAGTCCGATACGATATCGTGTTCGAGGGTCATGTAAATTTATTGTTACAAATCCGTGTGGGGCAGACTGAGCATGACTAAAGAAATTTCTAAATTGATTGAAGTCCATATCAGAACACCATGTCTGCCAAATATTTCGTAGCGTATGTGTATCAACGCCGTTGAATACAGCAAGCATATTACAGTTATCTCTAATCACTTTTGGAATCTGAGTGTAGCGTTGAGTGACATAGATCACATCCGTGTTTTTATGCCTGCCTCTGGAAAATATTCTAGCAGGATTTTTTTGATTATCTAACATGACATCGTCGTATACCACTAAATTGTTGATACTTCCATCGAGGTCATTCACGGATGGCGCCTCGTCAATATCGGTTATAAATTCAATAACATCCTCGCCAGCAATCTCTGAAGCGTTTTCATTAAAATCTTTTAGCACTTCATAGCATCGTTGATCATCTACGCTAGGGGCAATTAAATACAACTTATCCCACTTCATCCATCTCATTATTAAATTGAGCAACAATTGCGTTTTACCGGATCCAGATGGTCCGATTATAATTGCGCGGATAGAGTTTGGTAGCGCTGCATGATGCTTCACTGGTTCTCTTGTTTTAGTCGCTGAAAAATCAATTATATTCATATCTCTATACATAAATTATGGATCTATATTGCGTGAAGTGTAAGGCGCGTACTGGCACAGATGACTTGACGACGATTACAACTAAAAATAACCGATCAGCGCTTTCTGGTAAATGCGTACAGTGTAGTACAAAGAAATTTAGATTTGTTTCTAAACCCAAGGAACCCAAGGAACCTTTAAAAAAAAACGAGGAGGTGATATCGCTGCCAAATTAGCAAAACTCCCTGGAACCCCATGGGCAAAATACCCCGGAGAAAAACACCTTCCAGGGTATAGTTATTGTGGACCGGGAACAAGACTTGATATCAGACTCAATGATCAAAATCAGCCCCGACCCGGTGAGGAACCAATAAACGCTATTGATAAGGCCTGTCACCTTCATGATGTTGCTTATAAAAGCAGCAATTTGCAACACAGGCATCTAGCAGATGTGAAATTAATTCATGCGTTGAATTCTATCACTGATAAATCCTTCAAAGAAAAATTGGCTTCATTTTTGATAAAATCGGCTATGAAAAGTAAATTGATGTTAGGTGCTGGTAATTAATAGCAACATGGAATCTATTTACTATTCCCCAAGAGGATACTGGAAAGGTAACGCTGCAATCAGTAAACTCGCTAGCGCCGCAAAAGTGAAAAAAACCACTGCGGCTCATTGGTTATCCAAACAGGCACTATGGCAAATTTATCTACCACCGCCTAAACAAATTCAATTCTCGCATTTTGATGTAACCGGACCCAATGAAGTTCATCAGGCTGATCTATTATTTCTGCCACATGATCGTGGTTACAAATATGCGTTAACCGTAGTTGATATTGCAAGTCGATACAAAGAAGCAGAACCGTTAAAAACAAAATCGGCCACTGAAGTCGCTTCTGCATTTGAAAGGATTTATCGACGAGGTCCTCTGCACTGGCCAAATCTGTTACAAGTTGATCCGGGCAAGGAATTTCAGGGTGCAGTGTTATCTACAATGAAATATCACAATGTCGCTATCAGACGAGGGTATACTGCACTGCATCGTGATCAGGCCATTGTAGAACGATTTAATCGGATTCTTGCTGAACGGTTATTTGGATATCAATATGCAAAAGAATTCATCCAAGAAAAAAGATCCCGTGAATGGGTTAAGAGATTACCAGGTGTAGTTACCGCACTGAATAACGAGATTACTAGAACCATCAACATGAAACCTATCAACGCGATTAAAAAGAAGTCGATACCTGAAAAACCACAAAAAGATTTTAGCGTTTCCCAACCAATTCTTGGTAGTAATGTCATTGTGAGGTACTTATACGAACCAGGAGAGCTTGAAGGGGATAGAAAAAGGGCTACTGATCCTATTTGGAGCGTCACTACGCATAAGATATCTAGTATAACACGATCTACGGGTAGACCTCCAATCTATAAACTGGATTCAACTGCCCCTCAACGGGGTTTTACTAGACAACAATTACAAGTGATACCCGAGGATACTCAATTGCCACCCCATGGGCTTAACTAGCACCCTTGCGTCTATTGCACTCAAGACAAGTCAACATCACATTATTTCTGACATGACCGAGATTGTTATTTTTTCTGTCTACGGTGAATTGGCGAGGATCCTTATCCGAATACTGCCAACGCATTATACAATTGCAACTTGCGCAGTGATTATTCTGTTGTTTCTTCAAAGTGATTATTAATTCAGCATCAATATCAAATTCTCGTTGTTTTTTTTTGTCCTGTTGTTTGTAACCGGAGAGTTTTTTATCAATAATATCATCTATTGTGGTGTCATTATCATCGCCAATGATTTCATCATCGAAGACAATTCTTCGAAGTTGATTTATTTTTCGTACTCTAGACACTGCGAGATAGACTAAATTCGACCATTCTATGCGATTATCTACCATCCAAAGAGTTGTATCCGATATAGTCAATCCTTGTGAAGAGTGTATTGTTGCTGCGTATCCTAGCGTCCACGGGGATTTATTAGCACGCAATGCATCTTCAACAACATTGATATCAACCAGCACAATATCATTTAATACTAAATTCTGTTTTTCACTTTGTCCTGGAATATCAACTTCGATGTTCTGTTTTCGTGTATCCGATGGCCTATAACAAAGAGGCACTGGAAGTGTTGCAAATTTTTGTTTATGCAATTCAAATAACTTCATCTGAAGTTTGTCTCTGACTATTTTTCTACTTGCAATGATTAAATCATTTGGTCTCCACGCTTCCCAGAAATCATTCATGGGAGTTTCCGAAATTATTTCACGGGTTATTTCACATTGGATTCTATCCGGTTGTAATCTAATTAGTTTCTTCAATTCTTTTAATTCATTATCAAGTGATCTATGATCGGTATCAATTTCTTCATAATAGTCTACAAAACCCTTTAGCCATTCATGGGGAGATGCACCGACAAATGGTGGTGGTTGGCCGTGATCACCGCACATAACGATTTTTGTATTTTTTAATAACAACCACTCAAGAAATATTTTTAAGACATCTTCGGACACTGTGTCTATTTCATCCCACATGATGAATTCAGGAATAAATTTCTCTCCCATGCGCTCAGGAGTCCATTTATCTCCCTTCCATCGGAAAAAGCTGTGATAAGTGCAAGCATTTACCCCTCTCTGTATCATTTCTCTTGCAAGTCTATGAGTTGGTGTTAGCACAATCATGTTAGTAGAAATACAAGTATTTCCACCACGACGAAATAACTCAATTACCCGGGTTGTTTTTCCTGACCCACCACAGCCGTTTAAATAAACTGTTTTATACAGGCATATTGGATCAGAAATCGGTGGTGCACTAGAAAATTCTGAACACTGATTGCTTTCTAAGTAATTATTTTCAATGGTAACATCTGCTGATTGAATATAATCATGAATCATTTCTTTCTTAATTCTCCATGATCCCCATTTCTCGTTGCCAGTAGCCTTAAAATCAGCCATTTTGCTATTTATGTAAAATGAGTCAGTAGCAACTCTAACTGCGGTGGTAGGAAATCTATTGATCATTGAAAACAGATTGATAGAAGCATAACCGAGCATAGAAGCTCTCAAATGTGTGTACTGCGGATGGTATCCATCATTGTAGGTAACAATTGTACCCAATTTGGTTCCATCGGACATAAATGCGTCCTTACGATTGACATATAGGCCTTTATTCGTTAAATCCGCCATTACAAAATCGTATTCAGCGTTGTCTATAATCAATCGTGAAGAATATTTCGTATTATCATCTTTGCCACCTTGGGTAAATTTACCGATTATTCTTCGTCCAAGATTTTTTGCTTCATTGTTTCTGATTTCAAATAACTGTCTGGACCAATCCATGATTTGTTGTTCATTAAAATCAGGAAACAGTTTTCGCTCTTCGCTAATTATTTTTTCTAGATCAGGTTGTGGTAACCAGACTGATTTCTGTGCCCGATAGGATATAATTGCTTCACTGACAATTAATGATTTTAACATTTTACAATCAAGCATATACCGTAGTAACACTATTGGCATCCAGTGTTTTTCAGACATGTGTTTACCAATCCAAAGATAACTACACGGATGAAGTCCTTCAGCCATTTCAAATGATACTACACAAGCGAATCCGGTTAAATCAAAATCAGGAAGTGGTCCATTAATAGCAACACGGGTCATTTCGTGTGTAGGGTGTCCAAATCGTTTGAAATATTTCTCGCATTCTCCATACCCAAGAAAACTTCCTGGATAACACGCAATCATATCAACTGAAATAACGGAATCAGAGGTGTATTTTGTGTTCCATAATCCGCCGTGGCCGTATTCAAGACAAGACAATTTGACATCTGATAAAAACTCACTTCGTGTTGGTTTCCACGCGTTTTTCTTTCTAGCAAAATGCGCTGCAATGGATGGTACTGTAAAACAGTTTGCTAATAATTGATCGTCTTCTTCTCCGTCCTCAGAAAACTCACTAGCTAGTTGTTTCATTTGATTCTGCAGTTCTTCAGTACGGTATAATTCTCCGTTAGGCCTTACAAACTGATCAAATCTGCATTCCTCGTCTGAATTACTATGAAATAGCCACGCTGACACAGGATCGTTTTTACTCAAATGGTAAATAGCATCAAATAATTTCTGCTCTGAAAAAAACTCTTCGGTTTGGGATAGATATTTTACGGTTCTATCCCGTGGAAATATTGTTACTGCAGATGACCACGCGTGCGCGTTATGATCAATAATTTCAATGGGGTTTCCTTTTTTTGATTGATATTTCGGTTCTTTTAATACTTCACCGGTGATTGTTCTTACCGATATTGGAAATCTTAATGATGTTTCTAATTTAGTTATATCCTGAATTGTTGCCCCATGCTCTTTTACCGTGAACTCCCACTCGGTTATTTTTTTTCGTCTTAGATCAGTGAGTTTATTTCCCCGGGATGCATTTGTGAAGTGTTCCATTATTCGTTCTGCTACACAATTGAGCCCTGTCGAATATTTCATGGGTGCTAGTTTTGCAATATCAGGTTTTTCATTGAGCGGATAGATCCCGTAAACAACTGCTGTGACAGGATAAGATCTTTCGTAGTAGGGTTTATCAATTCCAGTCAAAATTCCCGGTTTGGAATCCTGATTCACGGTGACAGTTTTTTTACCCTTGAGAATGGGTTCAAATTTATCCTTAATAATCCATTTGCCATTTTCACGGATAATGAATTTGATTCGGAAAAAATGACTTTTTTCCCCAACACGTGAAATGATCGCTGCTGCTTTTTCATCATTCATGGTAGCGTCAACAACACCATCAATTCGAAATGTGGACCAACAATAAGATGCTCCATCACGCTTGAATTCATTAAAACAGTCTCTGATGGGTTTATCAAGAATTTTATTCTTGGGTGTATTAGAAACTATATCAAGATTGAATTGAGCATCCTTCCATGATGATCTCATGTTTCCGTCTCTTGGACGTTTGTTACGTTTTTTGGGTCTATCGCGATTAAATCTAGGATTGATTTTTAATAATCTCTTAAACTCTTTCATGTTTCCGTCTATTGTGCGTTTTTGACGCTTTTTGGGTCTATCGATATTAAATCTAGGATTGATTTTCAATAATCTCTTAAACTCTTTCATGTTTCCGTCTCTTGGACGTTTGTTACGTTTGTTTCCGTCTATTGGACGTTTTTTGGGTCTATCGAGATTAAATCTAGGATTGATTTTCAATAATCTCTTAAACTCTTTCATGTTTCCCTCTCTTGGACGTTTTTGACGTTTTTTTGGTCTATCGAGATTAAATCTAGGATTGATTTTCAATAATCTCTTGAACTCTCTATCAGCATTGAATTTAGCATTTGTCGAAGTCAATCTCTTGAACTCCTTCATGCTATATACAAAACAAACATTTAAATGAAAGTTTTATGTATAATGAATCACTGCAAATGGCTCATGATGGGAAATGTAACCCCGTGTAACAAATCATGCAGAAAAAATGAATACTGTAGGTATCATATGCAAAGTTTTCGACGTGGAAGTCTTGGTCCGTTACCCTGTATTCGATGTGGGGTTGGGGTTAAGGGAAGATCACAATTGTGTAGTGATTGTGGTGGTAAGCGATATAGGGAATTGAAGCGTTATTATGATAAAAGAATAAAAAATGGACAATCTATCAGAAATTTTGACCCTGAAAAGGTCTTTGACCCTGATAACGTCACTGACAAAATCATAAGAACCCCGCAAGACTATATCGAAAGATTCTCCAGTGATGTAATTATTGAACCAAACACTGAATTAGACAAACAATAGAATAGTATATATGGACCAAGAATTCAGACCACATCCAGTGATTACAAAATATGAAGCATCCAGTGATGGTACTGTCAGAAACCGTAGACTGAAAAAATCAGTTGGTTTTGTGACTAATCAAGGGTATTTGAGGTTTACTGTTGGCGGAGGAAAAAAAACGAAAAATTATCTCATTCATCGTTTCGTATTTGAATGTTTTAATGGATTGATCAAAGATGGTTTTGTTATTTATCACAAGGATTCTAATCCAAAGAATAATTCTGTATCCAATCTGCAGGCTATCACACTGAGTGAGAATTCCAAACAAGGAAAGACTGGCACTTGCAAAACGGTTGGGAAGAGACCTGTGACATCTTTGAATACAATAACTAATGAAGAAAAAATATTTTCATCTATGAATGAAGCCGGAAAATATTTCAATATCTGTCCGACTTCTGTACGATTCGTTGCAGAGGGGATTTATCGATCGGCTATTTCAAAAAAGACGGGACAAAAAGTTCAATTTAGTTATGTCTAATGCGTCATAATTTCCAATTAGAGATATGTCATACTTATAGAATAATGAATTCTGAAAACATGAATAGCATCATAGTTGAAATAGCAAAATTGAAAAATCAGGATATCAAACTATCAGATGGATTAAATCCTGACCAAATTGTGTCTGATTTTCAGGATATAGAATACGGGGTTAACAACAATAAATATATGCTACCCAAGAAATATGCACTCATCAAAAAAATTCAGAATTCTATTAAAGACTCTCTTTCATTTTCCAGTGACATCAGTGTGTTCGTCCCGTTGTATGCTATCGTAGAGGGAATACGAAAAGAATTAGGTAACGAATACGAATTGAAAAAAGAAGTCAACTCTAAAATTAGAAACCTACGAGCATTAATTCAAGAAAATGAACAATTTTGATTGCCCGACCATTGATTGCCCGACCCGTATCATTTTTTGATTGCCCGACCATTATCATTCCGACCATATCATTTTTTTTAGCCGACCCTCAGAGGGATGTCAAAAATCGATGGACGATGTGTCAGATTGGTCAAAACTAGAATGTTGAAACTGTCAGTATTATTTATTTTATATACAATTATGACACTTTCAACATCAATGATAGAGCTGTTAAAACAATCAAATAACACTTCCATGACCGTGTTAAAAATCATCCGACATGTCACTGATGTCAAAAAGGGAGTTGCACGATGGTGTTAGGTCGGTATTGAAAAAGTGTTTTACAATTGAAAAATGGTTTCTGATTTCAAATAATGGTCAATGAAGCATTAACAACCCGATTGGCTCGTGAACGACTGGATGCAATCAGGAGATTTGTACCAATTCGCGACTCTGTAAGAAATAAACTGCAACAACGACAGAGTTTACAAACTGATTTTGCTCTGGGGTCTGAAGAATTGTTTAAACCAGTAACCACAGCAACGAAGGGGGTAGAGCGTGCTTTACTGGGAGATGGTCCCGAGACGGGGAAATCTGTTATTGGTGAACTTGAAAAACTAGCAGCGAAAACTGAACAAACTGAACAAACTGATCCGAAAAAAACGACTGTTTCTCTGTTGAATAAATTTACTGATCATGCTAAAATAGTAATAAAAAAACCTAGTCTATTGAAATCAAAGGATTATCAAGCCTTTGGTAATTTTGCTGCTCAAAGCTATAATTCAAAAAAAGATTTTTTAAAGGACGAGTATAAAAATGATAGAATATCAAGTAATGATTGGTTTGATAATTTGTATAAACTAAATAAGGGGATTGGTCGTTTGAATAAGGATGAGATAGGATACAAGGAATTTAAAAAGGGAATTAGTTATTATAAAAGAGAACAAATAGAAGAGCGACAACGAGAAATAGAAGAACGGCAAGAACTAAAACGTCAAACACCAACACGTAGACAAACAAGAAGACAAAAAAAACAACAACTACCACCTGATGATGATGATGATGATTTAGAAGAACGACATCAAACACCAACACGGAGACCAAAAAAACAACAACTACCACCTGATGATGATGATGATGATTATTTACAAACTACGGATTTAGAAAAACTAGATGAAGCAGCTGGTTATAGCGGAAGTGGATTAGGAAATCCAAGGATTGGAAACATTTGTCCTGATAGTGTTATCAATGATATATCACGATTAGATGTTCTCATCGGAGGAAAACGAGCTGGAAATAACTCTCCAGAAATAATTAATGAAGCAGCTGATATCTGTAGACGGTTATTTGCCGGCGGTATCATGGATATCAAAACCTATCGAGATTTCATTGACGAGTTAGCAAATGGGTATCATAGCGATTAAATAACAATTGAAAACACTATTGTTTTTATAATAATGATCATCCATTACAATCATGATAAACCAACCCCAGTCTATGTAGTTAATTCACGGTTTCCAGTTTATAGAGCATACTACGGAGATGGCCTCGGCAATACCATTTTAGGATTCTTTTCAAGAATGGCTCCAAAAGTGATGCCGTTAGCTAAACAATTATCAATGAAAGCCATTGATGTTATTCGTGATAAGGGTATTAGTACTGTTGGAGATCTTGCCGGGAAAGCGTTTTCAACTGCGAAGGATAAAATAACATCATTAGTGAGTCGAAAAAAGAAACCGTTACCGTCTACAGAAGAAATGCCTGCAAGTGTTAGTAAAATTATAAATAACGCAGTAGATGAAAAACTAGCGTCGATGGTAAATCAAGGGGACCAAGGCAATATTGCAAATATGATAGCGGGAAGTGGCCTTAAAAAACTACGTCGATGAAAATGGAAAAATCGTTTACGATTTCACTATTTAGACTCTGATAAATAGAATAAAATGTTCAAAAAGTCACATGATCCGGCGTTTGATATAGACGCCCCAGTTGGCAAGGATGATTCTGTACGCGATTATCAATATTACGCCTATCATGCCATAGACCCAACTAGTCGAGCAAGAATTGATCTTCAAGTCCATGATACCAGTAAATACTTTTTGCCCTGTGAAGCATTTATTGAAGTAGAAGGAGAAATTGTAACAGCTGCTGATACTACTAATGTACCAGCACCGTATCCAGCTGGTACTCAAGTCGGTTTTGTCAATAATGGTATTATGGCGCTATTTGAGAGTGCTAGATATCTCATTGATGGAAAAGAAATTGAGTCCATAGATCGTGATGTTGATGTGGCCACAACAATCATAGGGTTAGCGAGATATTCTGATGATTATACAAGATCAGCAGGACCCTCTATGATGTTTGCAAAAGATGGTAAGAATACCGCTGGAGGAAATCCATTTGTTGTAAGACGACCAAAAAAACGTGATAATAGTGATTCTGATGTCGAGAATATGATTATAAACAACGATACTAATTTCAATCTAGGAGCTGCAACACGAAACGCAATGTTGCAAGGAGATCGTAAATCATTTTCATGCGCGATTCCACTGCATCACATATTTGGATTCTGTAGAAACGTCAGAAAAGTTATCTACGGGGCGAAGCATACAGTATCGCTTGTACGAAAGGGTGATGATAACGACGCAATTTGGAGGATTCCAGCAGATGCTGCAAATCTCAATGCTGATGCCGGTAAAGTCATTTTAACAAAAATATCATTGTGGATGCCAGTGTTGACTCCAGCAATCACCGCAGAACAACGACTACTATCATTTATGGACCAAGGAGGAAAGTCGTTGTTGAGTTGGCTAACCGTGAGTACAGATGTGAAGCAATCAAATATCAACGGGTTATTCACTTGGAACCTAGCATCAAAGCAAGGCGTTTCTGCGCCACGTCATATATTTATTGCGTTACAGGATAACGCACGAGTTGGCAATCAACTCTTCAGTCATATGATATTTGATCAATTAGGTGTGAAAGACGTCTCACTGAGAATAAACGGCCAGCAGGAACCATCTGAGGATATACAACTTAATTACACAGAAAATCATATTGCACGAGTTTATCATCGTCTGTTGTCATTTATGGCACGCGATCAAAATGTTGATACTGGTTTGCAAATATCACAATTTGATTTTAAGAATCTGTACCCGATCTACTACTTCTCACTGGAACATCTCGATTTGACAAGACAGTCAGTTGTTGATATTCACTTTAGAGCTAATGTGACTCGTGGTGTTATTGCTAATTATAGAGCGGTTGCTGTCATTCTCAGTGATAAATCAATGCTACTTGAAGGTGTTGGTGGAAGAATGAGAGTGGTAGATGCCCCAGTAGAAAATCTTTGAACGATTTTTCATTGAATTAGAATCAATCAATTATATATATGTCATATAGTGTTATTAGTGTTACGTTAACTCCTGGTCAAATCAAAAAATTGCAATCAGAATCGGCTAAAAAATGTGGAACCACAATCACGTTGAAACCTAATCAAATGACTGGTGGTGAAAATAAATTATCGCTGACAACTCGTCAGGTGAAACATTTCAATGATGCTTTCAAGGATAAAAAGGGAGTTCAGATTACTCTCTCTGCGGCTGCTATTAAAAATATGATGAAAACGGGTGGTATATTTCCATTGTTTGCTGCGTTACCAGCATTGATTGCAGCAGCAGCCCCAGCGGTGGCTAAAGCAGCGGCGTTAGGAGCCGTTGGTACTGCAGCAGGAATGGCACTAAAAAAGGCAGCTGGACAAGGATATAAAAAAAAGAGACGATCCGTTCAAGGATTGGGTCTAAGACTACCAGGAACCCCGTATTCATGGTACAGCGGGAGATCCGTTCACGGATCAGGCCTGAGACTACCAGGAACGGTTTATTAATTGAGGAACCTATGGTTCCCATGTCCAATTTTGATTTAATGGATGCGGCTAAAGAACTAGTGATTAAAAATTTCAGAGGTGTTTTTATGAAAGATCAATTACCACATCAACCAAACAAAACTGAAACAGGTATTATTAATCTCGATAACAGCACCGGACCTGGAACTCACTGGGTTGCATACGCTATTGATCCACGTGGGATTGTCTATTTTGATTCATATGGATTAGCCCCACCAAAAGAGTTTATGCGGTATATAAAAACCCTTCCAATGAAGACTTGGTATTCTACGCTACCAACACAACAAATCAATGACCCACCAATATGCGGCAGTGAAGTATTAAATGTCCTTGACGCTATTTCTAACTCCTTGGGTAACCCAGGGGGAAAACCACCTCATATTGTCGTAAATGACTACACCAGCAATCGCTTTTTAGAGAGAGAAAGAGTTTTACAATAACATGATTGATATTTGGGGGAGATCTTTGAAACCCAAACACGATGACACTGCAACCCCTGATTCTATCAAGGATATACAAAAAAAAATTAAAGATGAAATCGCTGAGACGTTGAACTTAACAAGTGTTGACCCGAATGAAATAGTTGTATTTCAAGACAAACAGGGTAAATTGAAATCTAGTAATATTTCTCTGGATGATATTTTAGTTAAACAACAAAATGCAATCGAGAACACCGTTGCGTTATTTTCCGATCAGGGTAAACTCAAACCGGGTGTACTCTTTTCGACGATTACAGATCAATTTAAAACTCTTAACGATTCTGCGTTAGAACTAGCAACACTTCAATCTAAAACCGAAGAACACATAAAACAGTTTACCGCATTTCGTAGAAATATCATTGATAAATTTATTGGAACTACATTCGATAAAATTGAACTAAAACTCCCTGATATTAAAAAATCCATCGATGAGACGAAAAACTTCATCGAAGCCGTCAAAGGTGATCTTTCGAGGATGATAACAGTTATTGAAAAAACAAAAATTCCTCATGAGAAAACCAACAACGTGGTATACACAATCCAACACGGATCATTTGAGTGGACACCTGAAAACAACAAATTAGACATCACTGCAACAGTTAAGGGTATTTATCGATTAACAATAGTGAGAACGACTCAATTTAATATTTCATCGTCCAGTTCATCCGGGGTCAATAATACGATTTCAACGATCATCGACAAGGGTACAACTGAACAGTTCACGTTAATAGCTACTGATAAAAATTTGGTTAGGGTTACAACAACGTGGTATGTGGAATTCGTAGCGGATTTAAGTTGAAAATTGCAAAGCAATTTCACTAACGGTTTCAATTGAAAACGCTAGCGTATTTAAAATAAAAATGATTTCATCATCGCAATATCGCTATGATCAGGTCAGAGAGTATCAAACTAGACTCAAAACCTTGTCTGAGGAGTATGAATTGAAAATTAAAAAATATCGCAGGAGAATTACCGCAATTGATGTTACTGTGTACGCTGTGAGTGGTGTAATCACCGGAGCTGGTATTATACTGTCTTCAGTGACAATGATGGCCCCGATAGCTGTTCCAATTTGCATTTCTGCGGCAACAACAATCGCTGGAATAATTTCAATAATCACAAAAAAAATATCATCATGCAGCCAACGGAAACTACAAGACTACATAATTCAATTTCATGTTGTGTCCACTGCATACTCGCAATTATCCTCATTGATATCGTCATCGCTCGATGATACAATTATATCAGAGAGTGAGTTTTCAGCGATGGTAGATATATATGATTCTGCGATGTCAAAATTAGAAGTACAACATGAGTATAATAACAATGACAACACAGATGGAATTACTTCAACAAATAGTGGAGAACACAAAACCAGTACAAACAAGCATGATCTCAATAACCTCAACGAATCCAGAATTCAGTGTGAATTTCCCCTCTCCGGTCCCAGTGAAGGAGATAGCGCTAGCAAAATTACGAGTATACCACAGTTGGCCAAATATTAGGTCAAAATCATTTGGTGGTCAACAACCCAATAATTCACTGGTATTTGCAAATAAGAATAAACCCGACGGCACCCCAGACTGGAATGTTGTTTCCATACCAACCGGATCATATCAAATTGAACAAATCAATAATGAATTCGCGCGTAGAATAAAATCGATTACTGGAAAAGAATCAAAAATAGCTATAACGGTTCATGAGCCAAAACTATCATCTGCCATTGAAATAAGCACAGATGGTTACGTCGTAGATATCTATCAGAGTTCTATTAGAACAGTACTAGGATGGCCTGAATTACCACCCGGAGGAAAAACCGTTAAATTACCAGAACCACAAAAAACCGATTATATCACCGACAGGATAAAATCTGATAATCCAATAAAAAGCTATAGATATTATGATAAGTCATATTTTTTCATTAGAGTAGAATATGATGAAAGAGTACGACTTATTCATCATCTTGCTAACCGGGATAAAATCACTGAAAATTTCACAGCTTTCAATAACGATATTTCGTTGTTGTTTATATCACTTAGATCCGACACTCTCACCCGAGATGAATTTATCAGTGTCGTAGAAACATGTAACAAAATCATCAATGACATGGAAACATTTCATTCACAAATTATTCAAGAAGTATTAGGTGACAGTAGTCCTAAAACAAGAGATTTATTTGCAATAGACTATAAGATCCGCATAGGAGATATTCCAACATTCAAACTTCCAGGATATAATATCTCAGAACTACAAAAATCTCTCGATGATGCCATCGATGAAGGTTTCAAAAAAATCCATGATACGTGGAAAAAAACACCATCACAACCACAAACAACTATCCTCAAACATAATAATGACCCAGATGGCGGCGGCAGGCACATTGCTCCGTTCAATGTGAATATTTCATCGGTGATAGCAATCAATTTAGTGTGTGATGTGATCGAAGGAAGCTATCAAATAAATTTAGAACGATCAAATCAAGCTCAGCAAGGATATATTCTTTATTCATTTGCACCAACAGCTCCTCCAGGGTTTCTAATTATTGAGGATCCAACTAATCCAGTCTATATGCGATGTCATAATAATTCATTAACCAGAATTAATTTCAAACTCACTGACCAGTCCAATAATCTGATTGATTTACAAGATGAGGTGTTAGCGATTAGTCTGTTTGTGAAATCGTAGTGATTTTCGTCCCCAAGTCTGGAACACGATATCGTATCGGACTGGATCAAATATTCGGTTAACCCTGAACTGAAAGTTCCAACAGCAGAGAGGGTGAGTGACAACGATGTTGTAGTCCCTTTTTCCCAAAAAATGTAATAGTTGAAAAGTTTTTGATTTCATTAATTTCATTGATTTTTTCATAATTTTTTTTTGGACCTAATCCATGAAACACACACATATTTGGGACCTGATGTCATTGACTTTGGGGTCTGATGTCATTGGTTTCATTGATTTTAAGCGTGATTTCAGTGAATACTTGTCTAAAAATGTTGTCCGGCTCACCCTCTCTGCTGCTGTTGCCTTTGCTGTAAGCAATTTTATAATACCTGTCAGCCATCTTTTCAATGGTTCCAGCAGCTCCCAAAATACTCTGTACAATATAATTTGCTTCTGCTACGGTCACAGGTGTTGACTGGTTACTGGTAACTGTAATTGGAGTTGCTATCATTTCTGGTTTTTGGGATGTCATAAAACCAATTTCAGGAGTTGCAATACTGTACTGACAGAGTTTCCTTTTTCCTCCTGTAAGGGTACATATAAAATTGCAATAATGATCTTACAATATGTCATCATCTGGTTACATTAAAAATGAGTAATATATTCCATGATTAACAATAGGTTATACTTCCAATGCATATAAACATCTATCTATGTATACACAACAGGAGGGCTTTTAATTTATCTTATGACAGGCACAAATGTTTAAGAGATGAGGTTTCAAATGAATATTTTATTTAAAGTCCACTAAAATGCAACTACCAATCATAATCATAATCTTTAAAAAATATTGTTATCAGACTACAACATTACTGAATTTACTCATATTGGATATTTAAAAATGCACATTCTTAGGTAAGGCTTTAATAGTACACTTTTGGTATGTGTCAACCAACTTCCATTGCAAATTTTGAATTGGTTATGCTGCTATTACTGGTATTACACACCTTATTTGGTTAATTAAAAATACAAAACAACATGTAGTCATGTGGATACCTTCAAACTGTCCAAAAATGACCGAAACCCTGCCCTTGGACCAGCCTTGGGAAATATTTCCAAAAGGTCACTATGTTCCAGAAGGAACAGACTTTCACCATCAATTTCCTCATCTAAAATATAAAAGTGCAAAATCTGTACCATGAAAAGAACAGAACCACATCACTATTGAACAATATTGCATGACACACTTTCTCAATGCAAATAATAATAGTGAAAAAGTATTATTGAAATGCACACATTTTCTGGTTTAATGAAAAGCCCTTGCAACTACTCTAACAATACCACTATCTGACTTTTGAATCGTGTGATGTTGACTTTGATGCTAAAAACCTGTGAGCTGAACACACTAGATAATCATCAATGAGAGAAATAAATAAATTCAGAATATCTTTAAAATCCACTTGATAGTGCAGTTACTGAACTACATTTTTTGAATGAAAATACATGTATCACAGAAAAGATGATTTTCTTCAGTGACCCAATGATAGTTGTCTATCGGTCATTTCAACCAATTGGTAATATTAACTTTGGAAGTGAGATCATCCAATATCATTTAAACTGGTTCTTGTTTTGGCATACATTCTAGAATATGCATCTAAATACATGAAATGTGACAAGTACTGAAAAAGAACAGAAGCAATAAACTAGCACTTTCCACCACCGTCTATGAGAAATATAGGAATGTTAGCAAAGCATTTATTACAGTGTGTAATCTTTCTACAGCATTTAGAAAGAGATTCATATTCACTACCATTTACAGGTAATACAAATAAGAATAATAATAAATAGTTTACTGAATTAAAGTCAATTAGTTACAAAACAGAACTAATCAACATTGAGGGCCTCGAATATAATGTACAGATATCAATCACTATCCATCTTGCACATAAATGTTCACATACATTATTAATGTACATAGGTCTTATTAACCCAAACTATTTAACTATACATGCACACTGAACATACTCTAACAGATGAAGTTACTAGCAGTGTTCAGTAGTCAAAGATAGTCTTGCATAACACATACTGACATATACTATTGTATACAAAAATGTGGCTGGAGGAGATACATGGCCATGTGGTATAAAGTTTTATATTTCATCCATGCAATATGTCCATTATGAAAAGCTGACATCCAAAAAAGATTCTTTGATTTCCTTTGGGATAATATTCCAAATAATGGCTGTAGAGAATTGAAAACTGTTCATATATAATTCTTTCCTGGTTTTGGAACAGGAAAGATTTGGTTTTCATTGATCTAAGGTTTGTGGTGCTGCTCATTTCTCTTGTTTCAAATTGTTTCTCAAGCTAACTGATATATAGCATAACGCAAATGAACATTTTTACTGGTAGTTCCTATCATCTAACAGAACTAGTAAAAACTTTCATTTTATAGTATTAGAAATGGAAGATTGGCTATTAAGAAAAATATTTTTAGTGAAAAATCAGGAAAATTCGAGGGGGTGTGGAAAGCAACAGAGTGGATATAATACATGCATCTTCAGATCATGTACATACTTACCCATACCAGCTTAAAGCAATCTGGAATTTTCCATCATTGCACAGGCACAAGTCTTTGCAGAAGAATTTACAAATTTGTTTTGAAATTTTTAAAATAAATTATGTCATTTAAGTTTTAAAACAAGTTATTGAAGCTTCAAAACCAGTGTTCTTATATTAATTTCCAAACAACATGATACTCTTTATAACTAGAATATATAACATACATCTGTTGGAGACTTAAAAGGTTATTGTTAGTAAGTTATTAGCTGTTGGAGGCTTAATTTAATAGCTACATTTTTACATAACGTAAATAAGTCAGTAATCTTTCACACGGTTATAAAAATTTCAATATCTTTATACTTAGAGTTGCAAGATTTTTTAGTTATTCAATTTTTTTTATAATTTAGATCCTTTATTTTTCAGACATGTGTAGCATCAATATCCAACATGTTTTATTTGATGTCAGCATGTTCAAACATATCGCACATGCATATGTATGAATTTAAACTTTATGAACAAAAATTGGAAATGCTACGAAGAGTGGATGTTTTGTCTTTTTAATCAAGCACTATACATGATCGCTCATTACCTTTAATACCTGGGAAATTCTTTCAATACTGAAAAGAAAAAGTACCTTGTTTTTGTTTGGAGATGTTATTATGTAAAATGTTCAATAAAACATTGAAATAATCTTTGTCTCCATTATGATTTAATTGTTTTTTGTAATATAATAACTTAAAGGATATTGAGTATTTAAAAATACTGGCTCCTCTTTCATTTGGTGCAGAATGCCATCACAAGCTCAGGTATCTTTCACCACATGCACATCAGAACCAGTATTTTGCAATACTCTGTACTTATTGTAATCCTTACCTCTATTGTCTAATATGATAAACATATGCAGAATAATTATAATGGGAGAAGTACAATATCCCTAAAAATCTGGTGATATCAACCCTGGATTACAAATTGCATCAAGCAAGCAATTTTATCAACATTAGCTCTGAAATTGCAATTAACCAAACCTTGTATAAATTCTTTAATGGCTGCTAAATTTTCGTGATTCACAGTATATTAATGATGTGATAATTATCTGATCCAATATTATATTATTGAATTCATAACTGTATGTCACATAAGTGAATGATACAAATTGAATATTTTGAACAACTTTAGCACCTTGACATTGATTCTTATAGATACCAGTGTTTTTTCAATCATTCAAATATAATTAAAAAAACACTTCTGCAAACATGGAAACTAAAGAGATTCTTCCTTGTAGTGATAATTTAAGATGGTCAGAAATTGTGAGAACTACAAATTTGTCATGAATACGGTAATAAATCAGAAAAGATTAGTCAATTAAACAGTTATTATTAGTAAAAACAGTTCTGAAATCCAAGCAAATTCTGGTTATTATACCCATTGGGGTTTGCTCTTAGTCTGATAAATTAGACTCCCAACATGTATTGATGTACAATCTGATGTCCCCCATTTCATTACAATGAGCAATTGCTGCGTACAAATTTGTTCGGAACATGCCAGCGTATAGTTAAGACACTTACCAGTATATGGCAACATGAGTATGTAGCCACAAAGTTCGAAATGGCCTCATGACACATGGTTGTGTTACTCCACGTAAATTTACAAGGAGTCAAACATGGAAATGGATAATATTAATTATAATTACTTATCGCCAAGAGACACGGGAAATCCTGGTAAGTGTCTTAAATGTACATTGATGTGTTGCGGATAGAGCTACATCAAACAAAATGTGAAATCGAACTGAAAGATTGAATTCCAAGATAGCAAACCTCTAAATTTCTGGATATATCCTTCTTGGATTCCACATTTCCGTAGAAAACTTGAGAGTTCATCCATTCCCAATTGTCGTACATTTTCTTCGGACATGTTGACCAAACATGAAGTTCAATAATGTCTGAGTGACTCGAATATGCAAATATCGCGGGATAACTCGAGACGAATAAAATCAAATAACCCGTTAAAGTTCTCTCCCCAGTACATTGATTCGCCGTGATTTAGACCGCAAAGACGAGGGTTAGATGTGATTTAAATATTATGTATTAATTTTTTATGACACCCGTACATGTGATTTCTGATGTTTTAAATACAACCCACACCTGAAGTGATTTTTCAGGCCAACCATCCACTATCATAATATAAATAGTTTCGAACATAACCTCCTACATATTTTTTTTAAAGTGCCATCCCCGGGTGGATATATGTTTTACTGGAACAGCCCTTCAGACAATCTGGTTAAAAATACATTATTGTAACAAAAATATTTTCAAAAGGGAAGATTTAAACTTTGACAAAAGACCTTCAAAATTGTATACTATTGTATAAACAAGGACTAAATTTTCTGTAAAAATCAACTTGTCTTAGTGTTATTCATTAAACCAGTCCCCAAACTTGTACTGATACTGGGGCCCAAATAATGTTTTTAATATCAAGTCAAAGAGACAACAATTTCTCATTTCAACTCTGAGATTTAACAATTTGGTCTATAAATTTGGTTTCAAACAAATAGCAGTCGATTTATTCATCTGTGTGTCCTCCGAATAATCTGTGTGTCCTCCAAATAGTCTGATCCCTGTTTTCACATTTAGACATTTAGGTTGGGGTGAGGGGTCACTACAACTGCATGCAACATTTAAAGTTTGCTACACCATCCGTTAAGCGACTATGCTTTGCCACAACCATGTTGGCCTCTTGTGAAGCTAGACTGGTTTGCATACCTTTCATTTGAGGAAAGATTATGGATACTGAGTTAACTTTGAAAATAAAGTCTACCAGACAAATATAATCCACCGAGCGTTTGGACTGACTCAGCATATATGTTTAATGCAAACAAATGATCCATACCCTCTGAATATTCTGGTTAGAACTCGATAAATATAAATCATGATCAGTTTAGTTACAACTCATTTATGTGATTGTTTAGGGCGTCAAGTGGTGGCAAAAATTCCTGGGGGTTTTCCTACTTTCATTAATATTTGCAAAATTCAAAGACTTTTCAAGGTCGGGAAAGTTATTATCATTTCTCCAGACTCTTATCTGATAACGTGAGAACCTATAATATGTACCCATCCATACATCAATAAAAGAATCAACATAAAAAAATTCTTACAAAAACAAGCTTTCACAAGCGTAAACATAGAAAGTGAACACTTTATCGCTTCACAGATTTTTCATTTCAGCTCTAATGATTTAAATTTTGTAAGCAGCTCTATTAAAACAAATTTTAACACGTTCGAATGGAAAGGCACCAACCTTAGAGAGGCCAAAAATTCATGGAAAATTTTGTTTTGGTAGTAGGTGAAAAGTTCTGCAGTCTTAACATCATAAGTTAGCATGACTTTATGGTTATGTGAGCTATAACTGTTACAGTACAAGTAAAAGGTTGCACATCACTCTAAACTCTATCACATATCATATGAAAATATCTTCCACATACTTTCATAAAACACTTAAATATCATTAATTCTTACCAAGATGTCCTCCATAGTCACATCATCAAATATTTCTTTTTGCTGAATGTAACTGGAGACGGACTTAAAATCAAGATCCCTCAACAGTTCTGGCAGACATCGATTCAGAACACGCCGATGTAGTTTTTCTGTGGAAATAACAACAAAATCAAATTTTACGGAATTATGTTTCTCTCATTTCTACTTATCTAATTACATATAGCCAATGAGAGGGATATCAGATTAATCACAGGGAAATGAAGACCTATGATATACAATGAGACTCTACTGGATAGTAACTATGAGATGCAATGACACTGTCATGGATAGTGACTGATGATATACAATGAGACTGTATTGGATAGTGACTATAATATGCAATGACATGTTCATGGATAGTGACTAAGACTGTATTGGAGAGTGACTGATAGTATACATTGTACAATGACACCGCCAGGGATAGTGACTATGATATACAGTGAGACTCTCATGGATAGTGACTGATGGTATACAATGAGAATGTCATATATAGTGACTAATGGTATACAATGAGACTGTCATAGATAGTGATTGATGGTATACAAGACTCTCATGGATAGTGACTGATGGTATACAATGAGACTGACATGGATAGTGACAATAATATACAATGAGACTGTCATGGGTAGTTACTGATAGTATACAATAAGACTCATGGATAGTGACTAATGGTATACAATGAGACTCTCATGGATAGTGACTAATGCCAATTTACTAATGGTATATGAGACTGTCATGAAGAGTGACTGATGGTATATAATGAGACTCTCATGCATAGTGACTGATGGTATACAATGAGACAGTCATGGATAGTGACTGATGGTATACAATGAAACTACCATGGACAGTGACTAATGATATACAAGACAATCAGATCCAAAATTGCATAGTAATTAGTATTGTGTAGATTTCAATAATTATTGGAAACATCCAAGACTGTGATAACATCAGTCCATATTTCAGGTTTGATTAAATTAAGATTGGATATATGGTTGGTTGCAGATCAACTCATTAATTGCATTCATCTTGTTCATTAAAAAAATTTGAACAAAATTAATAGTCAATGTTTATGCCCAAATGATACCATTTTCATTGAGGATCAACTGGATATCACATAAAGTCTTTCAGTGTAAAACCCATGTCAATTAGATCAACCATTCTTTTAGAACAGTGGTATGATTTGTATTGTAGAATTACTGGAAACATCCAAGTTCAGGTTTGATCATATTAAGATTGGAAATCTGGTTTTCACTGGGGCAACATGTTCTTACAATCAAATGCAGATTAACTCATTAAATTTGGAAAAGACATGAAAATATCATTTTATTTCTTTTTCTTTTTTGATTCTGATTGATATTCTTATAATTTTCAAAAGAAGCACAATACAACTATAAAATGGTATGTGCAGCACACAGCCTTTGAAACATTTAATTTGTCCCTACCACTGGTAGAATCATTTGTATGGCCTTCATACCTGGTATGCCACTCTCTGATATTCCTTCTCCTCCAGCTTTCCTTTTCCTATTAGTGTTGTTACCTCTTTGTGTCATTATACCCGTTTTACATTCTTGTGATTCTGTACCCAAATCTTCCACATCTGTGCTAAGTTTTACTTCATGCATGATTACAACTGCCTTCCAAGCTGTCTTCTCTAGGTCCGCATCCAATGAATCATTATCAATCTGTAATGGTCATGCAAACAATATTTTACTAAATGAATTGCGATATAGTCTAACACTTGAACTATTGTCAAAATATACAAAACTTACTTTCAATGCTTAATATGTACTTCAAAAGTTAATGTAGTGGACTAATTGATCTCACAAACATGTGACCCAAGTGGTTATGAAACCACTCACCTCTCCTACATCTACCTGAAAAAACAAACACAAACCTGTATCTGGCAAATAAATCTACATTCGTATGATACTTGTTGATATGAAAATGTTTATCTATTTTAATAATGGTGATCATATTTCATAGCACATTGGCATAATTTGTACAAACTTAAAACGATGTTATAATCTTATGAGGCAGCTTTCAAATTTGATTAAATTCTGTTCAGACAATAAGTTTTATGGAATATAATCATTAAAATGTTTTTAAACTTATTTTCAAAATTGATCAACATTATCTGTACCAACTTGAATGGATTTCATGACAGGATGTTTTCAAACAAACTTAATCACACTCTGAATAATGGTTTTTGAAAAGGTATTTAGAGGCTTTGATAGCGAAACTAATAGCTGCTGCATTTTTTATGGTAGACTGGCACCAAGTTGTAAGGCATTGCTGAAAGGATAATATATCTTCAGGTTCTGTTCAGGTTTAATTTCAGAAAGCATATTTGATAGGTTCTTCTTTCTTTCAATAAAAATGTATCAAAATGTACATGATTGGAATCATTTTAAAGAAATAAATATAAAAGGCTTTTCTCACAATATATGTTCTGTCAGGTTTAGTTAAATGCTGTTGAGCACCTTTCTAAAGATTTTTTATAGCAATGTCCAAACTTGATGGCAGACTGGCATCATTTGTACACACTTACCAGGTCAACATACCAGGATGCTATCAAGATTTGTCTAGTTATATTCAATAGTTCATAAGAAGTTGTTGATTTGTTTTCTGTTTTTAGTAATTGTAGCTTTGTATGGTCTCAAAGGATATCTAATGTAAAATTAGAAAGACCCTCAAGAACTAATTCTTTCTATCCAATTTGGTGAAGTCCTATTTAGTTATTTATGATTAATGGGTCCAATAATTCATATCTGCTCAATACATTTTTATAGACATGAAAAGCCTTCAAACAAGGATACTTCTATCAAAATAATGTGGACAGATTATATTCATTTGATGATGTTTAACAGTTTCTTGTGGATCTGTTTTATTTGTAAAAGCACAGTGAACAGCATAGTATATGCTTGCCCTGTGTTTAATAGTTCTCTATGCTGATAATAGTAAAGTACTGTGATCTCTGGAGATTATTCATTGAACCAGTGTAAGTGACCTTGATGTTTGGCCATGAACTAAATCTAATTTGCAGAAACTATAATTTTCTGAATAGACTAACCATAACTGTAATTTCTAACCATTGGACCCGAAAATCAAGGGGGCTTTTTTGAAACCCAAATGTAAATCATCCACTCTTATTGGTCAAGGAACTTATTCTAATGCAAACAATATTCTGCAAGACCTATTACATTCTGAGCCACAATGCCCCTGACCTTTGAATTTCTGACCCCCAGACCACAAGCATGTTCCATAATAAACAGCATAATAGCCCTCTGTGTGGGAACTAGTAGGGCACTGGGGACTAGAGATTACTGACCAGTCTAATTAACCTTGACTTTTAACTGAGGTATGTAGTCTTGAAGTAAACTTATTTTGCAGAAACCATAATTTTCTTGCTAGACACACCTTAGATGTAACCTCTAGCATTTAGATTTAAACTCTATAGGTTTTTTTATTACTAAAGTGCAAGTCATCCAATATGTTTGGTCAAAGAAATTATTTTTCTCCCAGTTTTGAGTCACAATGACATTCACCCTGGAGCTGAACATCAATCAATAAGCTTCATTCTCAACAAACCTGCAAGTCATTAAACAGACTTAGTGAAGGTATGTTAAATGTATTTTTGTTCTTTCTTTGACTTTTGACCTTCAGACCTCCAAGTGCAAGCCATCCCCAAGTGCAGATGCAACACATCTTGTTCAGATATATGATCTAAAATTTGAGGTATTCTGTAATCAAAATTTGTTTCTTTTTAATATCTACATTTTTTTAGCATTTTGTTCATTTGTTGCAATGTTTTGTCCATCTGCATACTGAAATTCATGCCAATGAAAATCTTGAATCCTTTAAACTTAAAACTGCTAAACAAATTCTTCTAATCCCCTAAAGTGAGAAGAAGGAAGAAACAGGGCTATGAACGCACTCCATCCTGGGAGGTATTATTTTTCGAAAACAACATCTCTATCTCAATTGTTTCCAAACGCAGGGAAAAATCAAGTGCGTTCCATCCTGAAAGGACATTATTTTTCTCGAAAATAACTGTCAGATTGGCGTTTTATGCTATTAACTAGTATGAAGTGCGCTCATAAGTTGAAATAGAATTAAAATAAAAACTCCATACAACTCCATACCATTTCATTTTTGCGCTCATAATCCAACTATTATTAGCATGATTTGAAGCCTCCACGAACACTGAAAAATGAAAATAACTGTCAGATTGACGTTTTATGCTATTAACTAGTATGCAGTTGCGCTCATAACACCTGAAGTTGCGCTCATTATTAGCATGATTTGAAGCCTCCACGAACACTGAAAATAAAAATAACTGTCAGATTGATGATTTATGCTATTAACTAGTATGCAGTTGCGCTCATAACCCAACTGTCAGATTGATGATTTATGCTATTAACTAGTATGCAGTTGCGTTCATAACCCAACTGTCAGATTGATGATTTATGCTATTAACTAGTATGCAGTTGCGCTCATAACCAACTGTCAAATGGATGATTTATGTGATAAAGTTGTATGAAATTTTAATTTAAATACTATTATAATACATAACATAATGTTACACTATCATAACGGAATGATCCCAGCACAATTATATATAACTGAGTATCGAGCTGGAAAATATGATGATAAACCACAATACGGGTCATTCGATTATTACACAGGAATCAGAACAACCTGTTTCAGTTTTTCAACTAAAGGAATACTAGAATGCTGGTCACGTGCTATTGCTGCAAGAGAACTCGGAAGACCAACTGTTATATTGAATACAAATAAAAACGGAACCAATATCATTAAAGCGTCAGATGGATCTATTTGGGTAATTTATGATACACATCATGAAAAATTAAAACAGTGGGTTAATGAGGAAAACCCTGAACTATTTAAACGAGTTTATGATGAATTACCTGAAAAAGTGAGAGTTAAACTAGCAAATCTCGGTTACACTTTAACAGAAAACTACAGAATAATACTTCACGAGGATGAATCCGGGGTTGAGTTTCGATAATGGCCGATTGCAAAGGTATGGATGTTGTCACTACAATATCGTTTATCATCATAATTAACTAATCCTGACTTATCAGTCCGTATCGTAGTTACTCGATGTAACCGCGATTGAAATGATGTCATTGATGCAATATGATCAGTAATAACTCCAGAGTGAACTGCTTTATATAATTCATGATCAAATGTCTTTTTCACTACAGATTTTTTTATCCCCTTAGATTTCACTTTATTTAGTTTCGGATCCACTGCAAAAATCGAATACATTTTTGGTCGTAATCCAATAAATTCTTTGATGGGTTTGAAATTAAATTCATCCTTGAACTTACCAATCACTTTTTTGTTAGTGTTATCGTGGTATTTTTTGTCAACCACATCTGATAAATCAAATAACTCTCTGTGTTGGTAAATGCTTTCATATAAATCATCATTACAATCACAACCTGGTATTTCATATAACAATGAATCAGTATCAGAGAAACACAATTGAGCTCTAGGATACTCTTTCTTGATAAAATTGTAATGAAAATCATACATCAACGTCTTTGAAATATCTAACACTGATACTCCTATGAAAATTGGTTTATTTAATAACACTTCAGTGATATGCTTTTTCACAAACACAAGATTGTCTTTGATGATAATTCTATTATTAAAATTATTTAATGCAACTAATTTTGAGAACCGCTTTGTGTTATCATTCACTAATTCTATATTACAACGATTTCTGACGTTTTCTAGCGTTTTACCGAATACAGAATTGATCATCAGCTTATAAAAATCTTTTTGAAAATCATTGGTAGCTTTTGCTCTCATTGTAGTATTGTAATCAATATATTTTGCTAACCACGGAGATTGATTGAATTTTAATGCTCTATGCACTTTTTTTTACCACTAATCCAGCAGCAACCGCCTGATGAAGTGCTCGATAGTGACAGAAATAGTTACGCTTTGGTAGTAAATTTTGAATGAGTTTTTTATGTGTGAAATTATTTATTCGCTGATCAGGTGACAATAATGAATCTGGTACTATCATTTTCTCTGCAAGAAATGGATAATCATTGTGAGAATCATGAAGGTGATCTGGATAGTCTACATCAACTTCAACGAAGAATGAATAATTCTCACGTGATAAATCCTTAGTACAGTTTTCTGTGGCTGAATTAAATATCTCTTCTGTATACCAGATAGAGCATCTATAAGGAATAAATTCTGTCATTGCCCAACCATAGAGGTTGTTAGAATCTAGATCAATTAAGTATGATATTGGTTTATTTGCATCAAAATCAGGTAGTTCTTTATTGTTTGCTGTTGATTTCTTCTTTGTAATCACACTGATTCCACCACGTAGACAGTTTTCAACAAATTTATATTTATCAGGATCAGTAATTAATTCTAGTTCGATTTCAGTTATTTTCAACATAGAATCATTTGCAAGACCTGGTGCTGAAACATACCAACACGGATCAAGTTTATATGCTAACATAGAATTGTTACGAAATTCTGTAATGATATCAGTCAGCAATAAAACATCTTGTATCAGATAAGCATCGAAATAATCTCCTATGGTCCTGCAATTCAGTACTGAAAATATTTCTACAGCTCGGTTATATTCTTCAACGGTCACATTTCCACCGTTTAATGCTGAATAGAATTTTTCATGAGGTGGTAATTTCTCTTCAGTGAGTTTTGAATAATCAGTGAGATATTCGTACGGAAAGATACCTTTTTGACGCATCATCGTGGATTTATCACTGAAATGCTTATCTAACGCTGGAAAATGAATACAATTTTTTACAAGTTGTTCTAGACTTGATGGAATTAATTGTGCACTATCAATGAATTTCAATTGTCTACGGATTGTCAGTGACAGAAATTTTTCACTGTTTGTAGGGATTCCCTCAATTGCACGATTACCAATTAACCGTTGAATTGTAGGATCTGCTAACGCGGTTATAATAAAATGACTATCATATCCTCTAAAATTATGAGCTATCACTGGAATCCATTTCTGTTGACATTTTTTAGCACAATCTTGATGAGCAGCACCACGATATCTCCCCGTGATGTTACAGTAGGATTTAATTTTATCATGATCTAATTTTTCCGTGCACACATGACAATGAGTTGCAATGGTAAAATCAGCTAATTCTTCAGGAGTTAATTCTTTTGGTGATTTTTTAGCTAGTATTCGATCTGCATCTGATAATAAATTTTGTAGCAGCCAAACAGCTGGTTCTTCCTCAGTATCATTATTTCTACGGTATAATCTCACAGGACTATCCAGTTTAGGATCATCGCTGTTGATTTTATAAGCCACGGATACAGGTACGTGTTTGTGTGTGGTAGTTGTTGTTCTTGATGGAGAAGTATGAGATTTTTCAACTGGTACCAACAATGATTCAAAATCATAGGATATAGTTACTGGGATTAAAAATCCATTTTGATGGTGATTACATTTTAAGATATTTTGTCCTGGTTTAGGATAATCTTCTCGTTGGTCGTGAATACAATATCGTTGATGGACAACTAAATCATCTTGGTTTATAAATCCTGCAAGACATCTCACACAGAAGTGATACTTGTGCTTATACTTTGAAAACTGTTTTCGTACTAATCCGTTGAAGTTTTTGATGAACACAAAATGATCTTTATACAGCAATAAATTGATTGTGGAGCTATTTGGTGTTTTCGATATTTTCCTAGGATATAATTTATCAGAATTATCTAGACCAAATATATTTAATCCACCTGGAAGTATCGCTTTGTTATTTTCTACAAACTTATCAATGTGTTCGATTTTCACTGGGAATTTTATTCCAGTGGTATTTATTTCTTTCAGATAGGGCAAGTACTTACTGACTCTATTAGGGTCTTTTTCAACAGGATATAATGCTGCTAGCACACTCCAGACTAAACACTTATCATCATCTGATTTCACATTAATACAACACTGTGACGCTTTTACACTTGCAGGGAGTTCTACAAATGTCCCAACACGAAGCGGATTGTACTTAAAAACATCAAATTTAATCATTTCAAGTTTATTAAAAACCCAACCAGACCCTACTCCAGTGTAGTTTTCAACATCATGAATATATTGATTAGTAATCTCTTTTGCAATAACATCTAATTTATCCTCTGAAAGAATGATACGCACTGGCTGAATTAAATCAACAGTGATTTCTCTGGTGGGATCAATTGCTGATTTAAAATGCACCACCGCAGTGACAATTATTTTTATACTTGGATTATCCTTTATAATCATTTGTAACAGTACTGGCATTGCAGCACTGACTGAATCATCGGGTAACCAAGTGTACACGCGATCATAATTATCTATTGCAGATCTTACTAACAATAATTTGTATCGAGGAGGTGATTCTTTATCACCGGTGACAGTATCACTCGACAATAATTTTCGTAATCTTTCTAAATCAGCATTGGACTTTGGATATTTAAAAGTTTTTCCAGTTTGTTCGAAATATCGTTTTAACAATTCAGTGACAATATTGTGGCGATTAGATCGGGCCATACTGTCTATTATATAATTCATATCTTCAATTGAAATCAAAATTTGGCTTACATACTATACTATGATATGCAAATTATTGGTTTTATTCAATTTTACAATATTTATTAGAATTAAATTTTCAATTAAATTAAACTCAATTATATAATGGTTTTTCTACCCGCACCTGATTGTTGCAAATGGCTTCCAGTGGGTGCTATAAACCGTTGTGGAAGAAATTGTTACGGTGATTACTGCGGAATTCATGCTTATTCCATTAGGAAAAACCCACAATCAGGTCCAAGGCCCTGTTTGGTTTGTCAACGAGGTGTTAAAGGACCATATCAGTTATGTGGAGACTGCGGTGGAAAAAAATATAGATCATTAATCAGTTATTACAACACGAGATCTCCGAAGTATTATCAAAGAACTGAGCCACCCCCCGTTGAAGAGTTCCTAAAGAATCGTCAAACCCAAATTGCAGTCCAATAATTCAACTCAATTAAAAATACAATTTGATATTAAAAAATGTCTTATCTAAAATGTGATCTAAGGCATTTACCCGGAATTATTCAAGATCGACTATCAGTAAACCCAAAATCAACTGTGAAAGTGAAATTCCATGATGGGAAAATGCGGTTGGTACAAAAAACACCAACAGGAGGAAAATCTATAGCTAAAATGGTTGAAAACCGATCAAAATCAGCACGGCAGCGATTACAACAAAAACTCTTGAATAAATGATCTCATCTATTAGGTCTACTTCCCGTTTAGTTTTCTTCGAGTCTGTTCTTGCAGTTCTTCATATTTCTGTGTTGCAAGAGTTTTTTCACGATGAAAGGCTCTGGTGACTGTATCATTGTCGATGGCTGTATCATTGACGACTTCTACTTGTTTTCGTTTTCCAAGGGCATCTTCAAGTTCATTAAAAAATTCACGGTCTTGGTCAGGGATATATTGCTTCCATGAGTCATCATCGTCGATGGCTTTGTTATCATTAGCGATTTTACGTTTCCGTTTTCGTTTTCCACTGTCATCATGTGATTTTCGTTTTCCACTGTCATCATGTGATTTTCGTTTGCCACTGCCATCGGTGGCTCTGTCATTGGTAGGCATCCTCGAATATATTTCATTGATTTCCGCAGCAATAGAATTATACTCAGACAATAATGAATTGTATTTATTAGTGAGCGATGAGTAGTCTTCAGTGAGAGATTTTAATTCATATCGCACTTCATTGAGTTCAGTCCTTAGCCGTTCACGGTCCTGAATCACTTCATTACGACGTTGTATTGTATGATCTAACCGATATTGTAGATCATTGTCTGTAATTTTCTGATGCTGAATAGTTAATAGTTTTCCATGTAATGATTTGTTTTCATTGGCCAGATTGGATACTTGCTGTTGTAGACAGCGAATGGTTTCTTTATACATAATGTTATCAGTGACAGCATTCACATCTTGTTTTTCTCCATCTAGAAAATCTGTTACTTCATTTTCAACTTCAGTATCAATAATTCTTTCCATAGGAATATCATTTCTATCATCAGATGATTTCCATATTTTGTAGATGCGCTGGTAACCGATTTTATACTTATCAGCGATTTCAGATATTGGAATAGAATCCTTAGAGGCTTTTATAGCAGATATATCATCATAGGTTAGTGTTCTGCGATAGGGCATTATTATACAAATAGAAAATATTTTTAACAATAACAATAACAATAATAACAATAACAACAATAACAATAACAACAAGACGGTTCAGATGGGGTCAGTTGACACTTTCCTCATCCATGGCGGTCAATGGCACTAAAACCATCACTGACTCTGTTGCAATAGAAAATATTCTTTTTTAAACAATAATAAGGCTTCTATAACTTCGGTTTCATTAATGAAAAATTGAAAAGAAATAATGATTACATATCAAAAATGAGGTCAATAAGCCTGATAGTAGTAGTAATACTAGCATTTATTAACGATTGCAATGCTGGGCTTAGATTGCCAGGTTCAAGATATAGTAATGGATGTCCAGAGTGCAGATGCTCTAGTTGGTGCCCACCACAGATAGTTTGCCCACCGCCACCAGTTTGTCCACCGCAACCAGTTTGTCCACAGCAACCACAACTACTGCATTCAGTTAATTCTACCAGCAATCCATAAATATCCATGATGATAATTCTACACTTGTGAAGCCAATCGATGAAAATTAATCCTAATAGCTTTTCTCTACGGAAAACTCCATGCAAAATCGACTACTTGACCCTACGAGGTTTTTTGATGAAAATCGATGAAAAATGGTCAAAAATCACTGAAAACAAGCAAAAAATGATGAAAATTGGCCCAAAATCATTGAAAATCAATCCTAATAGCTTTTCTCTACGGAAAACTCCATGCAAAATCGACCATTTGACTGTAAATTTTTTTTGAGAATAGCCACCAAAACTGACAAAAAATCAGTGAAAAATCACTAAAACTGTCAAAAACCACCAATGACACTATAAATAAAAAATATTTTTTTTTAATGGCACTAGAATAAAATCTTTCATTAATAAAATTATTTCATTGGCTCTATTGCAACAATCAATGATTGTATCAGGATCATTCATCTTGGAAGCCTTAGATGGTGAATTAACAACTCTGACATAATATCATCTCAGATGATAAATCTAACAGTATTGAGAATTTTTAAAAAATATTATTTTTTATGCACTAATAATATGTCGCGACTTTTTATTATTGTTATTGTTATTGACACTACTAACTGTTATTATTTACTAAAGCAATTTCGCAATAACAATAACAATAATAAAAAAGTCGCGACATATTATTAGTGCATAAAAAATAATATTTTTTAAAAATTCTCAATACTGTTAGATTTATCATCTGAGATGATATTATGTCAGAGTTGTTAATTCACCATCTAAGGCTTCCAAGATGAATGATCCTGATACAATCATTGATTGTTGCAATAGAGCCAATGAAATAATTTTATTAATGAAAGATTTTATTCTAGTGCCATTAAAAAAAAATATTTTTTATTTATAGTGTCATTGGTGGTTTTTGACAGTTTTAGTGATTTTTCACTGATTTTTTGTCAGTTTTGGTGGCTATTCTCAAAAAAAATTTACAGTCAAATGGTCGATTTTGCATGGAGTTTTCCGTAGAGAAAAACTATTAGGATTGATTTTCAATGATTTTGGGCCAATTTTCATCATTTTTTGCTTGTTTTCAGTGATTTTTGACCATTTTTCATCGATTTTCATCAAAAAACCTCGTAGGGTCAAGTAGTCGATTTTGCATGGAGTTTTCCGTAGAGAAAAGCTATTAGGATTAATTTTCATCGATTGGCTTCACAAGTGTAGAATTATCATCATGGATATTTATGGATTGCTGGTAGAATTAACTGAATGCAGTAGTTGTGGTTGCTGTGGACAAACTGGTTGCGGTGGACAAACTGGTGGCGGTGGGCAAACTATCTGTGGTGGGCACCAACTAGAGCATCTGCACTCTGGACATCCATTACTATATCTTGAACCTGGCAATCTAAGCCCAGCATTGCAATCGTTAATAAATGCTAGTATTACTACTACTATCAGGCTTATTGACCTCATTTTTGATATGTAATCATTATTTCTTTTCAATTTTTCATTAATGAAACCGAAGTTATAGAAGCCTTATTATTGTTTAAAAAAGAATATTTTCTATTGCAACAGAGTCAGTGATGGTTTTAGTGCCATTGACCGCCATGGATGAGGAAAGTGTCAACTGACCCCATCTGAACCGTCTTGTTGTTATTGTTATTGTTGTTATTGTTATTATTGTTATTGTTATTGTTAAAAATATTTTCTATTTGTATAATAATGCCCTATCGCAGAACACTAACCTATGATGATATATCTGCTATAAAAGCCTCTAAGGATTCTATTCCAATATCTGAAATCGCTGATAAGTATAAAATCGGTTACCAGCGCATCTACAAAATATGGAAATCATCTGATGATAGAAATGATATTCCTATGGAAAGAATTATTGATACTGAAGTTGAAAATGAAGTAACAGATTTTCTAGATGGAGAAAAACAAGATGTGAATGCTGTCACTGATAACATTATGTATAAAGAAACCATTCGCTGTCTACAACAGCAAGTATCCAATCTGGCCAATGAAAACAAATCATTACATGGAAAACTATTAACTATTCAGCATCAGAAAATTACAGACAATGATCTACAATATCGGTTAGATCATACAATACAACGTCGTAATGAAGTGATTCAGGACCGTGAACGGCTAAGGACTGAACTCAATGAAGTGCGATATGAATTAAAATCTCTCACTGAAGACTACTCATCGCTCACTAATAAATACAATTCATTATTGTCTGAGTATAATTCTATTGCTGCGGAAATCAATGAAATATATTCGAGGATGCCTACCAATGACAGAGCCACCGATGGCAGTGGTAAACGAAAATCGCATGATGATAGTGGAAAACGAAAATCACATGATGACAGTGGTAAACGAAAACGGAAACGTAAAATCGCTAATGATAACAAAGCCATTGACGATGATGACTCATGGAAGCAATATATACCTGATCAAGACCGTGAATTTTTTAATGAACTTGAAGATGCCCTTGGAAAACGAAAACAAGTAGAAGTCGTCAATGATACAGCCATCGACAATGATACAGTCACCAGAGCCTTTCATCGTGAAAAAACTCTTGCAACACAGAAATATGAAGAACTGCAAGAACAGACTCGAAGAAAACTAAACGGGAAGTAGACCTAATAGATGAGATCATTTATTCAAGAGTTTTTGTTGTAATCGCTGCCGTGCTGATTTTGATCGGTTTTCAACCATTTTAGCTATAGATTTTCCTCCTGTTGGTGTTTTTTGTACCAACCGCATTTTCCCATCATGGAATTTCACTTTCACAGTTGATTTTGGGTTTACTGATAGTCGATCTTGAATAATTCCGGGTAAATGCCTTAGATCACATTTTAGATAAGACATTTTTTAATATCAAATTGTATTTTTAATTGAGTTGAATTATTGGACTGCAATTTTGGTTTGACGATTCTTTAGGAACTCTTCAACGGTGGGTGGCTCAGTTCTTTGATAATACTTCGGAGATCTCGTGTTGTAATAACTGATTAATGATCTATATTTTTTTCCACCGCAGTCTCCACATAACTGATATGGTCCTTTAACACCTCGTTGACAAACCAAACAGGGCCTTGGACCTGATTGTGGGTTTTTCCTAATGGAATAAGCATGAATTCCGCAGTAATCACCGTAACAATTTCTTCCACAACGGTTTATAGCACCCACTGGAAGCCATTTGCAACAATCAGGTGCGGGTAGAAAAACCATTATATAATTGAGTTTAATTTAATTGAAAATTTAATTCTAATAAATATTGTAAAATTGAATAAAACCAATAATTTGCATATCATAGTATAGTATGTAAGCCAAATTTTGATTTCAATTGAAGATATGAATTATATAATAGACAGTATGGCCCGATCTAATCGCCACAATATTGTCACTGAATTGTTAAAACGATATTTCGAACAAACTGGAAAAACTTTTAAATATCCAAAGTCCAATGCTGATTTAGAAAGATTACGAAAATTATTGTCGAGTGATACTGTCACCGGTGATAAAGAATCACCTCCTCGATACAAATTATTGTTAGTAAGATCTGCAATAGATAATTATGATCGCGTGTACACTTGGTTACCCGATGATTCAGTCAGTGCTGCAATGCCAGTACTGTTACAAATGATTATAAAGGATAATCCAAGTATAAAAATAATTGTCACTGCGGTGGTGCATTTTAAATCAGCAATTGATCCCACCAGAGAAATCACTGTTGATTTAATTCAGCCAGTGCGTATCATTCTTTCAGAGGATAAATTAGATGTTATTGCAAAAGAGATTACTAATCAATATATTCATGATGTTGAAAACTACACTGGAGTAGGGTCTGGTTGGGTTTTTAATAAACTTGAAATGATTAAATTTGATGTTTTTAAGTACAATCCGCTTCGTGTTGGGACATTTGTAGAACTCCCTGCAAGTGTAAAAGCGTCACAGTGTTGTATTAATGTGAAATCAGATGATGATAAGTGTTTAGTCTGGAGTGTGCTAGCAGCATTATATCCTGTTGAAAAAGACCATAATAGAGTCAGTAAGTACTTGCCCTATCTGAAAGAAATAAATACCACTGGAATAAAATTCCCAGTGAAAATCGAACACATTGATAAGTTTGTAGAAAATAACAAAGCGATACTTCCAGGTGGATTAAATATATTTGGTCTAGATAATTCTGATAAATTATATCCTAGGAAAATATCGAAAACACCAAATAGCTCCACAATCAATTTATTGCTGTATAAAAATCATTTTGTGTTCATCAAAAACTTCAACGGATTAGTACGAAAACAGTTTTCAAAGTATAAGCACAAGTATCACTTCTGTGTGAGATGTCTTGCAGGATTTATAAACCAAGATGATTTAGTTGTCCATCAACGATATTGTATTCACGACCAACGAGAAGATTATCCTAAACCAGGACAAAATATCTTAAAATTTAATCACCATCAAAATGGATTTTTAATCCCAGTAACTATATCCTATGATTTTGAATCATTGTTGGTACCAGTTGAAAAATCTCATACTTCTCCATCAAGAACAACAACTACCACACACAAACACGTACCTGTATCCGTGGCTTATACAATCAACAGCGATGATCCTAAACTGGATAGTCCTGTGAGATTATACCGTAGAAATAATGATACTGAGGAAGAACCAGCTGTTTGGCTGCTACAAAATTTATTATCAGATGCAGATCGAATACTAGCTAAAAAATCACCAAAAGAATTAACTCCTGAAGAATTAGCTGATTTTACCATTGCAACTCATTGTCATGTGTGCACGGAAAAATTAGATCATGATAAAATTAAATCCTACTGTAACATCACGGGGAGATATCGTGGTGCTGCTCATCAAGATTGTGCTAAAAAATGTCAACAGAAATGGATTCCAGTGATAGCTCATAATTTTAGAGGATATGATAGTCATTTTATTATAACCGCGTTAGCAGATCCTACAATTCAACGGTTAATTGGTAATCGTGCAATTGAGGGAATCCCTACAAACAGTGAAAAATTTCTGTCACTGACAATCCGTAGACAATTGAAATTCATTGATAGTGCACAATTAATTCCATCAAGTCTAGAACAACTTGTAAAAAATTGTATTCATTTTCCAGCGTTAGATAAGCATTTCAGTGATAAATCCACGATGATGCGTCAAAAAGGTATCTTTCCGTACGAATATCTCACTGATTATTCAAAACTCACTGAAGAGAAATTACCACCTCATGAAAAATTCTATTCAGCATTAAACGGTGGAAATGTGACCGTTGAAGAATATAACCGAGCTGTAGAAATATTTTCAGTACTGAATTGCAGGACCATAGGAGATTATTTCGATGCTTATCTGATACAAGATGTTTTATTGCTGACTGATATCATTACAGAATTTCGTAACAATTCTATGTTAGCATATAAACTTGATCCGTGTTGGTATGTTTCAGCACCAGGTCTTGCAAATGATTCTATGTTGAAAATAACTGAAATCGAACTAGAATTAATTACTGATCCTGATAAATATAAATTTGTTGAAAACTGTCTACGTGGTGGAATCAGTGTGATTACAAAGAAGAAATCAACAGCAAACAATAAAGAACTACCTGATTTTGATGCAAATAAACCAATATCATACTTAATTGATCTAGATGCTAACAACCTCTATGGTTGGGCAATGACAGAATTTATTCCTTATAGATGCTCTATCTGGTATACAGAAGAGATATTTAATTCAGCCACAGAAAACTGTACTAAGGATTTATCACGTGAGAATTATTCATTCTTCGTTGAAGTTGATGTAGACTATCCAGATCACCTTCATGATTCTCACAATGATTATCCATTTCTTGCAGAGAAAATGATAGTACCAGATTCATTATTGTCACCTGATCAGCGAATAAATAATTTCACACATAAAAAACTCATTCAAAATTTACTACCAAAGCGTAACTATTTCTGTCACTATCGAGCACTTCATCAGGCGGTTGCTGCTGGATTAGTGGTAAAAAAAAAGTGCATAGAGCATTAAAATTCAATCAATCTCCGTGGTTAGCAAAATATATTGATTACAATACTACAATGAGAGCAAAAGCTACCAATGATTTTCAAAAAGATTTTTATAAGCTGATGATCAATTCTGTATTCGGTAAAACGCTAGAAAACGTCAGAAATCGTTGTAATATAGAATTAGTGAATGATAACACAAAGCGGTTCTCAAAATTAGTTGCATTAAATAATTTTAATAATAGAATTATCATCAAAGACAATCTTGTGTTTGTGAAAAAGCATATCACTGAAGTGTTATTAAATAAACCAATTTTCATAGGAGTATCAGTGTTAGATATTTCAAAGACGTTGATGTATGATTTTCATTACAATTTTATCAAGAAAGAGTATCCTAGAGCTCAATTGTGTTTCTCTGATACTGATTCATTGTTATATGAAATACCAGGTTGTGATTGTAATGATGATTTATATGAAAGCATTTACCAACACAGAGAGTTATTTGATTTATCAGATGTGGTTGACAAAAAATACCACGATAACACTAACAAAAAAGTGATTGGTAAGTTCAAGGATGAATTTAATTTCAAACCCATCAAAGAATTTATTGGATTACGACCAAAAATGTATTCGATTTTTGCAGTGGATCCGAAACTAAATAAAGTGAAATCTAAGGGGATAAAAAAATCTGTAGTGAAAAAGACATTTGATCATGAATTATATAAAGCAGTTCACTCTGGAGTTATTACTGATCATATTGCATCAATGACATCATTTCAATCGCGGTTACATCGAGTAACTACGATACGGACTGATAAGTCAGGATTAGTTAATTATGATGATAAACGATATTGTAGTGACAACATCCATACCTTTGCAATCGGCCATTATCGAAACTCAACCCCGGATTCATCCTCGTGAAGTATTATTCTGTAGTTTTCTGTTAAAGTGTAACCGAGATTTGCTAGTTTAACTCTCACTTTTTCAGGTAATTCATCATAAACTCGTTTAAATAGTTCAGGGTTTTCCTCATTAACCCACTGTTTTAATTTTTCATGATGTGTATCATAAATTACCCAAATAGATCCATCTGACGCTTTAATGATATTGGTTCCGTTTTTATTTGTATTCAATATAACAGTTGGTCTTCCGAGTTCTCTTGCAGCAATAGCACGTGACCAGCATTCTAGTATTCCTTTAGTTGAAAAACTGAAACAGGTTGTTCTGATTCCTGTGTAATAATCGAATGACCCGTATTGTGGTTTATCATCATATTTTCCAGCTCGATACTCAGTTATATATAATTGTGCTGGGATCATTCCGTTATGATAGTGTAACATTATGTTATGTATTATAATAGTATTTAAATTAAAATTTCATACAACTTTATCACATAAATCATCCATTTGACAGTTGGTTATGAGCGCAACTGCATACTAGTTAATAGCATAAATCATCAATCTGACAGTTGGGTTATGAACGCAACTGCATACTAGTTAATAGCATAAATCATCAATCTGACAGTTGGGTTATGAGCGCAACTGCATACTAGTTAATAGCATAAATCATCAATCTGACAGTTATTTTTATTTTCAGTGTTCGTGGAGGCTTCAAATCATGCTAATAATGAGCGCAACTTCAGGTGTTATGAGCGCAACTGCATACTAGTTAATAGCATAAAACGTCAATCTGACAGTTATTTTCATTTTTCAGTGTTCGTGGAGGCTTCAAATCATGCTAATAATAGTTGGATTATGAGCGCAAAAATGAAATGGTATGGAGTTGTATGGAGTTTTTATTTTAATTCTATTTCAACTTATGAGCGCACTTCATACTAGTTAATAGCATAAAACGCCAATCTGACAGTTATTTTCGAGAAAAATAATGTCCTTTCAGGATGGAACGCACTTGATTTTTCCCTGCGTTTGGAAACAATTGAGATAGAGATGTTGTTTTCGAAAAATAATACCTCCCAGGATGGAGTGCGTTCATAGCCCTGTTTCTTCCTTCTTCTAAGTGTCTTAAGCTGACCTCTCTTCTGTTGTCACAGGGATGTGGATGAATAAAACCAAATCAAGATGCCACTACCATAGGCAGCATGTGCTATAAATTCAAAGTCAGTATTTCACTTCTATTGTAAAGCTAAATTCAGATAATGTTGTCTAGATATTTTATGTTATATATGGTGAAGACATCAGCCAACTGAGAGCCCCTGCAGCATCTGAGACCTCTTGCTAGACCTCATGAATCTGATTCGGACTAGATGCTCTCATGCAAGCAGGTATTCCTGTCAAGTCTCACCAGGATACCAGTATATCAAATCATACTAAGCAGTTATGAAACAAAATCCACAAATTGCAAAAACACAAACGAAGGGTGGGTGGGAATGAGTCATGTGATTGTTTTATATCACATACTCCAAATATGACCTTGACAAGAACCAATCATATTTACTTTAAGAATAAAAAGTTGTAGACTTCTTCACTAGTCCCATGTTGACACTGACATTATCTCTAGCGAACAGCATGTACACAAAAGAAGTATTTAAAACTGAAAAACAATATTAAATTAAAACAAATATATATCAAATTACGCAACAAGAGTATAGTACTTAAAAGGTACAGTACATCTTCGTAAAGTACTTAAAATGTACAGTGCATCATAGTAACATAGTAATTCAAGAAAATCAAGTATACGCTATTTTTCTTTTCAAGCACAGAAGATGATTCAATTTCAGATCTATCATGTGATTAGTCAATGTATTTTCCACTCCATTACTGTGATTGATGCATTAGACAATATTTTTTGCTTATGTTATTGGTGCCTGTAGAAATAAAATTCTGGATAAATGAAATAAAATTTAATTATCAAAATTTTGTCACTTAGGATAACCACTAATTTGGAGATTAACCTTTAAATGTTTGTATAACGTATCATAATTATTATAATCCGAACTGTGATAGCAATACATAGCTAAAATATTCTCGGTGCATGGGTTTATTATCAGGATCATTATTAATACAAGTAACAGACATGATTTTGACCTTTATAACAAAAAAACTGAAAATGTGAAGGGGGGGTGGGATTCCCCCAACAGGGTCTCGAGAGGCAGCACCCATGATCAGGGGGTACCGGGGGTCAAAGACACCCAACTAAAAATGCATTTTACATACATGAAAGTCTGCTCATGGTGCAACTTGAGACCATAATATGTAACAAAATAATCATTTGAAAAACTAACAAACTTACCAAAACTTTAAATAATTTTACAGTATTTATTATCACATGAATTTGTTCTCCAATACTATTATTACTTAAGTTACATCATCTATATACAAATAATCCCATATATTCACTTGTCTTTTTGTCCACTGAATACAACCTGTTGATATGCGGCTTTAAGAAAGATTTCCAGTCCTTGAGGGTTGAGTTTTCTTATAAATTGACCAACTAAATTTCCATCAACAATTCATTCCTGGTCATTCTCTTCCGTTTTTTTAAAAAACCTTTATGTAAACTTTTCGTGACATCATCTCTCTCAACAACTTGGGACGCCATTTTTTGCAAGCACACTTCTTCTTTCCATTGCCATCAGTTTCCTTTGCACGAACATTCATTGGATGATTTTAAACTTTTGACCCATCATAATACTCTTTACGAGAGTCCTGGGCTCACTAATATATGGAATCGCACCACTATTATTTCCAGTTGAGTAACAAATGTAGTTCTCGTCTATTTTTAGAACATTTTTTCCTCTCTCATTTTGGTGGTGATAGAATAGTTATATTGACGCATATTTTGTAGGGATTTAAAGGTAATTGTTTTTCATTCTTGAGAATACGAGCAGAGAGAGTGGTTGTTTGTGTGTATTTTGGCGACAGTGCACATTGAGTAATAAGGCCATGGCGATGATCCGGAAGCAAAATCTGTGTTCTGTTTACATGCTGTTGTTTACAGTGCATCTGCTCAAAAAAATTACCATCAACCTCAGACAAAAAGTTCACCATGAAGTCATCTTCGGATGTATTTAGATTAACATATGATTGTATTGATTGTCACACAGCTGAAAGGTCAGTACTGAGAAATATATGTCAAGAACATATAGTAAAATTAATTGTGGTGAATGTCCATATTTAGTGAATACGATACAAGGGTTGTTGCGGAATGGGACTGAAAAGAACAGTTAAAAACCGGGGGGAGGGAGAAAGAAACAGATCGGACATTATTTAATAAAAACAGACTATATCAAGAAAAATCGGATTCAAGTCAGGAGAAAAGCGGAATTCTGTTTTAAAACGAAGAAAAATCATGTCTGAAGTAAATATAGTTGAGTGAGGATCCAACTTACTTGAATCCCCTACAATTTACCTAGTGTTCCTGACATTGTCCAGGTTAAATTTTTAAACAGACTTTCTCATGTAAAATAAATTTTATTTTCTAAAAGAATTAGAACTTTCTAGGCGGTTATTTTCCATTAGGGAATGGGAATTTCTTCATCTTATAAAATTTTAATTGTAACCATAGGTCAATTAGAGAATCGTATAATCCTGTCACTGTAAAGATTATTCATTTGCACTCAAGATCTAGCAGAATCAATTTGCATCATTCTTTTGTCCAGTAGGTCATTCAAGGCAAGAATTTATTTTTTCAAATTGTTCAAGTGAATTTTTTCTGGCAAGACTGAAAGCTCAATAAAACAAAGTACTCTTGGACGACTGGGTCATTCACTGGGATTTATACAGAATTCAAACCTGTTATTACTGAGTTTCAGCAAAAGACTGTTGGTACAGAAACACAATACAGGCCACCATTTAACATCACGTCACTCTGGGTATTATCGGTCAACAGGTATTATCAGACAAACCAATAAAAAAATTATAATCTATTTACCACAAAGTAGTAACACATAATTAGATGATCATCCGCCCTCTTCCCGCTCATTATTTTGAAATACGACGATCATCCGATCAAAGGAAAGGTGATAAATTTATTAGTTTACTTAAAGGGTTGATTCTTGCATTACTTCCAGTACGCAAATAGCATATTCCCAAACCGTATTTTTGCATTCCCTAATAAATAAAGTTAGTATGACACTGTTTATGAATCCGAATGTCATAACCCAATTCTTGTTCCGTTTTGACTGAAGGTTTAATATGGCGCCTGCATTGACCTTCGTTTGATTGGTTGATAAATATATAGGGGTATATCCAAGGGGTATTATCGGACTGCTGAAATACATGTGGTAGGTTATTTAGTACAATAGATTGACTAATGTTTCAAATTATTTAATGTTGTAATGAAGATATACACCACTTCAAATAATACTGCAGATGATTAACTTAGTATTTAAAGTAAAATTACACTGATAATTTATAACATTAGGTATAAGTTGTATTAATTAAGAATTAAATATGGCAAATTACTCTACTTTAACCCCCTCCCTTTAAATACTTTAAAAAAATCTCACTAACTTGTTAGTCATTTTCATTATTATTGTTATTATTACATGTATCTAAATATTTTATTTTAAAAAGTTTCAGTTGTTTCATTGATACATGTCATCAATGATGTATAACCAAAAGTATAATAACCATTATTTACAATTGCTCGCCAGTTTTAACATTCCCCAGTTAGATAATCATGGAATAGTAATTTTAAAAACAAAAATTGTCATGTCTTGAAACTTAAATGATGCAATTTATTTTATTTCACTTGTGTTATTGTACAGCAACACAGTAATCACCTTTCTGGCAGTGTTGACATCAGCAATAAATGTGTGAATGCTTTTATTAAAGACCTCTTCTTTATTAATAAACTTGTTTCCAATTTCATGGTGTTTTTTTTCTTTCTGTAGTCAAATCATTATAAATATTGTAAAGCTCTTAGAGGTTCTAAAGATTAGGCTCTATACAAAGTCCTCATTATTATTATTTAAACATTTTTGAAACACTTTAATTCAATGTTTATATAGACAGAAACACTCATGATTTTCCAACTAGCAACATAACTAAAGCAGGCTTGATCATAATATTTTGACTTACCTCTTCATGTAAATTTATAAGTTATACTCTTCAGTTTCTTATCTGGTAACTTTGAATAAACGTTTCAGCAAGAAATGGGTAAAACAAGACAAGAAAAAGTGAGAAGATGGGATGGTGTATCTTTGCAAGAGGCCATCAAATTTTACAACAGAGAAAGTGCAAAAGGCAATCTGTTAGTAAAGTGGCAAAACAGATTGGTGTCCCCAAATCCACACTGGGTGATAGGATAACTGGCTGTGTATCTTCCTACCATCTTTAAAGCCAGGTCCCAAAACAACACTGCCTTTGGAGGAAGAAAAGAAGATTATAGAATTTATTAAGGTTACAGCCCAAATAGGGTTTGGCAGTAGCAAGCAACATATATTGAGTTTAGTTAGTGATATAGTAATGACAGGAAACATTCCCAATAAGTTTAAAAATGGCAGACATGGTGATGACTGGTGGTTGGGGTTCATTAAAAGGTGCGGTTGTGCAGCCCCCAATCATTACCAAGGGATAGGGCAGTAGGTCTGAATCCAACAGTAGTAAAAAACCATTTCAGTCTTTTGTCACATGTACTCACTAAATATGAGTTAACACATTCTCCAGAGCGTATTCTTAATGCTGATGAAACAGGCATGCCATTAGATCATAAGCCACCTAAAATTGTAAAGCTGTCTGGACAAGATGCTTACTCACAGACAAGTGGCAATAAAACAAACATAACCGTTGTAGCTTGTGCATCAGCCTCTGGTCTACTCATTCCACCCCAGGTGATATTCACTGGTAAACGGGGTATGGATCATGATATGTGTCATGGTATGCCTCCATGTACTAGAGTATGCATCAGTCCTAATGGCTGGATTGATTCAGAGCTCTTTGAAACTTGGGTAACTGAGCACTTTGTAAGACACATTCCACCAGCAAGACCAGTATTACTGTTAATTGATGGTTATAGTACTAATGGGTAACTGAGCACTTTGTAAGACACATTCCACCAGCAAGACCAGTATTGCTGTTAATTGATGGTTATAGTACTAATGGGTAACTGAGCACTTTGTAAGACACATTCCACCAGCAAGACCAGTATTACTGTTAATTGATGGTCATAGTACTCATGTTACGTTGAATGTTGTAATAAAATGTAAGAAGCTAGGCATAATTCTCTTTGCACTTCCTCCACACACAAAACACACAAACTGCAGCCACTTGATAGGGGGTGTTTCAAGCCTTTAAAGGAAAATTACAAAAGAGAATGCAAAATATTTATGGAAGAAAATCCTGGCAGAGTAGTGAGTAGGTTTGTATTTCGAAAGATTTTAGGTAAAGTTTATGCCAAAAGCCATTGCACATCAACCATCATAACTTGTTTGCTACATGTGGTATCTACCCCCTCCAGCCATAAGTCATCCTACATTCAAATGATTTGGCCCCATCACTTGTTGGAAATACAGAAGTGAAATTATCTTGTATCTCTGACGTATCAAAGGCATTGGAGCATATGGGAATATTTGACACATGTACAAGGCATTCCCCTCCTGTCCAACTAATGTTGCATGAGAGTCTACAACTGAGAGACACAATTCAAGTATCCAATGTGGCAATTCAGCCCTGTCAAAATGAGCTACCTGGAACAGCAGTGGAAACCACAATAACAACTTCAGCAGAGACTCCAGTAACACTACCATCAACAGATGTAGATATCATAGGCGCAGACCCCACTCCAGCACATGAGGCCCCAAAACTAGACCCACTAATTGAAATAATGGCCTTAAGTACAGCCCTTGAGCAATTTGATAAGGCACCAGAAACTGCTGCATCTACAAGACCAGTTTTGAACAAAATAACATTCCCTTCCCCAATAGATGAGGACCCAGGAATATCTCTAACATCTGCTGTTGATGATATTTTGAGTAAGTCTATTTCCAACATGTTTGATAACTCGGGGTTTGCAGTAGCTAATGCTAAGAAAATAAAAACAATTGTTCATTCCAGAGCACTCACAGAGGACGAGTGGCTTCACCATGCAGAAGCAGAAGAAAAGAAAAAGAATGAAGCAAATGAAGAAGAAAAAAAGAAAGACTTTTGCGACTAAAGGAAAAAGAACTGATGAAAAAATCTCAGAAAAAAACCAAAGGACCATTAAAAATAAGACTGTTCCCAAAGGACAAGATGAGGTAACATTGCAAGAAAATACTGAAAAAGATGTTGAATGCCCTCACTGCTTGGGAGTATTCAGTCAGGAGGTTGCTGAAGAGATAGAGCAAATTTGGGTCTGCTGTGATGTTTGCTAGAAATGGATGCATGAGGAATGTCTTCCAGTTGGGTTTTCAGTTGAAATGGACAAGCCTTTCAACTGTCCTACATGCATCTGACCGTAGAAGTCATGTACTCTGTATGTATTTATCCGATGCAATTGTCATACACGCATTGGAATGTACAAGTTGTGTTCTCAGTTTGTATATATGTAACTGTGGAAAACAAACTGAGTAAACATTTTTTTACACTAAGTTGTACTAAAAATGTTTATGACAATTAAAGCCAAAAATTTACTTAGTTTGCAATTAAAATAAATTGAACATAATATTTAATTTAATTGTGGGATAATCTTCATAACTGGTTGGATTTTTTCAATATTTTACAATAGTATGAATTTGTACATATTGATTTCAGATGAGTAACAAATCATCTCCTAGAGTGGTGATAAGAAACTTGATAGTTGTAGGCATGTACCACTATGATAATAAACAGCTGGCAGTTGGTGCTGCATACAGACTGGAGCTGGATACTGCAGGAAAACAGCCATACTACTAAAATCCTGATCAAGCCCAAATATGATGCAGAAGTTATAAACAGAAAAACTGGTCCACAGCAAATGTGTGTAGCTTCATTTAGATGCAAACCTACTTACGTTGATAAAATGTGGATCTTTTCAAAGAGTTTCCAAACACAGATGCTTTGTTTATGTAGTTCACTACCTTCTATACTGTGGTCGATATATTTTATGTTGTAAATATTTCTGGTATTGAAATGAGTATAAATAGATACTACATTTTCTCCCCAGTAATTTCCTTTCATTTGTTTCAAACTTCAAAGATATGTTAATTATAATTATAACTTTTTTCTTCATCTTAATTGTTTAGTCATATTTGTGGGTGATTAAATTCATAATCTATTAAAGCTATAAATACATTTTTACGTGTATAAGAATAATTTTCATTTAATAAAATTAAAGGTGTTGTTCTAATACCTTCAGCTCTGGATACAGTACATGAAATGAAAAGAAACACTCAGATGTATAATAAATATATCTTACAATGGAAACATAGAAAATTATTCATTTACATTTATAGCATTATATGTAACTGCAGTATCTATCATATATGAAAATCACGGTAGATTGATAAATATAACAAAAACTTACATAGTTACATTATTTTTATTGTTCATTTATTGTTTTTCCATGAATTAGATATGTTAGGGTTGAAAGATTATTTGTTTAAAAACACAAATTATTGTCCGATAATACCCAGAGTAGTCTGATTTTACCCCATGTCGAGCCTATATTGCATTGTCATGTATTATCACGTGATACATATATGTTCAAAATGGATATGGGAAAATAGCAACTGAGGTTATTGATTAACGTTTTCTTCTACTTGGCAGGAAAAATTTAAAAAACAGATAAGTTTTTATTGTGTTCCATTTAATAGTCGTCCGATAATACCCCAAGTGACGTTCTTCAGTATTGGACTTAATTTGGATTTCTACCAACGTTTATTCACAAGTTTACATTAGGACTTGTGTCTGCAATTCTATGATTATTTTGCGATTTTATTCACAATATCATGTTTCACTTTGTATTCTGGTGAAATAAATTATTTTTTGAATTTTACAAAGCTTCCTGCTCTTTTTTTTTTTTTTACTTATTGCGAGAGTCATAACACAGCACTATCAAAAACAATCAAAATATACCGTCATACTACTAGCTGCTACTTGATTCACGCATATATCTTGTTTACAACATTCAGTGTTCTTGATAAAAATATCTTGATATTGCAGTGTAATATAATTTTCTCTGGTATAATCTATTTTTGTTTGGACAGTTTCGTTTGTTCCCCTCGACAATCAAAGTTGAAGAAAGAAAAAAAAAAGATTAAAGGAACCAAATTCTAAAATTAATTAAAATTAATGGAAATAAAAGTACAACTTGTTATAGAAGTAAATTAAAAGTCACGCTTTTTCTTTTAAACCTTTGTACCGTTATGAAATAAGAGTTTCTATTTGGTAGCAATATACACTATTAGTATTACTATTACGGCTCAACTTCACTATTCTGTCTTTCGATATAAAGGAACTTCCAGATTATTTCTATTTTTGTGCTAATGGGCACATAATCTCAAGTAAAATCTATCTATCGCTGCGATAAAGTAAATATCCTTATCGATAGTTAAATCTGATTATTATCTTGAATTATGACTAACGAGTAACGTTGACAACGGTTTGTTAGGAACCCAAAACGGCGGCAGAAGGTAATCGCGCGTTGCTTTGTGGGTCTTTGCCTACTCCCTCGTTACATTTTTACTGGGTTGTTACGGTAAATTGTAGGAATCGTCCACACGTGTGTCCATCTGAGATCACATATCGTCCATTATTATCAGCACAAATTTGACGGTTGATTTATCGGACTAATTTTATACCAACCGAACGGCTGCCGAATGAATAGTCCTTGCAAAAAGTTGTTTTACAGTAGCCCTTCGCTTTCAATCTGATATTTTGCACACGGAAACTTAAATATTTAAGGAAACTATTTTTCTCGTCCACAGTATAACTCTGAAAAACTGAGAAAACGAAAAAAGATATTTAATTGGAGACAATTTTAACATCTGCACACAGTAATGTTTATGAAAATTGGAGGGTCGTCAAATCGAAAGTGAACTCTTCGTCCAGTTATAATTGTATCCCTTTGACTATTATAACTCGGCTATATAAACCCAACATAAAACATACGTTGTGCAACGTTGTTTTCTGCCTCTGTGATAAATAATATAATACACATTGTCAAACAAGTCGCATTGTACTTACTCGACGGTCTTCATTCCCTGCTTTGCGGCTGCTGCAGTTTCGAGGTAGTCAAAGTTTTCGGCATTTCCTACATAGCGCCACCTATCGTGTGATTAATTTATATATGCACCCTGCGGAATTGTCGCAACTAAAGGAATAATGGTACAAATTGTTTATCAATAGACCTCAACGCTAATGTTTTGTGCAATAAATATATTTTCTATCCTATTTCGGCATGCATGGCACACACTGTCACAGACAACAACCTTAGATGGACAAGGACAAGGACAAAACAATGTACTCCATTCCATTTAAGAGAGATAACTCTGCTGGAATTAGACAGAGGTAAGAGTTATCTAGTCACAACAGACCGAATTTCACCCGTGTGTTCCACATCATATTCTTTTAAAAATCATACAAAATACAAAAGTATGATCAAGATATGAATTAACATAATCTCACATGTTGGCAAGAGGCTTCACTTGTTTTAAGCCTAACAGAAAGTACAACTCTTACATAATGCACAGCTAGTGTTGTTTATTTCTGAATGCAAGGTTACCTACAGTGGCGTCGCGCGGGGGGGGGGGGGGGGATGCGGACCGCACCGGGTGACACCATCTCAGAGGGGTGACACCAAAATGAAAATTTGCAAATTTTACAGAGCACACACTGCTCGGTAAAGTAAGTTTAATGTAAAAATAAAAATAATAACGTTGTTACAGTTCTTAAATACTTTTACCTTCTGACCTTCAATTAATTTGTTTTTGTTCTTGTCATTTTTATACTGTGGACTTATTTTAAGAAGAATAAATAATTGGTGGAAATCTGGAGGGGTGACACCATCATTTTCCCGCAATGGGTGACACCAACCCTAGCGACGCCGCTGGTTACATATACATAAAGGTCCTCCTACCTGGGGTTGTACAATTGATACCGTTATACCTAAAGCGACTCTGCAATATGGCGATTTACTATCCAATTTTGGATATTTTCCCTACGTCGACCAACTGAGGTCACGTCCGTATGTTTAGAGCAACAAACGGTGGTCCCCTTACTTTGTTAATTTGCATGAAATCAGCCTTCAGCTAAGTGAATGGAACTATTTTGTTAATCTTAACATACATACATGATCTCAGAGTTTGTCGGCGTAGGGATAATATCCAGAATTGGATATTAAATTACTTATAGTATAGTCGCTTTTTAGTGACTATTATGCAGGTGGCCTTGCAGTATGAGCATATTTTTCGAGAGACGAACATTGACGAAGTAATGAGAGAAGAAATATCCTCAGCAACAAGCTGTCAGGGCAAGCATGGGCGCCCGCACAAAGGGTGGGAGAGGGGCACTTGCCATGATCTGACTTCCAAACATGTTTTGGACAACTACCGTAAAATTTAATAACTAACCACTATATATTTGTCCAGCCCATCCCCGAAAATAATTCAGAGGGAGTCGCGACTTGAATAAGGCCTCTATACTTCTGGAACTGGCAATAAAGCTCGCTTACTCTGGTTGACGAAGACCAAGGCAGTAACATTCCATGAAAGGTAGTTCTGCCTTATTTTCTTCGGCGATGTACTTTATTTCTTAACACACCACAGACTCTTGCTTATTCACATAGCTTGTTGGAACTTTAATGGCGTCCCTGATTTGTATTAATGTGAATTATCCCTCTTCTCCAATTTATGTATTTTCACTATTTAAAACAAAACCCAACTGGTAACAGATATTTGAATTGATTTTTTGACGGGTGGCAGACATTGCTGTTGTTAAAATTTCCTCATTTTGGTACTTAGATCCGTACTAGCATCCCTCCAAGTATATATTCATGTTGTGTCGGTTTCCTTGACTTTTTTCCTTTGTGGTCGGGGTGGGGGTGACATTTTACTCGACATTTATTGGAATATTATTTTTCTTTTGAATCTTTGACGGTAGATTTGTTTGATTCTCTTAGGATTTATTCGAGAATTTTATTTAGCCCGGAAATTACAAAATGTTTGTTGAAACCAAACGGCATGAATGTATTTAAGTATCACATGACCAGGATGGTTAAATTAGACTAGTTTATATAAAAGTTTATTATTAGACGTAATTAATATTTGTTATTTAACTCTTTTGTTTTCTTTGTTGATGTTGAGAATGAAATCAGCCGGAATACAATCTTAGTTTGACCATTTCAAACATCGGCTTAGGAGAAAATGTCACATGACAGGTTACCAAACACCATTTTGATCATTGACCCTCAGTGTCTTCAACGTCGGCTCAACTTGGATCATTGACGTTGACGTAACATCATTTTGGTCATTAGTAGGATTAACGTGTCAAGGTAAAGTAGACCGGCAGATCGTTCTAGAATTCTGACGTTAAATGGCACATGTTCAACGATGCTCGTTGTTGAACCAATTTTGGCCAAAAATAGGGCCAATGAACAAAACTGAGTTGCGACTCAACCATATAGCAACATAGAGCTGATGTTGATCATGTTGGTGGTTGTGCTGACTGGAATGATAGAGATATACAAACACAGCATCATTAGTTTCGTCCACAAGTAAATATGCTTTTCTGTATACTAAACCATGTTATACACTTATAAAAATAAATACCGTTTTCAAGACTTGCTGTAAAATAATAATAATACTAATAATAATAATAATAATAATAATAATAATAATAATGAGGACTTTGTATTGCGCCTAAACATTCGACGCTCTAAGCGCATTTCAACATATATAATGATATGACTGCAACAAACAAAAACATAAAACAACAAACATCATGAAATTAGAAAACATAAAAAGTACTGAAAATATTTAAGGTAGAAAGCATTATTAGGTCTTTAAGTTTGTACTTGCAGTTGAAAAAGGTGCGTTTTAAGAGCACTGTTCAAATGGATCACTGTGTCTTTGGGTCTAATTTCAATGGGCAATTCATTCCAATTAGCTGAGCCCTAGTATACGAAAGAACGTTGTTCATATGACTTCGTTTCCATATTGGTAATAATGTGTATAAGATTGTCAGAAGAGGATCGTAAGTGTTTTGCTGGTGTGTACACATGGACGAGGTCAGATAAGTATGTTGGACTGAAGCATGTCAGTGAAACGTAGCACAGAGAACAAATTTTATGTTTGATTCTGGATCGAATGGACAGCCAGTGTATGGTACAGAGCAGCGGGGAGGTGGGCTCTGATTGTGGTACTCTAAGGATGATTCAAGCATCTGTGTATTGAACGTTTGAAGTTTCTGGAGTAGATATTGAAACAACCAGACATTACTGAGTTACAGTAGTCCAGTCTTGAAAGTACTAATGAACACACAAATGTTTTAGTGACATCAGCTGAAAGAATTTGAGCTGATGCATCTCAGCTCATAATATGCAGCCTTGATGCAATGTGAGAGTACTGTCTAGAGTTGCTGATATTTATTGTTGGAGGTAAAGGACGTGAATGAAAAAAGTCTATGTGCTGTGATCAAAATGTTCTAAGTTTTATCATCATTCACCTGCAGCTTGTTACATGTCATCAATGATTTCACATCAGAAGTACACATCTCTACTCCTTGGATGGTATCATCAACTTCAGTTGGGTGGCTAGATTTGTATATTTGGGTGTCATCAGCGTACAATTGGTAAGACACTGGATGATGATCTATAACACTCGAGAGCTGCTGCGTGTATAGAATGAAGAGAAAAAGGTTCAAGAACAGACCCCTGTGGTACACCACAACATACGTCAACTGGGCTGGAGTGTATTCCATTTGCAGATATAATTTGTGTCCTGTTGACTAAGTAGGACTTGAACCACTGTAAGGCTATATTCTAAATGCCAAATACATGCTGCAAACGGTGAAGTAATATACCATGGTCTGTTGTGTCAAATGCTGTAGTGAAATCCAGAGGGAGGACTGTAATCTTTCCACTATCCAAAGCAGAGAGAATGTCATTACATACTTTCAAAAGAGTAGTTTCCGTACTGTGGCAAGGGCGATATGCAGACTGTACATTGGTATAAAGACTGTTTGAATTCAAATGAGATAAAAGTTGGGTTAGAACAACCTTTTCTAAGATATTTGATATGAATGGGAGATTAGAAACTGGGCGGTAGTTCTTTAAATCGTTATGGTCAAGTGTTGGTTTCTTCAGCAGTGGCTTTATGGTGGCAGTTTTGAAAAATGATGGGACTTCCCCCGATGAGAGAGAGATAGTAATAACATCAGTTAGTGAAGGCAATATTGGGTCTAAGCACTCAAGCAGCAGTGATGTCGGAATTGGATCAAGTTCACAAGACTTTGGTGCACTTTTCATAACGATTGTCCATACTAAATCAATAGAAACAGGTTCAAATGCTCCTAATGGTTGTCGCTGAAATTCTGTATCATAACTGTATGGTGACGAGTCAGTTGAAATTGTGCTGTCAAGCGAATCTCTAATCTCTAAGATGTGCTACATGATCATTTGAGGCTAACATTTACCCCAGACAGAAGTGCATATATATGTTATGCTTGTTATATTGTGATTAGCAAGGTCAAATGGCAACTTCCAAGTTATAAGGTTCCTAATAATTCAATTTTAGAGGTTCAAAATAAGAATATAAAAAATTACAGCAGTTGTTTACAAAAAGTGGTGCCACTTTTCTTTATTTATTCTAAAGTAGTGAAATTAATTAATTAAATAATTAAATATTCACTTAATAATCAGTATGACACCCAACATTAGGAAAATCTCATTAAACAATGTTGACCCTAAATCATAATGTCTATGCAAATTCCATATCGTAAACATCTCTCTCTCTCTCTCTCTCTCTCTCTCTCTCTCTCTCTCTCTCTCTCTCTCTCTCTCTCTCTCATGAAAGCGAAGATTTTTTATAGTAGTTTCTCTGATATTTACACATCAAGAGCACCCGTGTATGTTACATTTAGATGACGAAAATGTTCTTTTTTCTTTTTCTTTTCTGTCTGTTTAGTACTAATAAAAAAATCATGCAAATTCATTGGTCTTCATTAAGCGATAATTGATTTATTTTTGTAAAGTGTTTTTACGCTAGTAAATTGATAAATTTATTTTATAAATTTAGGAGACTAAAATTTATTATTATACGACGTAGATTAGATGAAGGATTTGATTGTATTGTGAAAGGAATTACATCTCTCTCTCTCTCTCTCTCTCTCTCTCTCTCTCTCTCTCTCTCTCTCTCTCTTGTACATACTGCTTTGTTTAAAGGCCAATGTTGAGTAATATTACGGGCTTTGTTCAGCGCAGAATCAATTATATGTGTAGGATAATTTCTGTTTCGTAAATATGTTTGAAATTTATTCAACGAATTTTGTAATTGGCAATCATCTGAAATATGTCAGTATCTTTTCGACTGGCTATGTGGTATACAGTTTTTACATGACATGGGATGACATGAAGATTATTCCACATATTGGTGGATATATTAGTTTCCTTGATATGAATATTTGCAGAGATAGAGTTATCAATATTTTATATCACATTTACATCTGAAAATGAAACATGCGTACTAGATGTAGTACAAGTAAATTTAATTGTCGAGTGAAAATGATTTAGGCGATCAATACAATTTTTCAGATCTTCGGTTGACTGCTTCTAGATATAAATATGTCATTGAAAAATCTGAACCAAAGAGATGGATTAAACTTTTCGTTTTTAATAAAGTCATTTTCAAATTTACCCATGAAAGGAAAGGGTATGAAGGAGCCATATTAATTCACATTGCCATACCCATTATATATATGTATTTCGTATTATTAAATTGAAAATAATTATTTTCCAAGATAAGTTTTAATATTATACAAATATCTTCACAAGATAGTGGGCTATTATTAGGATTGTAATCAAGAAAATTTGTACACGCTTCAATACCAACTGCATGTGGAAAGTTGGTATATAGTGATGTTACATCTAATAGTACCAGGATTGAAATTAACAGATAGCTGTGGAATAGACTTCATCATTTTAAGCATGTTAAGAGGGAAAGTATCCAATTCCTCATATACGGTTTTTTTTTTAGCCATCTCATTAACGCATTATGAATTTTTAAATTTAATTTATATTGACGGATCTTTGCCAATATGTTTGTAGTAGTTTTCATCATTTCATTGGCGTTCAACTATAATTTTCTTGATTCATAATAATAATAGTGTTTGACTAATCATCCTTTTTAATCACTATACTGTCGTCATTCATTAGACTATATAAAGACTGAATTTCGTCCTAGAAATATTACTATGATATAGTTTTTTTTTATGATTACCACTTTTGTAATCACGTATAAATAAAAATCTGAAAATGAATCACGTAAAAGATGTTTTAATTCTGCTATAAAAAGGTTAACTGGGTTTTGGGGCGACTTCTCCAGAGGAAGTGGGGCGACTTCTCCAACCATTCTGGGGCGACTTCTCCCAGGGCAAATTCTCCATGAGGCGAGTTCTCCCAGGGCAAGTTCTCCATGGGGCGAGTTCTCTGCATAACCTTCTGATAAATACAATGTTCTTTTGGTACGCATGATGACATCTTTTTTTGTACCACATGATGTATGGATATGTATCTTGGGCCAGTGGCCTATATTACAAATAAATATTATTATTATCACCAACACAACTCGCCCAATTACTTATCACTATTATCACATACAAATAACTTCCACCTCAATAAAGAGCAATATCATTTTATCAACATTTCTTAATTTTACGTTACCTTTCTCTTGATGATAGGGAAATGAGTATATATCAGGCTTTTTCCGAGGCCGGTCGGTAAAAACAATAACATGCTTTCCCTCAACTAATTTAAAAAATGCTTCTTGTTGTTCCACCTTTAATCTCACGTCATAGCACAAATCGTCGAGAACACCCACAATCAATTCGTCCATCAAGCGCCAGCATAACAACCGAGTCACATGACCAAGCGTACCGAAGTGTTTCGAATGAACGAGCGGAAGTCGCATCGGATTGGTTGTTCTGTGTAGTAGGTGATCACGAAACTTAAATGTCAATGGTATATTAGGGTTGTGTTATTCTGCTTGGATTTACAAGTTGTCAAACGTAGGATTTGATTCGGAAAGTAGTAGTAATTTTATTATTATTATTATTATTATTATTATTATTATTATTATTATTATTATTTATTTATTTATTTATTTATTTGTTTATTTATTTATATTAAAGCAAGTCAGTCCAAACTGTTATTTTCTTGATTGCTGATTATTTTAAAAGAAGCCATACCAATTTTGCCTGCTCATGAAAATAATAACGCATTCACCTAACGGTGTCAAGTTTAATTGCTTGTTTTTCTTAATAAATATGAATGAGTTATGGCATGTCCAAGAGTTAAAGTTACCAGCACACACAAAATTCTGCTTCGCATGAATAACTGCAGACATAAAACATCGGTAAAACAAACGTTCTAATTGTTCGCCTTTAATTTGCAGTTGTTGTTGTTGTTGTAGGGTTCAACGCTATTTTTCAGCACAGGATATGCTATACATGGCGGCCAGTATTGATGGTGGAGGAAGAACCCGAGAAAACCCCGGAAAGAACCACCGACGCACGATAACCTACTGGCAAGCTTTCTCGCATACCCACATTGGTTGACAGCTCTTTAGACCACTCAGCTACAAGGAGTCCCTAACTTGGAGTCGGTTATAGACTTGAAATTATGACTTAGTTTATTGTTAGGTCTACAGTTTTGTACCAGGAACGTCATTTCAATTTTTCGGGGTGGGGGGATCAAAACTGTAGGGGCTTGTTAATTTTCGTACATCAATTTTACAGGTGTAAATGACCCCGCCATATGCAAATGACCACCCTGTTTTATTATTGTTCCTGTTGTAGGCTTTAACGCCACATTTAGCACAAGACAGGCATATTAGTAACTCTGTAATGAATGAAATGATTGAGTTTAGCATCACCAAAATTGACAGAAAAATAGTCTAACGTTATCCATGTGATTGACTAATGTGTCGATTCGTCTTGAAAATGAGGTCGTGCAATATTGTAAGTATGCATATAACAGTTAAATACATTAGTCGTAATTGAATCGTTAATTCTTTATATGACAGTGAAATACATACATTTAAGGAAATTCTTTTACGCACAAATCTTCAAATTGAACGTACCTTTAATGTCTCTGTGCAAAATCTGGTTTTCATGGAGGTATGCAGTCCCTTCAAGGACCTGTCTGGTAACTTTCACAACAAATTCTTCTTCGAGAGGTGTATGATATTTGGACATGAAGTCTTTTAAGGAACCCTGCAGTAATATACATTACAACAACTTTTCATACGTGAAAATATAGGAATTAAAAATGATAAATATTTCACCAATAATTTAGTTCTTTTTCCACACTAAATATGTAATGAAAAGCATTATTAACATTTAACAAGTAGTAGAAGGAGCATGCCAGAATCAAATTTGAAGACAATACATAAAAAATAATGCTAACCCATTAGCTGAAATTCCACATTTTATTATTGAAGAATAATCCGTATAAAGTATCAAGAATTCTGCAGTAAATGTGCAATCAGCAATGTATCTCTCGAATGTTGGATGCTAAAAGACTTATTTTCAGCATATAAGTGAGAACACACAGTGCTTCTTTTTCTCAAACGGCCTTACCACTCGCGCGATGTAAAAACTTAACACTGAAGACATAAATCATTGATGTGTGAAATTCTAGACGTGTCTTGTTCTATTGATCAAACTGCAATGTATGACAAAGAAAACTTCAATGTATGACAAAGAAAAGTTCATATAAATTTATATTTGTACTAGTAACATAGTATATTTCGTAGTTTAAAGTAGTTTATTTGTGTTTTTGTCAATAAAGAGTAACAAAAATTATATCTATTGACATTGCATACACTACGGGTTTAGTTTAAACGGGTTACGGGTTTAGTTTATACAATAATCCCATCTGATAACAGGACATACACTATATATTTGGTTTATTCCATACAATGATGCCATCTGTTGACAGGACATACAATGTTTATTTGATTTATTCCATACATTGATGCCGTCTGTTGACAGGACATAAACTAGTTATGGTTTCATTCCATAAATTGATGCTGTCTGTTGACAGGACATACACTAATTATTGGTTCATTCCATACAATGATGCCATCTGTTGACAGGACATACACTAGTTATGGGTTCATTCCATACAATGATGCCATCTGTTTAACAGGACATACACTAATTATGGTTTCATTCCATACAGTGATGCCATCTGTTGACAGGACATACACTAGTTATGGGTTCATTCCATACAATGATGCCATCTGTTGACAGGACATACACTAGTTATGGTTTCATTCCATACATTGATGCCGTCTGTTGACAGGACACACACTAATTATGGCTTCATTCCATACATTGATGCCATCTGTTGACAGGACATACACTAGTTATGGGTTTATTACAAACAAGATGCCATCTCTTGACAGGGTATATGCTAGTTATGGGTTAATTCTAAACAACAAATGTACGCTAAATAATGCATGGATTTGATGGCCCCAACGACAATATCACAAGCAACGAAACATAGAACGTACATTTGGCATATATTCCATGAAAATCTGTATCCAGGTCTCCTCCTCTGAGCATCTATAGTACCGGATAATACGATCATGGTTTAATCTTTGGAGGATTTTTATTTCGTTTACAAGGCTTTCTGCAATCTAAAGATCAGAAATAATAGCATATGTAGTAGTTTCAAATATAACATTCCTCTAACTTAAAAATGGGAAATCTACTAAAATAAACCTAATGGACAGTCGCTAAGAAACAAAAGTACCAATGAACTTTGTTTACTCTTGGTTTTAGTGTTGTTTGTAGCTTCATCGCGTTTTCCATTGGTTGTTTCAATTTATGTTACGTTTATCTTTTGTATCTCGTTGTAGCTTTTAAAGTTTCTCACTAGTTAAAAGAACCGATGTCAAGGTATCTACATATATATGATTCTCTCTCTCTCTCTCTCTCTCTCTCTCTCTCTCTCTCTCTCTCTCTCTCTCTCTCTCTCTGTATGTTTGAACGTACACCACAAATTAGATTTAAATTTGTCTACATATCGGTGATGAAATCTTGTAAATAGATTTACCTCTGTTTCAATATCTTTAAAGTAGAAAAAAGTTAACAAAATACCCCTTGAAGCTGATGGGACAATATAACAAAACAAATATATTGATAAACTAGCTTCATGGACAAAACGAACGAATATGTTGACTAAATAAAGATGAAATTATAACAAGAATTTAAGAGATATTGGCTCAGACAATGTAATCAAGCGCGATTGAGTGTCCTGTTTAATTACTTAATGTCCTACTGAAATTCTTGAATTAAACAATTAATAGTTTTACCAGTGAGTACGCATTGAAGTCCAGATTCCATTTTACTAAAAACATATGCGACTTTTAACTAATTAAATAGTTAGGCGAGGCGTAAAGAGTGAAGTTGCACGTTATGGGTTAATCTATATAAAACATAACGAAAATAAAAACAAGTCCCATTAATGCAATACAATGGGAGACAAGTGTATATTTTATCAGTAAGGAAAGAAGAGTAAGTACCCTTTGGTATTGATTTCCTTGCTTCTTCCTTCAGTCCCAATATTAAACTGTTCACGGGACTGGCACTTAATTAACCTGAAATCTCACCACACGTTTGTTTGTGGGTAAAACATGGCGGATGTTACCGTAGCACCGGACGCTCTCAACCGATTGGTCAACATCGGTGGATTTAATTGACAGGTCGGATCTATGCATTGACCTCAAATTAGAAAGCATTGAGTCTCCGGTCAGAACTTTAACATCATTTAATAGCCGTTGGCGTTACGTTGGGTGATGGTGATTCTATTGATGAAAAAAATTGGTTTCAGAGTTGAGGAGGGGGGGGGGGGGGCATAAAAATAAATATTGTCCCCGGGCTCCAAACACTCTAGCTAAACCTCTGTATATATCTATGAAAGTCCGTTTACTTTACGCGATATACGTTCCGAATATTTTCAAAAGAGGGCAATAACATGCTCAGTTATGACCCAGTTTAAAGAAGACACTCGAAAAGCAAGGAATTACAAAGGTGTTTGTGTGTGCGTGCGTTACCATACACATTTGATATTGGAATAAGTATTCATTATGAATGCTCTACTGTGATACAGACATAAAATGAATGGTACATGGCAAAGAGAGAGCGAAATCCATATGTACAATTAATGCGAAAAACATCTGAACCACAACAAAGTTCAATTAGGAATGAAATTTAAAAGCAAAGCTTCTGTTCTATATGAAAACTGTATATAAATCAACTTTATAGTATCCGTGCCTGGTAGCGGCTTCATAAACATGTGCAATATAACATCTTAAAATGGTGACACATTAAGTAAATTGAATATACTCAAAAGACTCTTTACAGTTTCTGGGAATTTACATTAAGTAAATTGAATATACTCAAAAGACTGTTTACAGTTTCTGGGAATTTACATTAAATAAATTGAATATACTCAAATGACTGTTTACAGTTTCTGGGAATTTACATTAAGTAAATTGAATATACTCAAAAGTCTGTTTACAGTTTCTAGGAACGTTTGATTTTTAAAGAACTATTTGAAATGCTGTTACATTTTGCCGCAAGTAGACTACAAATTGCATTGTTCCTGCCTCCAACATTTTACCATTAAAACTGGCAATAAAATACACAAGAGTTACAGGACCAGCCTCTCTCTTATGGATCAGAAAATAATAAAATCTGAAGATAAGTCTATCTTTATAAAAAAAAAATGGGTCGCGACTAATACACCTATAGCGTTGTGTTTGTTCCTCGTACATCTCAGATGTATTAGGTTTGCATTTGGAAAGTCCGTTTTCTTCACACACACAAATCAATAGAGTTCCCTTGCATAGTTCAGTTTCGATATATTTAAATCTGCATGAGTCCTAATGTTTTCCAACAATCATTCTCGATATTCGGGTCGTGGTGTAAAAACGAGCAGCTTTAGTGAACTCTGCCACCAACCCACTGTGGTGACTCCACCAAAACTGCACACGATGATGAAATGTGACATTGACCCTTATGATAAAACTGCAGAGTTACGTAAGACGTAGAAAGTAACGATATTTCGTGTCTCTGTCTCAAAGGGTATTACAATCAAAATTGTGGAATAAATTGATTCGTGACCTGAGGATTACACCTTTAAGTGAGTGCATGAGGCGCAATAAACGAAAGAAATAAACGCAGTATCATTGTTAATTCCTGAACATCAAAGAGCTTTCAGGAGATTAAAGAGAAACAAAAGTAACCATGAATTACATACACGTGTTCGTGAATTTAAAGATATGGTGTACACATGTGGAATGCGGAACAGCTAGAGACATTATACAAGAATATCATTAATTTTTCTTAAAACTGCTCATAACTTATCTAGCAAATTTAAGGTATTACAAAAGCCTAAAATATTGACATGTAACCTTGATGTGTGAAGATCCACTCACCCACCCACAGCCCCAACGTGTTACCAGGTAAATATACCAAGTAACATACCATAATCTTAACTGGTTTCAAAGTTAACGAATGGAATGGAAAGCATGAATGAAACTTTAAATTATTGATCTGATCTATGACCGTTGACTTTGGAGAAATAAGGCAGATTTTTGTATCTTAAACACAAGTTAACGATATGTAAGTAGTTATGAATACCAAGTTTCATTCCTACACCTCAAAGCGCTGTTAAGTACTAGAATGTGATGGAAAACTTAAAATACTGACCTTAAACACCAATGAAATAAACTCACACCTTCACATAATGGTATATAGTGGTACGAAAGTTCTTTCCTTATTCTTAAACAGATGTAAAGAAATAGCACAGGTAGACTGTGTCATGAACAAATTAAAATATTGAACAATGACCTTGACTTTGAAACAGGACCCAACATGTGGCTCGCGATACAGTTTCTAATGATGATGTGTAATTATGTCTGGTTTGATCCGTTAATCTCAAATAAGTTATAGAGAGGATAGAAGATGGGAGGCATGCCTTTGAATACACGACGTCCGAAATAGGTTGCAACACACTTTCTAATATTTTGTATATGCATACTAAGTTTTATTTTTTTAATCGTAATTGCTTTAAAGTCATACAACGGAAAACGAAGTGTATATGAGAACGTCAAATACACAAACGTGGCTGTGACATTAAAGACGGAACTATAAAGGAACAACAAAACCAATTTTAATCATAAGTATACTATTTTTGTCCCTTAATCTTGAATAGCTTGAAAGTTATCTCGCTGAAAACTACGTGTGAGAGAAAACATAAAATACTGAGCTGTGACCTTGACCTGGACGATAGGACCTCAATGTGGAACGTGTCACACCTGTTAATGGTCTGTGTGCCACTCATCTTCCAATATTTTCACGAGGTTTAAAAATAGAGATTGGAAACAAAAGTATGATGGACGGATACTATGTCGCCCGCATTTGGCAGAAAAAAAGCGGGGTGGGTGGGATGAATAGCTGCAGCTTCAGCAGTGATGAAAATAGTTAGTCGAGGCCAAAATAAATTTTAAGTGTCGACTTAACACAATATTTGTAATATCTACCATGATTTCAAACAAAGACACTTGGAAAAGAACACAAAAGCTGACTTCGCTGGCAGAAGGATTTAAAACACACACACACACACACACACACACACACACACACACACACACACACACATTAACACACAAACGCACACACACACACCTTATTTTCGCGCATTTAAGACGTACCTAATTATAAGACGCACGCATATATAAGACGCGGGTTTTGACGATTTGTGTAAAAAAATATTTTAAATAAGACGCCCACAACTATAAGACGCACGCGGCCTAGCCATCTGTCGAACTGAGCAATTTATCTCCAGTGGTTACCTTTCTTTTATCATAAATGAAAATTTGTCCAATGTTCCACCCGTCGGATGTAAACAAGGCTTCATTACCATTTTTAATTGAGATCAAAGGCCAATAGCGGATGGGTTTAGTACCTGGTATCTAGATTCTAAAACAATAAACGCCGGATATACAGGCGGCTTCTTTGATCCGCTAGGCCAAGTCTTCAGCGGGTGGGGTTAGTACATAGACCAATAAACGCCCGATGTATGCGGTTAGCATATATAAACGTGGGAACAGTCTCTTGTTATATATAAATGTGTGATCAATTTGCTTAGCATTTTTAAAATTTATAAAATTGTCACGATGCTGAAACGAAAATCATATACGGCATGGGAGAAAGTGAAAATTACGACAATCATCAATGGCTTCAGAAAGTGTGGGATAATTCCTGAACCGGCTAGCTATATCAGTTCTTCGGACGACGACTCAGCTGCATCCGATACCACTGACGCCAATGAGGATCAATTAGCATCAGTTATGGAGTTATTCCGCGACGACGACAGTGAATTTGATTCAAGTTTCGATGGATTTGAAGCCAAAACTGATGACGATGAAAATGAAGATGAATAGAACAATACGGTACACTGATTTTTGATCAAGTTAAACACTATTTAGTAACAGTGTATTATATTGTGAACACTTACCCAATTGTATTTACAACTAGGAATGAAAATCGTGAAACGTGAATATCGACCACTATAATTGTCCTTCAATATCACACACTGTACCGTTCGTTCGTGTTAAAAAAATACTTAGATAAGACGCCCATTAATATAAGACGCACCCTGAGTGCGGGACATGTAAAATTTTGTATAAGACGCGTCTTATATACGCGGAAATACGGTACTCACACACAAACATACACAAACATACACATACTCACATACAAACACATTATGGTCATTATGATAGGATCCTAGTCATTATTGTGTTAAAAACAAATCGAAAACACGAAATGAAGAAGAGATGCAATCAAGAATTAGCTGACTCCAAAGTTTATTATTTAGCTAACATGATATTACAAGTAACATACATACATACATACATACACACACACACACACACACACACACACACACACACACACACACACACATACATACATACATACATACATACATACATACATACATACATACATACATACATACATACATACATACATTGTTACGTGCCTAGGCTCGAATAAACAGTAACATAGAAAGAGTGAAAATAACAAGCTAGTAAAACTTAATAAACAATTTATTGAGCACAAATATTTTCCATAAAAGAAAAATAAACTTAGGTTTTAAGAATCAATTCCAAAATTAATCAAAAAATAATTCAAAATATTATCCACTAGAGAAGTTGCAAAAGTCCTGGTAATAAAATGTCCAAATAATTCTAAGTTCGAATCCCAAAGAAGTATCCAATATAGAAGACGATGTCACTTGATGAAGTCAGTTCTTGTTAATAAAATTATATGAGCACAATTCTTTTCCAGATAAATAACAAAATAATTCCTCTTGATCCAAACGAATTGACATAATTTTGAATATAAGGTAATTTAAAATAACTCAAAAAGACACAACTTAATATTCTAGAAGCCCAAGCTCTACTCATTAGTTCGCTTTCAAAAAATTTATATATCTGTTTTTACGTAAACAAGAAAGGGGTCTCATGATATTCTAGAATCTCTTAGAACAAATTTACGCTCAGAAACTCACGTAAACACCGTATGACCCAACTAAAATAGAAAGATGTTTATACAAAGCTCCATAATGTCATTGGAACCAACCAATCATTTTAAAAGCTTGTTTACAACTCTGAATCCAGGTCAGAAATGAGGTCAACACCTGGTGTTTATTCTGTAAAGTACACCCCCCCCCCAATGAACGAATCTTAAACTTAAAATGCCAAATTTGAATAAAACAAACAAACAATAAAAATAAATATAAATGACATATCAAATATAAGTAACAACATACATACATACATACATACATACATACATACATACATACATACATACATACATACATACATACATACATACATACATACATACATACAACATTCATATGTACGTACGTGCATACTTACGAGCGTGCGTGCGTAGATACATACATGCAAGCATGCATGCATACATACATACATACATACATACATACATACATACATACATACATACATACATACATACATACATACATACATACATACATACATACATACATACATACATACATATACGCCGACTCGCTTGGTTCGATAATACCCAAGTCTAACATAGTTTGAGCTTCCTTACGGACCGCTTCTAACTTCGCGTACGGCAACGGATATGGTCTTAACTTTACTGGGTTTTCGTCCAGCAGCTTCAAAGAGAACTCCTCCAGCTCTGTCCTCCCCGGTCTCTCTGTTAAGACGCTCGAATATTCTTGAAGTACCGACTCCACCTCTTTACGTTGGTCTGACGTTAACGTAACGTCAAGTGTGACGTCGACGTAGGTTTCCTCCCTCGTCAACGGACAACTAGAGAGTACTTCCGCCTGCCCTGCGTTGTCGTCGGATTCTTCCGTCACGACGGTAGCCACCACGAACTCCGTGGGTGGTTCTCGCACACGGTACCGCTTCAAAAGATTTACGTGGAACAACTTATCCTTATCCCCTACTCGGATACGGTAGTTTTGTCCACCTTTCTTCTCTGTTACAACAAATGGCCCCCTCCATGAGACTTGCAGCTTGTTGTGCTCCAAGGGCAACAACAACAACACCTTGTCACCCACCTCAAAGTGACGTTCCTTCGCCCTTTTGTTGTAATACTTGGCTTGACGTCCCCTTGCGTCGCAGAGATTTTCTTGAGCCAATTTACAAACTTCTTCCAGTTTGTTACGCAAGTCGACAACATATTGGTATGTTGTACGCACTTCTTCGGATGCTTGCTCATCCGTCCATAACTGTTTCAATACCGCCATGGGCCCCCTTACCGTCCGCCTATAAACTAATTCAAAAGGTGAAAAACCCAAACTTGCCTGCGGTACTTCTCGATACGCGAACAGTATCGCCGGAAGGTATCGATCGCAATCCCTAGGTCGACCTTCACATAGCTTCTTCAAAGCCTGTTTCAATGTCCCATTGAAACGTTCTACCAACCCATTACACTGCTGGTGGTACGGGGTAGTCGTCAGGTGTCTAATGGAGAGTAATCTATTTACCTCTTCCATCACCTGGCTCACGAACTGCGTCCCTTGGCCGGTCAATATCTTGTCTAGAACTCCGACTCTCGACCACACCCCTAACAAGGCCTCAGCCACCGTGACTGAGTCAATGTTTTTCAAGGCCACTGCCTCCGGGTACCGGGTAGCGTAATCTACGACCGTTAATATATACCGATTTCCACTTTTCGCCGCCGGCTTAATCGGACCTACTAAATCCATCGCCACTCTTGAGAAAGGTTCGTCAATTAGTGGGGTGGTTCCTAGTGGCACTGGGCGATGGGAGGTCTTCGGTGCCACTCGCTGACACTTGTCACATGACAAACAAAACCTCCTCACATCCCCATGCACACCTGGCCAATAAAACTCCCTCACCAACCTATCTCTGGTCTTCGCCACGCCCATGTGGCTTCCGAGAAGACCCTCATGTGCTAACCTAAGCACTTCGTCGCGCTTCCCTACGGGTACCACAACATGTTTAAACGTATCGACCCCTTTCTTGGCGTACCGATACAAAATACCGCGTTTTGTCGCGAACTTAACCTCGCCGTCTGGCAATTTCCGTACGGACCCGTCCGTCGCGTACCTACGTACCTTTTGAAGCTTCTCTAACTCCCCAGGTACCAAAATATCTATGGGCGAAGTCACTGATCTTAGCGGCTTCGACACTGACCTTCGCTTCATAGCCCTCGTCTCCACTGACCCGACATGTATAGGGTTACACGTCATAGGGTTAGGTTGGGGCAACACATACCTACACCCTAATATTAGGTAATGAGACAGTCCCGACAAACACGCTGCTTGAATTCGCCCTTTTACATATGGCGAATCAAGGTCTATGCTAACGACCGGAAGCGAATCCTTCGTCCTGTTAGCAAACTGTACTTCCACCGTCTCACCTGTATAATCTCCAGGTTTAACGTATCTACGATCTACCAAGGCCGGGTAGCTACAGCCGGTGTTTTACAGCACCGTGCCTTCCTCACCATTTACCGTAGCTCTCGCTACATTCATAGACTCCACTGTTTTCCCTTTCTTAACAGTATTCGGAGTTATCGAATTAACCGTTGTCGGACGATGCTTCCTACAGTCCTTGACAACATGGCCTGGTTTATTACAGCCATAACACACTGGCTCACCTCTTCTACCCGAGGTATCCCTATCTACCCCTTGAGTCTTTCCCGACCCACGGAAATGTACTTGGCTGGGATTTCCGGCCCCTGGCCTCCCACCATTTTGACCATTTCGTCTCTGGGGTGCCACCTCAGTGGTCTTTCTAAGCTCACCGATTCCAGGTCGGTCCCTACCCTTCCAAGTAGTTGGACGCGCATGCGCGCTCTCAAAGCGCTCTGCCATTACGCTTATCTCATCCAAAGTTGAGAATTCGCGCTCCGCCAAAAACACAATTAAATCTTTTCTGTAGGTACTTAACACGTGTTCCTTTAAAATCTCTTCGCGTATACCTTCGTACGTTAACGCGGTGCCAGACATTTTCATCCATTTATCAAAAATCCCGCGCACTCGACTGTGAAATTGCGCGTGTGTTTCGGTAGCCCTTTTCGACGATTCCCTAAAAAGTTTCCGGAACGTTTCCGCTGACAACTCATAGTGGCGAAGTAGAGCTTTCTTCAGCGCGTCATAATCGTCTATGTCGGTTGGGGTCATGTTGTGGTACACATCTTTCGCCGCCCCCTGCAAAAAGGCTGAAATATTGATGGCCCACTGGTCCTTAGGGATTTGGTGGACTAGGGCCAACTTCTCAAACTGTGTCAAAAAGTTGTCAATTATTTCATCCCTGTCATTAAACATCGGCATGGTTAACTGTATGGGTCGTCTGTCTTCCAAGCGACTACTCGGCGTGTCCGGACGTACGTTCGATTCTTCACCCCTCCTGAACTCGACTTCGAGCCTTAGCCTCTCCATGGCTAGCATATGCTCTCTTTCTCTAGCTTTCTCTTGCGCTTGTAGTCGCGCGAGTTCCATTTCTTTCTCCGTCTCCTTCTCCTTCTCTCTAGCTTTCTCTTCCTTATGTTCTTTCAAACTTCTTTCCATAAATTCAGTTAGCTTGTCTCCGTCGTACCCAAGTTCGTCTTTGCCAATGGATTTAAATTCCTTTAGTAACTGTCTGTCTGTCGCCATTATGTCTGTTTTGTCTTTCCTTTTTCCTCTAGAACTATGTCCTTAACTGACCTACAATCAGGAATTCTCCCTACGAAAATAGTTTGACCTAAAATAACCTTATCTGCAGCGAGATGGACAGGTCAAATCAGTCACAATTAATTGACCAGACGAAATTCCAGTACCACACGCTCCGCGCAGCAGGACCCTGTTAGCAAACGTGGTTAATTGCTGTCCAAAATACAGTACTGGCCCAAATTGGCTCTTGTCTCAAGAGACTATTTAGGTAGTATCGCACCTAAAGCTTTATGATAATTTCACACAGAAGGTATAAAACTCAAATTCTACAATACACTTTTAACGTATGAATTTGCATGCAAGTATACAAAAAAAGCAGACAATGTTTGATTCACTCGATTCCTACTTAATAATAATGACAAATGTATGCCTTTGTTCAAAAATACGCTCAGATTACTTCAATCGCAATGAAAACTTCAAATCCCAGGACGAGTCCTCCACTTTGTAAGGGTCTCTCGGTTATCAAAGTGTTATCAGTACAATATCGCACAAGGCCTGGTCAGAGGTATTGCGCAACTTGGAAAAACAACACTTGAAAAACCGCCTCCCACTAATTCTCGTTATCTAGAAGATGATCTCTAGGGTGTAATTTGCCCGGTCATATAGTGGATATGGTAATCTGAGACGGTACTTTGAACAAGACAACACACGAGCCCCCGTAAAGATAAAAAAGAGAATTTAATTAAAATACAATTAAGAGAAGAATGACACAGTAAATTACAATTTTCTTTCCTTCTGACTATTCTTCGTTCAGAAGTACTTCAAAACCGAATCTTTAAAATAGCAGATACGTTAATTAAAATTCAAACACTAGTAAAATAGATGAATTTAACCGTTAATAACTGATAGTGACTCTCATCATGGAATCGAATGTTCATTAACATTGGACTGTTGGGTGATTCACAATGACCTTGTTCGTTGACTGGTTTTTTTTTCTTTTTCCTTCTGCGTGCGTCACGACTTTCTTGCCCTTTGATTGAACGTGGGATTTCACAACTCTGACTTCTGACTTCTTTTTCCGTCTCTGAATTTCGACTTCCTCGCTATTTCTTACTCGATCTTCAAACAAACTATTTTCCTATGAAAAGAAAAGGGTAAAACGCCCTAAGTATCTCGTTAATTTAAGAGTTGAAATTGTCCGTCCGTCTTCAGGTTCGAACAATCAGATCTTACTATCAGTGTTATCATTTATACGGCTAACAAATACTATACAAGTCTTCAGATCAATAGAGCTATACTGCTAATTATCGACATCAGAATTCGGGAAAGTCATATATTCCCGTAAATCATTACGTAAAGTGGGGCAATATATCATAACACACAATCCATATTCACTAATATGATAAATTCAAATTAATGTAACACTTTCCAATTATAAATGTACACGGCGGGTTTTCTACACCACCCATTTACCTACCTAAGTATATAAGGTAAAAATGCTAATTCAGAATTCAAAAATACATTATTAAATCAATGTAATACCGAACTATCAAAAATATGAACACATCATGCATCTATAACGAAGAAACATATCAAAATACGTTATTAAATCAATGTAATACCAAACTATTCGTATCATAGTGTCAATACATCACATAAATTGCATCATGATAAATGTGAATTTACCCAAGAAAACATCACATAAATTACATCATGATAAATGTGAATTTGAGTTAAATACCTTGTGTTTTTGGCGTGCTTCTGCCGTTTGATTTCCGGCGGACTTTCCTGCTCTTATTGTTACGAAGGCACTGCTCTAAAAATACCCCCGGAGTCTTTATTCCAGAATTAATGATAGTAGTTCAACACTGCTTTCTTGCAAAGCACCTTCCAGAAGACTGATCTAAACTCATACGCTCAGAGGATATATTTCCCCGATTCCGAGGTTCGACACACCCCCTTCCCTCTACATTTGACCAATCGGAATAAATGCTACTCCTACGGACATTTGAAAACCGTCTATCAAGATGCCATCAAAATGCAACTCGGGTCGAAATATCACCTTATCATTTGTTTCCAATCACTCTGACAGCTCTACGTGAGGAATCACCTATTTTAAGCGTGTCAAACACTCAGTCCGTTTGCACTATCAACAGTTCTAACAGCGTGACCCAGTTAAATAAACATTCTTTTGTCCAAACTCTACTCCAAGACAGTTAATTGTCTGCTAGCCTACGAATTAATTAATGAATTTCACTGACGAAAAATTTGGCACTTGACATCTGACACAAGGGATCTTTGTTAACTTGTTTGTTTATTTTACTTTTTCTCAGTAATTACCTTTTGTACGACTGCATGATTCTGGCCTAACATTAGATAAATGACTCATAATACGTTTTATCCGATACGAGTCGGTTACCACAACACGCAAAAAGATACTTGGGAGAATCTGTTATCAGATCTATAGCATGGTTATTGTTGTAGGGTTTAACGCCATTATTCAGCACACGATTGGCTATACATGGCGGCCAGTATTATTGGTGGTGGAAGAACCCGGGAAAACCCACGAAAAATCACTGTCCCACGAGAAGCTACTGTCAAGCTTTCTCACATACCCACATTAGTTGAATATGAGACTCAAACTCAAGTAGATAGAGGTGAGATTGCAGTTATCCTTAACGGAGATCGCATTAGACCACTCCGGCACAAGTATGGCACGATATAACTAATAATGTTACCTTTTTTACTATGGCACGATATAACCTTAAAGTGATACCTTGAGATAAACACAAAATCAAACTAAGTCTGACAAATAGACAAAGCAAAACACTAAACCAATCCTATATGGATCAAGAGATATACCTGAACAGCAAAGAACACCAAGATACACAACGAAACATACCTAATCAACCAACAGTTATTCAGACAGATGAAAAAAGGAACCAAAACAGCAGAGAAGCGACCGAATAAGTCAGACAGAAAGTTAGAAATCTAGGAAAGACACATCATAGATAACCAGACACAAGACAGATAGTGATTTATTTGCATAATACATGAACAGACAAAAGACAGTGTTTTATTTGCATGATACATAAACAGACAAATGTTATTTGCATGATACATAAACAGACACAAGACAGGTAGTGTTTAATTTGTATGATACATAAATAGACAAAAGACAGATATTGTTTTATTTCCATCATACATAAACAGACACAAGACAGATAGTGTTTAATTTGTATGATACATAAACAGACACAATACAGATAGTGTTTTATTTGCATGATACATAAACAGACACAATACAGATAGTGTTTTATTTGCATGACACAAACAGGCAAGAAGGATAATGTTTTATTTGCATCATACATAAACAGTAAGCTGAACAAAATGTAAATACCATTTGAAAGCATTCTCACAATTCTTTGAAGATAAAACAAACATAAAAAATAATGTACATTTGTTTTCTTTTCATATTTCAGCATGGCGTGGTTCAAGGCGTTCCGAAATTAATTTGGTTACGCTTGCTACAGTGAACAGCGATTGCCAGTTATGCTGGATGTTCCCTTGACTGTCGTCATCTACGTTTGCTTGTGCATATCGATTACCTTTCTGATAGCCGCTGCTGGAATACATGGACAAGAGGTTCGATAACTGTATGGACACCACAGAACCAACAATAAACCAACCAACTAAGCAATCCATTAGACATCTTACTAACTCACTTTGCCACCAATCACCATACCCACCGATCAATCAATCTACTATGTTACCTAATAATGAATGCATCTGATGTAAACATGGAGGCTGTGATTAGGATTTTTAACTTAGCTTTAACAATTTTTCGGTCATATCGATACGATTTCTGCAGTGTGGCAGTTTATAGTGATGTCTGGTACTGGGGCATCATGCCGCAGACATGTAGCATGGTGTCCCACCAAGTTACATGATCCGGAGACAGCTGTTTGTACCGTTTTTTGTAAGTCTTTGGTATGTCTCACGCATCCAAGACGGAAGCTGTAACCACTTGGCCACCGGAGCGGTATAACAATGAAGCTAGCATCAAGATTATTTTTAAAAATCTTTTCTTATATATATATATATATATATATATATATATATATATATATATATATAGGCATCTTAACTGTCATCTAAAAGAAGATAATTAATCAAAAGATGTCTTTAAAATTTGGAGAAAATGTCATTACTTATTTGTTTATAAATGAATTTTACGTTTCAGAGATGGTAAGCTTTGATTCGCCTAGTATACAGCTTGCTAATTGGATCAGTTATGCTCGGTAAGTCCACCAATTCACGCACCCCACCCACCTCTCTCAATCATATCACAACAACAAATACATTATAACTCAATTATTTCCAGAAGATTTCAAAGTAGATAAGAGTCGCAGGGAAACTTCAAAAAAAGAACTGAATTACATTAGTTTCAAAACTCAGTAAAAATCCATCTGGAGCGAATTAGTTGGCAAACAAACTTGTTTGTTTTCTTCTTCTGTTAAATCATTTTCTTTCTTCAAATCATTATAATCTATATCAGAATCCTCATTTTCTTTCCCTCATCGTTTCCTCTATAATTAATAATAATAATAATACTAATAATATTACTATTATTATTATTATGATTATTATTATTATTATTATTATTATTATTATTATTATTATTATTATTATTATTATCCAGTGAGCATTTTCGGGCATTCCTGGCAGGTTGCATATAACGATATCAAAGCACCGTACATCTACAGCTCGGATAGCTATATTGACGGCAAGATTGGCATCAAGATTGGTCTTTATACAGTCAATATAACTCTTACAGGTAAAATTAATTATGTGCGTCGAAAAGATGGGTTTGTTGCACACTCTAGATTGTATATGTATCGAACACTACTATAATGCGGATTGTTGTAACACTAATTCCAATATAACGCGATCAGACTCAGCTTAATAGAAGTCTCGTATTGTTTCTAGTAAATGTGTGTTACTGTCTGTTGAGTTAATGGTACTGTTATCAGCTATTTAATATTAACGGATATGTTTTATTTAGAGGTAATTTTTCCAGCTGTTGGTTGTTGGTGTGCGTGTTTAAGTCAGAAGTATCTGTTGTGAATTTACATGTATGTTAAAACTGGATATTTTTTATCTAGCTACTTTGTGCTATTGTATATTTTCAAAATTAGAAATATTGTTACCAGCTATTGCAGTCCGTAGCTTCCGGCGAGTCGATGCTTCTCACCGATGTTTATCTGGTTCTCCTTCCACTAGTTACACATGCCGTCATGTATATAGCCTATCAAGTTTTCTCACATATACTGGTGGAGCCCTAGACTTGAACCCACGCGGTCAGATGTGAGATACATACTTTTGCTATCTGCATATTTCAAGACTTCTATTCTGTTGGCAATCGTGGATTAGTGTGCTGATACTTGGCCCATTAATAGCTGATGACAAATTTCCTCTCAAGGGCTTCAACCATTCTGGATTCCCAGGTTCATTTCCAACAACATCACTTGCTTAGTACCTCATGACCACAGTACAATATCTGATCTGAAGTTTGTGTCACATATACCCCTTAGAAACTTGGCTGTCCTTGTAAACCGCTCCGTTGGCCTAATGGTTAGAGCGTCCGCCGAGGAAGCGGTTGTTCGTGGGGTCGATCCACGGCCGAGTCATACCAAAGACGTATAAAAATGGTACTAACAGCTGCCTCGCTTGACGCTCAGCACTAAGAAGTTAGTGCTAGGACTGGTCTGCCTGGTTTCAGGATAATGTGACTGTGTGGGACATCTTGCTTCATTTCTTGCTTCATTTCCCCAGTGCTAGACATCACTGTAAACTGCCTCACTGCAGACATAGCAGCGATAAGACTGTAAATTGTCAAAGCTTCTTTAAAACAAATCATAATTCTAATCCTGTCCTTGTACATCTCCCTGCATTACACTATTAAGAGCTGCTGGCTATATGACTCTTGATTCGGTCGTTTGCCATTACTCCTTGGCGCTTCTCCCAAAACCCATGTATGTGGATCTGCTTTTCACTCGATGTTTATTCATCCTGGCTATATACATACTGGTAGCAATCGCAGCAAGCACTCCAAGTCTGTCACGTAATCTCTGAGGTCAATCTGCCGCCTTCTGCCTTCGTCCACATTCCGATACCACCTCATTCGGCCTCCGAAGCTCTTTTCTCACATTTGCAATTTGTAAGTCTGTGTTTTCTTTTGGTGCTGTATTTCTCTGCCTCTTCTCTTTACCTAGTGGCCTGGTGGTTAGAGTGTCCGCTTCGGGTGTGAGTGAAAGGTTGAGGGTTCTAACCTCGGCCAGTCATACCGAAGACTTATAAAAATGGTACTAACAGCTGTCTAGCTGGGCGCTCAGCATTTAGAGGTTAGTGTTATTGCTTACTGTACCTGTGTCAAGATTATCTGATTAAGTGGGACATGATGCTACACTTTCTCTGCATAATGCCCCAGTGCTAGAGATCAATATGAACTGCCACACTGCCGACATCGTAGCAAATATGACTGAAAAATTGTTAATGCTGCCTGAAAAATCCAAATCACTCACAACGCACGCACACACACACACACACTGATTCTTGTCTTCTATTTCAATCCAATCCTTTTTCATACAAAGCATTATATCTTTCTGAAAATATTATGTGCAAATGATACTTCTTATAGTTGGTTTTCGTCTACTATAAATTGTCACATTGCTGTTTTATTTTAACTCGTGTTGCGCTTCTTCAGAACCTCAGCTAATTTCACTCCTATCTTCTGCTGAAGAACGCTTTTTATACCGTTGTTGTCCTTTCCGGTGCGGTGTGTATCATGGTCCATTTTTGCTTCCGTCTCTCCAGGTTGCACTGTCCGTTGTACTAGATTTAGGACCCAAGGAAAGCCCATTTTAGTAACGGTGCATTATAAGTACCTCTTGTTTTCATGTTTGACCAAGTGATCTGGTCTTTGCTCTTTCATCTTCCCAGCTCTCGCGTGATCTTGAGGGTATGTCATCGCATATCTATTCTTTAGCAAAGTTGTAGTTTTCTACTTCACAGAGGGGCCCTGAGTCACCGAGTGGTTTAAAGCGCTCTCCGTTACAGAACACTGCCATCTCACCTCTGTCTGCGTGGGTTCGAGTCTTGGATTCGGCCAATGTGGTTATATGAGAAAGATTGCCAGTAGCTTCTCGTGGGTCGGTGGTTCTTTCCGGCAGTTTCCGGGTTTTTCCTCCACCATTAATACTGCACGGAATGTATAGCCTATCGTGTGCTAAACACTGGCGTTAAACCCTACAGCAACAACTACAACTACTTCACAGAAGTTGTACTATGGCTTACTAGGCCAACATATATCGTAACAATAACATTAATTCGCAGACTCCAACATTTTTGTCAAGCATTATGTCATAAAGCTAAATTTAACACAACTTATACGAAAATTATAATTTCCCTGATTACTCACAACCTTTTTAATTGGCAGGTTATTTTGAAGGAAACAAAGTAGATTACAATGAAGAAATTTTGTTAGAAGACAGTAAGTATACATATTTAGCAGGGTCCGATTTTTGTGCATTGGTTTAATTTTTCATACTTGCTCAAGGACGGGATATTTATCTTTTTAAGTGATGTAATACGTCATATTTTGTGAGTTATTAGAAATGACGTATTTATATGGGATCAATCATCCATACTAAATATATATATATATCGTGTATGGAAACAACGTATAACATTTCTGGTTCAGTATATTATACCGCATTTTAACTCTTTTGCTTTCTAATGATCTCTGAAAGCAATAGACGAACACGTAATGGTACTTTTTCGTTTCTCACTTAATTGTGGCGGGTCATAGTCTAGGGTTGGGGTTCTTCCGAAATATTTAAATGAATTTAGAGGAAGTTCCCCTGACCCGTAATAAAAAAAAATGTTAAATTATTGATGATAGATTTATAGCTGTGAGCCCCCAGTCAGCAATGCCGACGGTTACATTATAAATAAACACAAAGATAAAATTCAATTAATAACAATTTAAAAAAATGTGAACTTTATACGATAATTAACAATCACTCGTCTCTCCCTTGACCAAGTGACGGCCTAGTTCATCACGTGATTCCTTAGTGTGAGTATAATTTCCCCTGTCCTTGTGATCTACTCATCTAATTTTCTCTGTTACACTCTTCCTTCCGTCTTTCTCCTCCTTTCCTTTCCGCCTTTGACTCTTGTCCCTCCTGTCTTCTCCACTTCCGTTCCACGTTCCTCCTGTCTATCTACTCCAACTTATAATTTCCTTCTCTCCTCGTAGCTCCTTCTACTTCTCCTTCCTTCCGTCTCTCAATCCGAGACTATGACAAAACTTCTCAAGTCTGTCACCCAAAGCTTCCAGTGAAAAACCACAAGGCATTAACAAAAGGGGTCATAACATCTTACCTCAAACTAAATCAAAAGTGAAGCATCAGCTATGGCGGTAACGGTTTTGGTCACGCATGCGCACACATCGAAATTACCACACACGCTTGTCGCAATTTACACAATAGCGCAATAACACGGTATCAGAAAAAAATTCCGCAGACATCCATACACTGCGTCATATCAGTACATACACGCAGATGTATATATATATATATATATATATATATATATATATATATATATATATATATATATATATATATATATACATACAAACACATAAAATATATCAAATATCACCGTATTATAATATTACTACGATTAGATGTCTGTATATTTTTTTTCCACAAGCGTGCCCAAATATCCAAATATTAATATACTAATTTTACACACTGCGACCAGTCAATTTAACAATGGCGAAATCTATAATTACATAAACAAATGTGCTACTCTACCATAATATAACCACACAGTGAATCATAATATGAATTCTTACGGCGGCTAGCAAGCAATATAATTCTTTACAAATATCAACTCATCTTTTCAAAGATGCAAACATATTAACTAGCGAAATAATATGCAAACATATTAACTAACGAAATAATATGCAAACATATTAACTAACGAAATAAGAAGCAACATATTACATCACAAAATAAGATGCAGCATAGTAACATCACGAAATAAGATGCAACGTATTGACATCATAATTAATTATTCGTACTATGATTCTAGTAATATAAATACAAATACAATATATATATATATATATATATATATATATATATATATATATATATATATATATATATATATATATATATATATATATATATATACGACTATCCTTCAGTTAAAATTGCAGTCGTATAAAACAGAGATCGAACACTATTTCACTGACCTTGAAGCTGTATATCTCTTAGATTCCCAGAATTTAAGATTTACGCGCCAATTCACAGCTGGCAAACGGAGTTCCAGTTCCTTAGTGAAAAACACTTCCAGTGGATTAGAACGAACTAATTTAATTTCTATCGACATAAGATATTATTCTTGGTTTAAAACAAGGGCCCAACCATATCGCATTTTGATTGGGTGGCGCTTGGACCCTGTCCAATCGTCGAACGGTCAATTCAAATCTACCGGTCTGTCTTGGAGAACTGTAACTAACGTCCACCTACTCGTCGGCCACGCTACCTTTAATGTGGTCATAAGCTTCACATCTACGTGACATTTTTAACCCCCCTTGCCGCGTTTCTGCTCTCTCGACCCAACTAAGACCATCTTACGTAAGGGGATTAGCTTTACCTTGGCCAGTTATACACATCAAACACGTCGGTCAGAATTACCTCTTATACATGTACAAGTGGGTCGGGATAAATCGTGACATTAATATATATAAGTTTTTTATATATTTACAGTTAATGGACCTGCAACAGAACTGTAACATGCGCTAGACCGTGGTCTCCCTCACCCAATTTTGATGGTCTCGGAGCATTTCGATATCGACGAAGGAAGTCTCAGATTCGGCCGGAGCTGTAAAATTGCTGGACACTTTGCTGGAATTCTTTTATGGTAAATATTTTGAGTACTGTTTCGTAATTCCACCGCTTATCATTATTTGTTTTTTAATTTTTAGAAAAAACTGGTGTTTGGAAGCGTCCATATTGTAACAGTCGCTTTACCTCAAAATTGTATGCATGAAGTACTGTGCATTTTGAGTACTGTTTCGTAATTCCACCGCTTATCATTATTTATTTTTTAAAAATTGGGGAAAAAAAACTGGTGTTTGGAAGCGTCCATAGTGTAACAGTCGCTTTACCTCAAAATTGTATGCTTGAAGTACGGTGCCTTATGACAATCATTTTTCGAGTGAATTGCAATGTGTTACGTATATTTGATTTAAGTCATTTATTTTAATTTAATTGTTTGTTGTGACATTCAAATTTGACATTTTAAGTTTAAGATTCATTCATTGGGAGATATTTTTTAAAAAAGTGGGATAATCTGTACTTTACGAATAAACACCAGATGTTGACCTCATTTCTGACCTGGCTTCAGAGTTGTAAACAAGCTTTTAAAATGATTGGTTTATTCCAAGGACATTATGGAGCTTGTTGTAAACATCTTTCTATTTTTATTTGGGTCATACGGTGTGCACGAGATATTATGAACGTAAATTTGTTCTAAAGATTCTAGAAGATCATGTGACCCCTTCCTTGTTTACGTAAAAACAGGTATATAAATTATGTTTTGGAGCGAACGATTTAGTAGAAGTTGGGCTGTTACAATATTAAGTTGTATTGTTTTGAGTTATTTTAAATTACCTTGTGCTGGAAATTATTTCAATTCGTTTGGATCAAGAGGATTTATTTTGTTATTTATCTGGAAAATAATTGTGCTCATTGAATTGCATAAGACCAGAACTGACTTCATCACGTGACATCGTCTTCCATCTTGGATGCTTCAGGAAGATTCGAACTTGGAATTATTAGGACATTTTATTACCAGGACTTTTGCAATTTCACTAGTGGATTATATTTTGAATTATTTTTGAATTCATTTTGGAATTGATTCTTAAAACCGTAAGTTTATTTTTATTTTATGGAAAATATTTGTGCTCAATAAATTGTTTATTAAGTTTTTACAAGCTTGTTATTTTCACTCGTTCTATGTTACTGTTTATTTGAGCCTAAACACGTAACAATGTACTGCAAACAAATAGTGTATTGTATAATCAAAGTATCAAAACCGATATCGTTTTACTCAATTTAAGCCTATTTTAATCTCTTTTAAATAATAACCATAACATATTACCAAAACTTAAAATAACTCACTTTAATTATGTTTTAAATGTTGAATGTTTAAACTGGAAATATAAGATTTGTGTTGTTAGTAAAATCATTTCCACTTTTCTCAATGTGAAGGAATACATAGAAAATGCAACCCTTTACAGAACGGAAACCAGTTATGTCTGCATTTTCAAATAGGTTATGCTTTGAAATTCGTAGGAATAAAGGTCACCAGAATCGTACGTAACTGAATATATAATGATAGCAGTGGTTTAAAGACAAACGCTGTGTTGTCTGCCGTGAAACGAATTCTCGTGCTTATCATAAATTCAAACGGAATTTCGGTGAAGAATAAGTAGCGAGATATTGGAAATGCATAGGAGTCTAACCAGACTTCGATATGATCCAGTTGGTTTTAACTTATTTTGGACTATTAACAAGCTTTAAACATGGAAAATCACACCTCTCCAGATAAACACAATTTTGCATAGAAAAACGAAACATTCTCGGTACATCACACCTTTTACAATTTATTCAGAGATATGGTTTGTAAAGTTTACAATATTTAACAAAAGTTACGATGTTAATGCAGGTAAAGGGATACAATATACATTTGAATACATTATATATTTTGAGTGCAAACTTTAATAAAGTGTATAACTTTTACTTTAGGAAAGCGTTTGCCTTTTGGATCGCATCAAACATAATTCTTTGTAGCGTAGTTTGCAATGGGGCTGTCTGCTTCACCGCATCGGGAGTGTGCATGGTTCTAGCTATAGTGGTATACCATCACCTGAACCTATCCTTGGGGTTCAGACTGCCAGGATCCCAAGGAGAGATGCAACTGCGCTACGGCTGGTGTCTCTTGTTTACTCTGATTTTAGGTAAGTAACAGACTTTTTACTTTGTCAGTTATATGATAGTATGTTATATAGATCGATCAAATTATTGAACGAGTCAATCAGCTACAAGTTGAATAATTATTCCAACGATCAGTTGATACAGTTTGATTGATGAAGACTTTACATCGTTGTTTGCATAATTGAACGAAAGGATGAATTAGTCAGGTGAATAAGAGATGCAGTTAGCATGATTTGTTTGTTTTTCGGTTGAAGTTATTGATAGATAGGTCGGTTCATTATAAGCTGATTGATTTAAAAATGGATAGCTTGACAGATGCAGGAAACGAAAGGGAAAGAAAATATAAAAATTGACATAACTGTCGATCAATGTAATTGAATATTTCATCATTTCATGATTTATATGAATCAATAAATTATTCATAAATAATTAACTAATTAATATTGTTATTTAGCTATAGCTTATTGAATAAAATTTAAAACAGGTGCAATACGTTAAGTTTATTTGCATACGTTTTAACTTAATTAAAGGTGTTACCTATCATATAGGAAACATCTTGAGAAAGACAATCCTAAACATAATATTACATTATATATCATCTTACATTACGTTATAACTTCCATTTTGTCCACCTTTTGCAGGTATCATAACCACTTTATTTGGAATCTTACTGATTCTGGCCGACTATAAGTATCCCCAAAAAGTTGCAGCTTTAATTTTCCTGGAAACCCCTTTAGAATCCCACCATGAGGATTATTTTTACAGATACCCCGTCCCAGTAGTGGACAATAACAAGACAGGCACATACTATGCACCTCCAGTACAAGATAACAAGGAAGGCAGATAATGTGGACATGTAGTGCAAGAAACCACGATAGGCAAATACTTTACCCCTCTAGTCTTCTATATATATAAAAATGAATGTTTGTTTGTTTGTTTGTTTGTCTGTTTGTTTGTGTCGTATGCGTTCCTATACCGTTCACCCGATTGCGATTAAACTTTGGTGAGTTGTTCTGCGCACGCCCGCGAAGGTTTCTGAATTAGTACAACCATTAAAATTGTAACAATTAACAAATGTGTTTTTGCGACATTTACCGTGTGTTCGCTGTGAACTGTAGGCGCATTTAGATACGTCACGTGATCGAACAGTAGGCGCCTTTAGATACGTCACGTGATCGATCAGTAGGCGCCTTAGATACGTCACGAGATCGAACAGTAGGCGCCTTAGATACGTCACGTGATCGAACACGGTCTAGAGCGATACCTAATTTCGCGTGTCTTCCGTGTGAACTGTAGGCGCCTTAGATACGTCATGTTTACTTAGTTACGTTTTGTTCGCGCCTTGGTTACGTCAAACAATCGCCGTGTGAATTTGTACGTCACGTGATCGAACACGGTCTGGATTGGCTGAAACTATGATGACGTAAATCAACAGCTGCATGAAATTTATAATCGGTGTACGTCATGTTTACTTAGTTACGTTTGGTTCGCACCTTGGTTACGTCAAACAATCGCGGTGTGAATTTGTAATAGTCGTTACAAAGCATTACTTTCGCTGTCTAATCAATTATGCCACCTAAACGAAAAGCTGTTGGTCGATCTACACCTCAAGCACGAAAGATAAAGGCATCACGAGCTTCAGAAACAGACGAGCAACGGAAAGCAAGATTGGAAACCGTTCGAGTTTGCACTGCTCAAACCCGATCATCTGAAACAGACGATCAACGGGAAGCAAGATTGCAAACCGTTTGAGTTCACACTGCTGAAGCCCGATCATCTGAAACAGACGAACAACGGGAAGCAAAATTGCAAACCGTTCGAGTTCACACTGCTCAAGCCCGATCATCTGAAACAGACCAACAACGGGAAACAAGGTTGCAAACCGTTCGAGTTCGCACTGCTCAATCCAGACGAACAATGCACGCTGATTTAAATCTTAGTGCATTCCATTATAATGCAAATTATGATTACAGTCTTCATCCAAGTGTGCTTATTGGAAAAATGGATAAATCATGCGTGTATTGCAATGCCCTCAAATTTAAGAATGAAACACCAGGAATGTGCTGCGCGGGTGGAAAAGTGAAATTGCCAGAATTACATTCACCACCCGAACCATTATCAACGTTGGTATCAGGTGACACAAGCCAATCGAAACATTTCTTGGCAAACATACGGAAGTACAATTCATGTTTCCGAATGACATCGTTCGGTGCAACAAATATCGTGCGCGAGAATTACATGCCAACATTTAAAGTGCAAGGGCAAATTTACCATCGTGCAGGATCACTACTGCCACTACCGAACGCAGATCACAAATTTCTTCAAATTTATTTCATGGGAAACACTCATGAACAAATCGATCAACGTTGTCAATTCAATACTGCCACTAAACGAGAAATAGTCGCTGCATTACAAACTTTATTTGATCAACACAACGAATTAATTCGATTGTTCAGAACTGCCCTTGAAGAAATGCCAACTGATGACTACAAAGTCGTAGTTAGAGCAGACAAAACACCTGTCGGCCAACACGAAAGACAGTACAATGCACCAAGAATTGATGAAGTGGCGATCGTTATAGTTGGCGAAGAATTTAACTCGCGTGATATAATTCTTCATCGCACAAATGGTGATGTTCAGCGAGTCTCAGAAACTCATCGCTCATACGACGGATTGCAATATCCGATTTTATTTTGGCAAGGAGAAGATGGATATCATTTCAACATCTTAATGAGAAATCCACAAACAAATGAGGAAACGAATAAGAAAGTCAGTGCCATGAAATACTATTCATATCGATTGATGATTCGTGAAAACGCTGAAAATCATATCTTGAAATGTCGACAATTGTTCTATCAATACATTGTCGATATGTATGCGAAAATCGAAACCGAACGACTCCTCTACATTCGATTAAATTAAACCAAGTTGCGTTCCGAAGAGTACATTCATTTACATGATGCAGTTGTTAATGATGGCAATGTGAATCTCAATGAATTCGGAAAAATGGTCATACTACCGGCCACATTTACAGGGAGTCCACGGCACATGCATGAATACGCACAAGATGCAATGACATATGTTCGCGCATATAGCCGTCCAGATTTGTGTATTACCTTCACATGCAATCCGACGTGGGATGAAATACAAGAACTTTTGTTACCTGGACAATCATCATCGGATCGTCATGATATTTCCGCGCGTGTGTTCAAACAAAAATTGAAATCTTTAATAGATTTCATTGTCAAGCATCATGTTTTGGACAGACACGCTCTTGGATGTATTCCATTGAATGGCAAAAAGAGGTTTGCCACATGAACACATTTTGATATGGTTCATCCAAAAAGTCACACCAGATCAAATTGATCAAGTCATCTCAGCAGAAATACCAGATGTCGATATTGATAAAGACTTATTTGAAGTCGTCACCAAAAAACATGATTCATGGTCCATGTGGCTTACTCAACAACAATTCACCATGCATGTCTGATGGGAAATGCACGAAACGATACCCAAGACACTTACTTGCCGAGACTATCACTGGTAATGACGGATATCCACTCTATCGTCGGCGATCAACTGAAGATGGTGCCAAATCCATAACTTTAAAAGTACGAAACAATGATGTTGATGTCGATAATCGTTGGGTTGTGCCGTATTCACCGTTACTTTCGAAAACGTACAAAGCACACATCAATGTCGAGTATTGCAATTCGGTGAAATCTATCAAGTACATTTGCAAATATGTTAACAAAGGAAGCGATATGGCAGTTTTTGGAGTGGGAAATGCAAATGCATCCATCGATGAAATCTACCAATATCAAATGGGATGCTACATTAGTAGCAATGAAGCAGTATGGCGCATTTTCTCATTTCCAATCCATGAACGACATCCAACAGTTGTTCATTTGGCAGTGCACCTTGAAAATGGACAGCGCGTATACTTCACAGCAGAAAATGCACATGCAAAAGCATTGTCACCACCGCCAACAACGTTAACTGCATTTTTCTCATTGTGCGGGAATGATATGTTTGCAAAGACGCTACTTTACTCTGAAGTGCCAACATACTACACATGGAATGCATCAGTGAAAAAGTTTAAACGTCGCAAACAAGGTCAAGCAGTTGAAGGACATCCCAATTTATATTCGACCGACACATTAGGCCGTCTACACACTGTTCACCCAAACAATGCAGAATGCTTTTACTTGCGATTACTGTTAATTAACGTACGTGGACCGACATCCTTCCAAGAACTGAGAACAGTAAACCGTCAAGAATGTGCCAATTATCGTGAAGCTTGCCAAGAATTAAATCTTTTGGAAAACGATGCACATTGGGACACTTCACTCGCTGATGCACCGAATACTGCTAACCACAGCAAATACGCACGTTATTTGCAATCATATTGACAACGTGTTTCCCATCCAATCCAAAAGATCTTTGGGAAAAATACAAAGACTACATGAGCGAAGACATCTGGCCTCGTTTGCGTGCAACAAATCAAAATCCGGACCTTCAATTCACACCAAACGTGTATAATGAGGCATTGGTTTCGATTGAGGAGATATGTTTGGCAGTCGCTAACAAAGCATTGTTACAATTGGGAATGGCTGCTCCGAAACGATCTGCAAACGACCTTTTCGATCGTGATTTGCAACGAGAAACACACTTTGATGTCGACGAATTGGGTACATTTGTTCAAACAAATCTTCCGAAATTGGTTCCAGAACAACGCATAGCGTATGATAGAATTATGCATGCAATTACAAGCCAAAGCGGTGGATTGTATTTCCTAGATGCGCCCGGAGGCACAGGAAAAACTTTTCTCATTTCACTTATTTTGGCAACTGTACGATCACGACACAATATTGTACTGGCAATCGCATCATCTGGAATTGCAGCAACTCTTTTGGATGGTGGTCGAACAGCACATCCAGCACTGAAATTGCCGTTGAATATGCAAATCACCGACACACCAACATGCAATATCAACAAAAATTCTGGAATGGGTAAAGTACTCCAATCATGTCAACTCATTATATGGGACGAATGTACTATGGCGCACAAAAAGGCTTTGGAAGCGCTTCACTGTACACTAAAAGATTTTAGAGGAAATGAACAGCTCTTCAGTGGCGCACTTCTTTTATTGTCTGGTGATTTTCGACAAACTCTACCAGTTAAACCACGTTCAACAGCTGCTGATGAATTAAATGCATGTCTCAAATCATCAGTTTTATGGCGACACGTGCAGAAATTGATTTTAAAAACCAATATGCGTGTAGAACTACAATACGATGCATCCGCTGTACTTTTCGCAAAACAATTGTTGGATATTGGGAATGAGAAAATGAAAATCGATGAATCTACACAATGTATCACGTTGCCAACAAGCTTCTGTAAAATTACAGGAACCACAGACGAATTGATTCACAAAGTTTTCCCAATTATCGCACAGAATTACAAAAATCATCAGTGACTCAGTGAACGTGCTATATTAGCAGCCAAAAACAACGATGTTAATGCCATCAACGTCAGCATTCAAAAACAAATACCAGGCGAAGCGACAACGTATAAGTCCATAGATACTGTAATGAATCAAGACGAAGTTGTCAATTATCCAACTGAATTATTAAATTCACTTGATTTGCCAGGCATGCCACCGCACGTTTTAACATTGAAAATTGGCGTACCTATCATTCTTCTCCGAAACATAAATCCACCACGACTTTGCAATGGTACCAGGCTTTCAGTTAAAAAGTTAATGAACAATATCATCGAGCTACAATTTTAAATGGAAAATTTAAAGGAGAAGATGTACTCTTGCCACGCATCCCTATGATTCCGACAGATATGCCATTCGAATTGAAACGTTTGCAGTTTCCGGTGCGACTCGCATTTGCAATTACCATAAACAAAGCACAGGGACAATCGCTACAAGTGTGTGGACTAAATTTGGAAAATCCATGCTTCTCACATGGACAGCTGTGTGTGGCATGCTCACGCGTTGGAAAACCTTCTGATTTATTCATATACGCACCAGACAGAAAAAACAAAAAATATTGTGTATCCAAAAGCACTTCAATAAACAGAATAGGCTATTTGACGGTATGAAAAAATTTATGTTTGTTTGTTTCTTCGTTTGTGTCGTATGCGTTCCTATATCGTTCATCCGATTGCGATAAAACTTTGGTGAGTATCAACAGCTGTATGAAATTCATAATCGGTAGCGATACCTAAAATTGCGTGTGTTCGGTGTGAACTGTAGGCGCCATAGATACGTCACGTGATCGAACACGGTCTGGATTGGCTGAAACTATGATGACGTAAATCAACAGCTGTATGAAATTCATAATCGGTAGCGATACCTAAAACGCCTTCGGTAAGGTAACTACTTATTGTGGGCTCGATAAATACCACTAAATAATCTGAGATGCATTCCAGAAACCAGTCAAATAGTCTATTAAAACACAAACACTTTCTTTCTTTCAGTGGCATTGCAACGCATGACAGGATTAAAACACAAACACTTTCAGGATAAAAAGGTAAGCAGATACCCCCTGGCCCTCCAATGCATGATATCATGGTTGGCAGACATTCTAGCCCTCTAGTGCAGGATAACAAGGTAAGCACATACTTCTGGCCTTCCAATGCAAGATTGCATGCTGGGCAGATACTATATCCCTCTAGTGCAGGATAACAAGGTAAGCAGATACTTCTGGCCTTCCAATGCATGAAAGCATGGTGGGCAGATACTCTGCTGTAATATAACAAGATGGTTGTAGAATGAATATCTAATAAATAGCAAATAGATTAAAATCAATATATACAACGTAAGGTCATGTTCTTTTGAAACGTTGAATCACCAATTGTTTTCTTTGGTTTTAGGGCTGGTTCTTGATGGGGTGGACCTCGCGCCCTTTTGATTACGGTTCACCAATCGAAGTACAGCATTCATGCCTCAATTATAACTTGGATCTCTATGAAAGTGAACAACTTAATTCGGACCAAATTAGCAGCAACCAGACCCAAACGAAATGCAACGCTTTTTATGGTAAACAACTAAAACTTAGTTGACCGGGACGGTCAACACATTATCAGTTTGTATTGGTGACTTTAAGACCTACGTAATGTAGATATCAGTTACGCTCAGTTGCACTCACACGAAAAGCTATGATACGGGAGGAGGGGTGAGTTAACATCTATTATTTACAACTGTACATGCTTAAGTAATTGCATAAACTTATATCATATCAATATTTTACATTAATACTGAACAATATGGTAATAATTAAAATTTAGAAAATAATATAAACATATATAAATGTATTACAAATTCAAGTATGTTGGACTCATTAGAATATATAATGCAGATATAACTATATGGTGATGGAGATAATTTAGTTTCAGCTGCAAGTGGGTAAGAACAAAAATTGAAATACGGCTCTTACACTGTGATGTGTAGGTATGGGGACAGTGCGTGGGGTGTAGGTATGGGGATAGTGCGTGGGGAGAGTTGCTTGTTATGGGGTTATATCTTTAAATTGACAGTTATGTTCTGTGTTAGTAAGGAATGGGACATTTTAGAATGTTTGGTTTATGCTGTTCATTTTATACAGGTCACAGCCTCTATCCCTATGACTTAATTTGTCGAGAATCTCAATATGACACGTGACTGTATGCGCACACATACGAATCATCAAACAATAAGAGCTAGACAACAACAAAATAAACCAATGATGGATTATAGTGGTTTACTATATTGATATACACAAAGTGAAAATAATCGGATAGCTACTACGCTTAAGTCGGTAATTAGTTTCCTCAGTTTATAGCTGGTTAATAATTAGTATGCATCAGTCAGCAAACACCATAATATTTGTGTATTTTGAAATTTATATACTTTTTCTTTGACATATTATCTGTTAATCCACTAACACACGATTCTTTTGTTTTGTGATCGGAGTTGTCGGTCGAATTGCAGTTTTAGTCAACACAATCTCTAACTTAGGCGTGCTAATTATTTTATCCTCTATTGCCAAATTATTTGTTTGTTTGATTGATTGTTGATAAATGCTGATATATTATTTGGGCCTCCGATAAATCTGGATGATGTATTCAGCGCTTCGGTCACCTTGTCGTTAGAGCGTCCGTCGCAGATGCGGCAGGTCATGGGATCGAACCCTGGAAGAGTTTATACTAAAGGACGTCTAGAAATGGTACTAACAATTGCCTCGCAGCATTAAGAGGTAAGTCTTAAGACGTCGACCTGGTGTTAGGTTTATGTGACTGGGTGGCACATCATGCTACATGTCTGCGGCATGATGCCACAGTGCAAGACATCAGTTACAACTGTCACACTGTAGACATCGTAGCGATATGACTCAAAAGGTGTTAAAGCTACGTTAAAACTCCAAATCACATACAAATCAAACGACACACCGATTAAATTATTTTGTAAATTTTGATTTTCTCCAGTCATTCGGTTAAGTAATACGACGCCTAAATTTGTCCATAAATTCTTTCAAATATTCTTCGCATCTACCTGTGAAAATTTTGCCATAATATACTAAGATATTTCTTTAATATCAAAATACTATGTCATATTTGGTACAAAAATATTTATCTGCTAGAGACCATCATTTATGCTATCTGTGTTGGTGTGTGTGCGCATACAATCGCCTGTAACGGTAAAATTCGCAAAGATCGAGTAATGAGGATTGAGGATGTAGCCAGTATAACCCCACCCACACAGAAAATGGTGGCAACAATGCTTCCATGGGGCCTATTAACCTATTACTTCTGTGAGTTTTCAAAATGAATCATACCGTCCAACAGTTGCGATAAATCAATGCATATCAAAATTATCCAACATTCGTCTTCCAACAATTTTATTGAAAATATCCCTTTCTCTGTTAAAACCATTATTTGGCTTTAATTCGACTTTATATTTTGTTATTATTCCAGAATAACGAGAAACGCCTTACAACGACACTTAACCGGTATCTGAATTATGGATTCGAGTGCAGTCAAAGCAAAAAGAAAAGTCCTTTTTTCCGAGGTTCGGATAGCAATCTTTCAACCATACACGAAAGTGATGGCGCATTCAGTCCCGGTCGGCGTTTCCCAGAATAGCAATTAACACACGTTCTGTAAATTATGCCAATATCGTTGTACAATAAGATGCAAAATTCAAAAAAAAAAAAAAAAAAAACGAGGTGCTCACCGAACAGATTAACTGAGATTTGTGTAGACATAGACGTGAACGATATGAATATATGCTAATTTTCGGCCGCCAATATATTTGTTGACATAACAAATGCAAACATTATAACTGTCATTGCCAAGACTGAAAAAAATATTCAAAGAAACAATGGCACAGAGGACATATATTTTAAAACGTCGATATAATGTATATGTATATATATATATATATATATATATATATATATATATATATATATATATATATATATATATATTGTTATGAAAATTAGTTTCAAGCGTATTTGGCTCTAGGAACAATAATGATTGCAGTTACATGAACTATGCCATAATATATGCAATCAAGCATACATTTTCGTACAGAATAAACATAAAATAACGCAATATATGGAATTTGGCTAAAGAGGTCATGTACTTCCAGGTTTTGTCTGGAGAGTTCTAATAGTCTTTCATATTTTCCTGCGTGGAAAATTACTTCCTTTAAAGCAGCAGCCATATAATTGCTTTGCTTAGAAATTTCATCATTGTTCAAAGCATATTTAATGAAGTATATAGTGAAGTTATGAATTTTTGCTTTCTTTGGGTGTGAACATACATCATTATAAAAGTCATGAAAGCTTTATATAATCATTTGATATCGTTATCTATTGTACATATTTTTCATTGCTTCATCGTCTTCTCTTTTCTCTTCTTGATTGTTTTGTTTACTTATAGCTATGGGTGAAAACGATATTCGTTGGTACTTTTTTGGCTAACAAAATATGAAATAGGTGTTTCTTACTTCTTTTTGTAATCATTTGATATTGTTATATATTCTACACAGTTTGCTCATTGTTTCCTTGTCTTTATTAGTTTTTTTTTTTGTTTCTTATATTTTGTTTGTTGAGTTTCGTTTGCTTTGAATTAGTAATTTAAACAAATCATATATTTCATTAGTTTTATTTTGGTTGAAAAGATATGGAATGGGGTTTGTTTGTTTCTTCTATTATTGATGTGATATTTTTCTTGTGTTTTCGTTCTCTCGAGAAAGTACACTTATTCACAGAAGCCTTTGCGAGATAAGTTAATCTAGTCATTATTAAATGTTTAAAATGTTCGGTTAAAGTTAACATGCTTTTAAGAGAAATAATAAAAATGAAAGACATTAGCTGTCCTATAATGGTTTGAATACAAGTGATGCACTTGTGCATAATTCTCCTTCAAAAACAACAGTGTCGTCATTTTCAAAATTACTATACTTACATCAATCTGATGGTAAGTACGTTTGTGCACAAATATGCAAATGAACGTCAACAAAGAATAGACAGTCCGGAAAGAATGAGAAGGAAAACTTAAATTATTCACGCTGAACCTTGAAATGGATGGGTCGTCTTATTCCAATGAGGTACCACACAACGTTTCATCCCATTATCAATTATATAACCTTAAAAGGATTAACTTGGGAATAGAACAGTCAGTTACTGCAAAGGTTTACATAGGACATGCCAGTTACAAAGTCAAATAATTTTGTAGAAAGCCCACATTACAGTTATTGAGAAAGTAGAGATATTTCATATATTCCAACCATATGTAAATGTCTTTCAAAAGAATGTTAAAAATGTAGCAGGTATGCGTTTTCGACAATAAGGAATTTTCTTCTTTATGTAGGAAATGGGTAAACGAATGTCTCTTGATGATGAAAGATAATACGCTATCATTAGAATTAGAGTATAATCTATCATTAGAATAAAAGTATAAGCTATCATTAGAATAAAAGTATAAGCTATCATTAGAATAAAAGTATAAGCTATCATTAGAAAAAAAGTAAAAGCTATCAATTAGAATAAAAGTATAAGCTATCATTAGAATAAAACTATAAGCTATCAATTAGAATAAAAATATAAGCTATCAATTAGAATAAAAGTATAAGCTATCATTAGAATAAAAGTATAAGCTATCAATTAGAATAAAACTATAAGCTATCAATTAGAATAAACATATAAGCTATCATTAGAATAAAAGTATAAGCTATCATTAGAATAAAACTATAAGCTATCAATTAGAATAAAAATATAAGCTATCATTAGAATAAAAGTATAAGCTATCATTAGAATAAAACTATAAGCTATCAATTAGAATAAAAATATAAGCTATCATTAGAATAAAAGTATAAGCTATCATTAGAATAAAACTATAAGCTATCAATTAGAATAAAAATATAAGCTATCAATTAGAATAAAAGTATAAGCTATCATTAGAATAAAAGTATAAGCTATCATTAGAATAAAAGTATAAGCTATCATTAGAATAAAAGTATAAGCTATCATTAGAATAAAAGTATAAGCTATCATTAGAAAAAAAGTAAAAGCTATCATTATAATTAGAGTATAATCTATCATTAGAATAAAAGTATAAGCTATCATTAGAATAAAAGTATAAGCTATCATTAGAATAAAACTATAAGCTATCAATTAGAATAAAAGTATAAGCTATCATTAGAATAAAAGTATAAGCTATCATTAGAATAAAAATATAAGCTATCATTAGAATAAAAGTATAAGCTATCATTAGAATAAAAGTATAAGCTATCAATTAGAATAAAAATATAAGCTATCATTAGAATAAAAGTATAAGCTATCATTAGAATAAAACTATAAGCTATCAATTAGAATAAAAATATAAGCTATCAATTAGAATAAAAGTATAAGCTATCATTAGAATAAAAGTATAAGCTATCATTAGAATAAAAGTATAAGCTATCATTAGAATAAAAGTATAAGCTATCATTAGAATAAAAGTATAAGCTATCATTAGAATAAAAATATAAGCTATCATTAGAACAAAAGTATAAGCTATCATTAGAATAAAAGTATAAGCTATCATTAGAATAAAAATATAAGCTATCATTAGAATAAAAGTATAAGCTATCATTAGAATAAAAGTATAAGCTATCATTAGAATAAAAGTATAAGCTATCATTAGAATAAAAGTATAAGCTATCATTAGAATAAAAGTATAAGCTATCATTAAAATAAAAGTATAAGCTATCATTAGAATACAAGTATAAGCTATCATTAGAATAAAAGTATAAGCTATCATTAGAATAAAAGTATAAGCTATCATTAGAATAAAAATATAAGCTATCATTAGAATAAAAATATAAGCTATCATTAGAATAAAAATATAAGCTATCATTAGAATAAAAGTATAAGCTATCATTAGAATAAAAGTATAAGCTATCATTAGAATAAAAGTATAAGCTATCATTAGAATAAAAGTATAAGCTATCAATTAGAATAAAAATATAAGCTATCATTAGAATAAAAGTATAAGATATCATTAGAATAAAAGTATAAGCTATCAATTAGAATAAAAATATAAGCTATCATTAGAATAAAAGTATAAGATATCATTAGAATAAAAGTATAAGCTATCAATTAGAATAAAAGTATAAGCTATCATTAGAATAAAACTATAAGCTATCAATTAGAATAAAAATATAAGCTATCATTAGAATAAAAGTATAAGATATCATTAGAATAAAAGTATAAGCTATCAATTAGAATAAAAGTATAAGCTATCATTAGAATAAAACTATAAGCTATCAATTAGAATAAAAATATAAGCTATCAATTAGAATAAAAGTATAAGCTATCATTAGAATAAAAGTATAAGCTATCATTAGAATAAAACTATAAGCTATCAATTAGAATAAAAATATAAGCTATCAATTAGAATAAAAGTATAAGCTATCATTAGAATAAAACTATAAGCTATCAATTAGAATAAAAATATAAGCTATCAATTAGAATAAAACTATAAGCTATCAATTAGAATAAAAATATAAGCTATCAATTAGAATAAAAGTATAAGCTATCATTAGAATAAAACTATAAGCTATCAATTAGAATAAAAATATAAGCTATCAATTAGAATAAAAGTATAAGCTATCATTAGAAAAAAAGTAAAAGCTATCATTATAATTAGAGTATAATCTATCATTAGAATAAAAGTATAAGCTATCATTAGAATAAAAGTATAAGCTATCATTAGAATAAAACTATAAGCTATCAATTAGAATAAAAATATAAGCTATCATTAGAATAAAAGTATAAGCTATCATTAGAATAAAACTATAAGCTATCAATTAGAATAAAAATACAAGCTATCAATTAGAATAAAAGTATAAGCTATCATTAGAATAAAAGTATAAGCTATCATTAGAATAAAAGTATAAGCTATCATTAGAATAAAAGTATAAGCTCTCATTAGAATAAAACTATAAGCTATCAATTAGAATAAAAATATAAGCTATCATTAGAATAAAAGTATAAGCTATCAATTAGAATAAAAGTATAAGCTATCATTAGAATAAAAGTATAAGCTATCAATTAGAATAAAAATATAAGCTATCATTAGAACAAAAGTATAAGCTATCATTAGAATAAAAGTATAAGCTATCATTAGAATAAAAGTATAAGCTATCATTAAAATAAAAGTATAAGCTATCATTAGAATTAAAGTATAATCTATCAATTAGAATAAAAGTATAAGCTATCATTAGAATAAAAGTATAAGCTATCAATTAGAATAAAAGTATAAGCTCTCATTAGAATAAAAGTATAAGCTATCAATTAGAATAAAAATATAAGCTATTATTAGAACAAAAGTATAAGCTATCATTAGAATAAAAGTATAAGCTATCATTAGAATAAAAGTATAAGCTATCAATTAGAATAAAAGTATAAGATATCATTAGAATAAAAGTATAAGCTATCAATTAGAATAAAAGTATAAGCTATAAATTAGAATAAAAGTATAAGCTATCAATTAGAATAAAAGTATAAGCTATCATTAGAACAAAAGTATAAGCTATCATTAGAATAAAAGTATAAGCTATCATTAGAATAAAAGTATAAGCTCTCATTAGAATAAAACTATAAGCTATCAATTAGAATAAAAATATAAGCTATCATTAGAATAAAAGTATAAGCTATCAATTAGAATAAAAGTATAAGCTATCATTAGAATAAAAGTATAAGCTATCAATTAGAATAAAAATATAAGCTATCATTAGAACAAAAGTATAAGCTATCATTAGAATAAAAGTATAAGCTATCATTAGAATAAAAGTATAAGCTATCAATTAGAATAAAAGTATAAGATATCATTAGAATAAAAGTATAAGCTATCAATTAGAATAAAAATATAAGCTATCAATTAGAATAAAAGTATAAGCTATCATTAGAATAAAAGTATAAGCTATCAATTAGAATAAAAGTATAAGCTCTCATTAGAATAAAAGTATAAGCTATCAATTAGAATAAAAATATAAGCTATCATTAGAACAAAAGTATAAGCTATCATTAGAATAAAAGTATAAGCTATCATTAGAATAAAAGTATAAGCTATCAATTAGAATAAAAGTATAAGATATCATTAGAATAAAAGTATAAGCTATCAATTAGAATAAAAGTATAAGCTATCAATTAGAATAAAAGTATAAGCTATCATTAGAACAAAAGTATAAGCTATCATTAGAACAAAAGTATAAGCTATCATTAGAATAAAAGTATAAGCTATCATTAGAATAAAAGTATAAGCTATCAATTAGAATAAAAGTATAAGCTATCATTAGAACAAAAGTATAAGCTATCATTAGAACAAAAGAATAAGCTATCATTAGAATAAAAGTATAAGCTATCATTAGAATAAAAGTATAAGCTATCAATTAGAATAAAAGTATAAGATATCATTAGAATAAAAGTATAAGCTATCAATTAGAATAAAAATATAAGCTATCATTAGAATAAAAGTATAAGCTATCATTAAAATAAAAGTATAAGCTATCATTAGAATACAAGTGCTAGCTATCATTAGAATAAAAGTATAAGCTATCATTAGAATAAAAGTATAAGCTATCATTAGAATAAAAGTATAAGCTCTCATTAGAATAAAACTATAAGCTATCAATTAGAATAAAAATATAAGCTATCATTAGAATAAAAGTATAAGCTATCAATTAGAATAAAAGTATAAGCTATCATTAGAATAAAAATATAAGCTATCAATTAGAATAAAAATATAAGCTATCATTAGAATAAAAGTATAAGCTATCATTAAAATAAAAGTATAAGCTATCATTAGAATAAAAGTATAAGCTATCAATTAGAATAAAAATATAAGCTATCATTAGAATAAAACTATAAGCTATCAATTAGAATAAAAATATAAGCTATCATTAGAATAAAAGTATAAGCTATCAATTAGAATAAAAATATAAGCTATCATTAGAATAAAAGTATAAGCTATCAATTAGAATAAAAGTATAAGCTATCATTAAAATAAAAGTATAAGCTATCATTAGAATACAAGTGCTAGCTATCATTAGAATAAAAGTATAAGCTATCATTAGAATAAAAGTATAAGCTCTCATTAGAATAAAACTATAAGCTATCAATTAGAATAAAAATATAAGCTATCATTAGAATAAAAGTATAAGCTATCAATTAGAATAAAAGTATAAGCTATCATTAGAATAAAAGTATAAGCTATCAATTAGAATAAAAATATAAGCTATCATTAGAACAAAAGCATAAGCTATCATTAGAATAAAAGTATAAGCTATCATTAGAATAAAAGTATAAGCTATCAATTAGAATAAAAGTATAAGCTATCATTAGAACAAAAGCATAAGCTATCATTAGAATAAAAGTATAAGCTATCATTAGAATAAAAGTATAAGATATCATTAGAATAAAAGTATAAGCTATCAATTAGAATAAAAATATAAGCTATCATTAGAACAAAAGCATAAGCTATCATTAGAATAAAAGTATAAGCTATCATTAGAATAAAAGTATAAGATATCATTAGAATAAAAGTATAAGCTATCATTAGAATAAAAGTATAAGCTATCATTAGAATAAAAGTATAAGATATCATTAGAATAAAAGTATAAGCTATCAATTAGAATAAAAGTATAAGCTATCAATTAGAATAAAAATATAAGCTATCATTAGAACAAAAGCATAAGCTATCATTAGAATAAAAGTATAAGCTATCATTAGAATAAAAGTATAAGCTATCAATTAGAATAAAAGTATAAGCTATCATTAGAACAAAAGCATAAGCTATCATTAGAATAAAAGTATAAGCTATCATTAGAATAAAAGTATAAGATATCATTAGAATAAAAGTATAAGCTATCAATTAGAATAAAAATATAAGCTATCATTAGAACAAAAGCATAAGCTATCATTAGAATAAAAGTATAAGCTATCATTAGAATAAAAGTATAAGATATCATTAGAATAAAAGTATAAGCTATCAATTAGAATAAAAGTATAAGCTATCAATTAGAATAAAAGTATAAGCTATCATTAGAATAAAAGTATAAGCTATCATTAGAATAAAAGTATAAGATATCATTAGAATAAAAGTATAAGCTATCAATTAGAATAAAAATATAAGCTATCATTAGAACAAAAGCATAAGCTATCATTAGAATAAAAGTATAAGCTATCATTAGAATAAAAGTATAAGATATCATTAGAATAAAAGTATAAGCTATCAATTAGAATAAAAGTATAAGCTATCAATTAGAATAAAAGCATAAGCTATCATTAAAAAAAAGTATAAGCTATCATTAAAATAAAAGTATAAGATATCATTAGAACAAAAGCATAAGCTATCAATTAGAATAAAAGTATAAGATATCATTAGAATAAAAGTATAAGATATCATTAGAATAAAAGTATAAGCTATCATTAGAATAAAAGTATAAGCTATCAGTTAGAATAAAAGTATAAGCTATCATTAGAATAAAAGTATAAGCTATCAATTAGAATAAAAGTATAAGCTATCATTAGAATAAAAGTATAAGATATCATTAGAATAAAAGTATAAGCTATCAATTAGAATAAAAATATAAGCTATCAATTAGAATAAAAGTATAAGCTATCATTAGAATAAAAGTATAAGCTATCATTAGAATAAAAGTATAAGCTATCATTAGAAAAAAAGTAAAAGCTATCATTATAATTAGAGTATAATCTATCATTAGAATAAAAGTATAGGCTATCATTAGAATAAAAGTATAAGCTATCATTAGAATAAAACTATAAGCTATCAATTAGAATAAAAGTATAAGCTATCATTAGAATAAAAGTATAAGCTATCATCAGAATAAAAATATAAGCTATCATTAGAATAAAAGTATAAGCTATCATTAGAATAAAACTATAAGCTATCAATTAGAATAAAAATATAAGCTATCATTAGAATAAAAGTATAAGCTATCATTAGAATAAAACTATAAGCTATCAATTAGAATAAAAATATAAGCTATCAATTAGAATAAAAGTATAAGCTATCATTAGAATAAAAGTATAAGCTATCATTAGAATAAAAGTATAAGCTATCATTAGAATAAAAGTATAAGCTATCATTAGAATAAAAGTATAAGCTATCATTAGAATAAAAGTATAAGCTATCATTAGAATAAAAGTATAAGCTATCATTAGAATAAAAGTATAAGCTATCATTAGAATAAAAATATAAGCTATCATTAGAATAAAAGTATAAGCTATCATTAGAATAAAAGTATAAGCTATCATTAGAATAAAAGTATAAGCTATCATTAGAATAAAAGTATAAGCTATCGTTAGAATAAAAATATAAGCTATCATTAGAATAAAAGTATAAGCTATCATTAGAATAAAACTATAAGCTATCAATTAGAATAAAAATATAAGCTATCATTAGAATAAAAGTATAAGCTATCATTAGAATAAAACGATAAGCTATCAATTAGAATAAAAATATAAGCTATCAATTAGAATAAAAGTATAAGCTATCATTAGAATAAAAGTATAAGCTATCATTAGAATAAAAGTAGAAGCTATCATTAGAATAAAAGTATAAGCTATCATTAGAATAAAAGTATAAGCTATCATTAGAATAAAAATATAAGCTATCATTAGAATAAAAGTATAAGCTATCATTAGAATAAAAGTATAAGCTATCATTAGAATAAAAATATAAGCTATCATTAGAATAAAAGTATAAGCTATCATTAGAATAAAAGTATAAGCTATCATTAGAATAAAAGTATAAGCTATCATTAGAATAAAAGTATAAGCTATCATTAGAATAAAAATATAAGCTATCATTAGAATAAAAGTATAAGCTATCATTAGAATAAAAGTATAAGCTATCATTAGAATAAAAGTATAAGCTATCATTAGAATAAAAATATAAGCTATCATTAGAATAAAAGTATAAGATATCATAAGAATAAAAATATAAGCTATCATTAGAATAAAAGTATAAGCTATCATTAGAATAAAACTATAAGCTATCAATTAGAATAAAAATATAAGCTATCATTAGAATAAAAGTATAAGATATCATTAGAATAAAAGTATAAGCTATCAATTAGAATAAAAGTATAAGCTATCATTAGAATAAAAGTATAAGCTATCATTAGAATAAAAGTATAAGCTATCATTAGAATAAAAGTATAAGCTATCATTAGAATAAAACTATAAGCTATCAATTAGAATAAAAATATAAGCTATCAATTAGAATAAAAGTATAAGCTATCATTAGAATAAAACTATTAGCTATCAATTAGAATAAAAATATAAGCTATCAATTAGAATAAAAGTATAAGCTATCATTAGAATAAAAGTATAAGCTATCATTAGAATAAAAGTATAAGCTATCATTAGAATAAAAATATAAGCTATCATTAGAAAAAAAGTAAAAGCTATCATTATAATTAGAGTATAATCTATCATTAGAATAAAAGTATAAGCTATCATTAGAATAAAAGTATAAGCTATCATTAGAATAAAACTATAAGCTATCAATTAGAATAAAAATATAAGCTATCATTAGAATAAAAGTATAAGCTATCATTAGAATAAAACTATAAGCTATCAATTAGAATAAAAATACAAGCTATCAATTAGAATAAAAGTATAAGCTATCATTAGAATAAAAGTATAAGCTATCATTAGAATAAAAGTATAAGCTATCATTAGAATAAAACTATAAGCTATCATTAGAATAAAAGTATAAGCTATCATTAGAATAAAAGTATAAGCTATCAATTAGAATAAAAATATAAGCTATCATTAGAATAAAAGTATAAGCTATCATTAGAATAAAACTATAAGCTATCAATTAGAATAAAAATACAAGCTATCAATTAGAATAAAACTATAAGCTATCAATTAGAATAAAAATATAAGCTATCAATTAGAATAAAAGTATAAGCTATCATTAGAATAAAAGTATAAGCTATCATTAGAATAAAAGTATAAGCTATCATTAGAATAAAAGTATAAGCTATCATTAGAATAAAACTATAAGCTATCAATTAGAATAAAAATATAAGCTATCATTAGAATAAAAGTATAAGCTATCATTAGAATAAAACTATAAGCTATCAATTAGAATAAAAATACAAGCTATCAATTAGAATAAAAGTATAAGCTATCATTAGAATAAAAGTATAAGCTATCATTAGAATAAAAGTATAAGCTATCATTAGAATAAAAGTATAAGCTCTCATTAGAATAAAACTATAAGCTATCAATTAGAATAAAAATATAAGCTATCATTAGAATAAAAGTATAAGCTATCAATTAGAATAAAAGTATAAGCTATCATTAGAATAAAAGTATAAGCTATCAATTAGAATAAAAATATAAGCTATCATTAGAACAAAAGTATAAGCTATCATTAGAATAAAAGTATAAGCTATCATTAGAATAAAAGTATAAGCTATCATTAAAATAAACGTATAAGCTATCATTAGAATTAAAGTATAATCTATCAATTAGAATAAAAGTATAAGCTATCATTAGAATAAAAGTATAAGCTATCAATTAGAATAAAAGTATAAGCTCTCAATTAGAATAAAAGTATAAGCTATCAATTAAAATAAAAGTATAAGCTATCATTAGAATTAAAGTATAATCTATCAATTAGAATAAAAGTATAAGCTATCAATTAGAATAAAAGTATAAGCTCTCATTAGAATAAAAGTATAAGCTATCAATTAGAATAAAAATATAAGCTATCATTAGAACAAAAGTATAAGCTATCATTAGAATAAAAGTATAAGATATCATTAGAATAAAAGTATAAGCTATCAATTAGAATAAAAGTATAAGCTATCAATTAGAATAAAAGTATAAGCTATCAATTAGAATAAAAGTATAAGCTATCATTAGAACAAAAGTATAAGCTATCATTAGAATAAAAGTATAAGCTATCATTAGAATAAAAGTATAAGCTATCATTAGAATAAAAGTATAAGCTCTCATTAGAATAAAACTATAAGCTATCAATTAGAATAAAAATATAAGCTATCATTAGAATAAAAGTATAAGCTATCAATTAGAATAAAAGTATAAGCTATCATTAGAATAAAAGTATAAGCTATCAATTAGAATAAAAATATAAGCTATCATTAGAACAAAAGTATAAGCTATCATTAGAATAAAAGTATAAGCTATCATTAGAATAAAAGTATAAGCTATCAATTAGAATAAAAGTATAAGATATCATTAGAATAAAAGTATAAGCTATCAATTAGAATAAAAATATAAGCTATCAATTAGAATAAAAGTATAAGCTATCATTAGAATAAAAGTATAAGCTATCAATTAGAATAAAAGTATAAGCTCTCATTAGAATAAAAGTATAAGCTATCAATTAGAATAAAAATATAAGCTATCATTAGAACAAAAGTATAAGCTATCATTAGAATAAAAGTATAAGCTATCATTAGAATAAAAGTATAAGCTATCAATTAGAATAAAAGTATAAGATATCATTAGAATAAAAGTATAAGCTATCAATTAGAATAAAAGTATAAGCTATCAATTAGAATAAAAGTATAAGCTATCATTAGAACAAAAGTATAAGCTATCATTAGAACAAAAGTATAAGCTATCATTAGAATAAAAGTATAAGCTATCATTAGAATAAAAGTATAAGCTATCAATTAGAATAAAAGTATAAGATATCATTAGAATAAAAGTATAAGCTATCAATTAGAATAAAAATATAAGCTATCATTAGAATAAAAGTATAAGCTATCATTAAAATAAAAGTATAAGCTATCATTAGAATACAAGTGCTAGCTATCATTAGAATAAAAGTATAAGCTATCATTAGAATAAAAGTATAAGCTATCATTAGAATAAAAGTATAAGCTCTCATTAGAATAAAACTATAAGCTATCAATTAGAATAAAAATATAAGCTATCATTAGAATAAAAGTATAAGCTATCATTAGAATAAAACTATAAGCTATCAATTAGAATAAAAATACAAGCTATCAATTAGAATAAAACTATAAGCTATCAATTAGAATAAAAATATAAGCTATCAATTAGAATAAAAGTATAAGCTATCATTAGAATAAAAGTATAAGCTATCATTAGAATAAAAGTATAAGCTATCATTAGAAAAAAAGTAAAAGCTATCATTATAATTAGAGTATAAGCTATCATTAGAATAAAAGTATAAGCTATCATTAGAATAAAAGTATAAGCTATCATTAGAATAAAAGTATAAGCTATCATTAGAATAAAAGTATAAGCTATCATTAGAAAAAAAGTAAAAGCTATCATTATAATTAGAGTATAAGCTATCATTAGAATAAAAGTATAAGCTATCATTAGAATAAAAGTATAAGCTATCATTAGAATAAAAGTATAAGCTATCAATTAGAATAAAAATATAAGCTATCATTAGAATAAAAGTATAAGCTATCATTAGAATAAAACTATAAGCTATCAATTAGAATAAAAATACAAGCTATCAATTAGAATAAAAGTATAAGCTATCATTAGAATAAAAGTATAAGCTATCATTAGAATAAAAGTATAAGCTATCATTAGAATAAAAGTATAAGCTCTCATTAGAATAAAACTATAAGCTATCAATTAGAATAAAAATATAAGCTATCATTAGAATAAAAGTATAAGCTATCAATTAGAATAAAAGTATAAGCTATCATTAGAATAAAAGTATAAGCTATCAATTAGAATAAAAATATAAGCTATCATTAGAACAAAAGTATAAGCTATCATTAGAATAAAAGTATAAGCTATCATTAGAATAAAAGTATAAGCTATCATTAAAATAAAAGTATAAGCTATCATTAGAATTAAAGTATAATCTATCAATTAGAATAAAAGTATAAGCTATCATTAGAATAAAAGTATAAGCTATCAATTAGAATAAAAGTATAAGCTCTCAATTAGAATAAAAGTATAAGCTATCAATTAAAATAAAAGTATAAGCTATCATTAGAATTAAAGTATAATCTATCAATTAGAATAAAAGTATAAGCTATCAATTAGAATAAAAGTATAAGCTCTCATTAGAATAAAAGTATAAGCTATCAATTAGAATAAAAATATAAGCTATCATTAGAACAAAAGTATAAGCTATCATTAGAATAAAAGTATAAGATATCATTAGAATAAAAGTATAAGCTATCAATTAGAATAAAAGTATAAGCTATCAATTAGAATAAAAGTATAAGCTATCAATTAGAATAAAAGTATAAGCTATCATTAGAACAAAAGTATAAGCTATCATTAGAATAAAAGTATAAGCTATCATTAGAATAAAAGTATAAGCTCTCATTAGAATAAAACTATAAGCTATCAATTAGAATAAAAATATAAGCTATCATTAGAATAAAAGTATAAGCTATCAATTAGAATAAAAGTATAAGCTATCATTAGAATAAAAGTATAAGCTATCAATTAGAATAAAAATATAAGCTATCATTAGAACAAAAGTATAAGCTATCATTAGAATAAAAGTATAAGCTATCATTAGAATAAAAGTATAAGCTATCAATTAGAATAAAAGTATAAGATATCATTAGAATAAAAGTATAAGCTATCAATTAGAATAAAAATATAAGCTATCAATTAGAATAAAAGTATAAGCTATCATTAGAATAAAAGTATAAGCTATCAATTAGAATAAAAGTATAAGCTCTCATTAGAATAAAAGTATAAGCTATCAATTAGAATAAAAATATAAGCTATCATTAGAACAAAAGTATAAGCTATCATTAGAATAAAAGTATAAGCTATCATTAGAATAAAAGTATAAGCTATCAATTAGAATAAATGTATAAGATATCATTAGAATAAAAGTATAAGCTATCAATTAGAATAAAAGTATAAGCTATCAATTAGAATAAAAGTATAAGCTATCATTAGAACAAAAGTATAAGCTATCATTAGAACAAAAGTATAAGCTATCATTAGAATAAAAGTATAAGCTATCATTAGAATAAAAGTATAAGCTATCAATTAGAATAAAAGTATAAGATATCATTAGAATAAAAGTATAAGCTATCAATTAGAATAAAAATATAAGCTATCATTAGAATAAAAGTATAAGCTATCATTAAAATAAAAGTATAAGCTATCATTAGAATACAAGTGCTAGCTATCATTAGAATAAAAGTATAAGCTATCATTAGAATAAAAGTATAAGCTATCATTAGAATAAAAGTATAAGCTCTCATTAGAATAAAACTATAAGCTATCAATTAGAATAAAAATATAAGCTATCATTAGAATAAAAGTATAAGCTATCAATTAGAATAAAAGTATAAGCTATCATTAGAATAAAAATATAAGCTATCAATTAGAATAAAAATATAAGCTATCATTAGAATAAAAGTATAAGCTATCATTAAAATAAAAGTATAAGCTATCATTAGAATAAAAGTATAAGCTATCAATTAGAATAAAAATATAAGCTATCATTAGAATAAAACTATAAGCTATCAATTAGAATAAAAATATAAGCTATCATTAGAATAAAAGTATAAGCTATCAATTAGAATAAAAATATAAGCTATCATTAGAATAAAAGTATAAGCTATCAATTAGAATAAAAATATAAGCTATCATTAGAATAAAAGTATAAGCTATCATTAAAATAAAAGTATAAGCTATCATTAGAATACAAGTGCTAGCTATCATTAGAATAAAAGTATAAGCTATCATTAGAATAAAAGTATAAGCTATCATTAGAATAAAAGTATAAGCTCTCATTAGAATAAAACTATAAGCTATCAATTAGAATAAAAATATAAGCTATCATTAGAATAAAAGTATAAGCTATCAATTAGAATAAAAGTATAAGCTATCATTAGAATAAAAGTATAAGCTATCAATTAGAATAAAAATATAAGCTATCATTAGAACAAAAGCATAAGCTATCATTAGAATAAAAGTATAAGCTATCATTAGAATAAAAGTATAAGCTATCAATTAGAATAAAAGTATAAGCTATCATTAGAACAAAAGCATAAGCTATCATTAGAATAAAAGTATAAGCTATCATTAGAATAAAAGTATAAGATATCATTAGAATAAAAGTATAAGCTATCAATTAGAATAAAAATATAAGCTATCATTAGAACAAAAGCATAAGCTATCATTAGAATAAAAGTATAAGCTATCATTAGAATAAAAGTATAAGATATCATTAGAATAAATGTATAAGCTATCAATTAGAATAAAAGTATAAGCTATCAATTAGAATAAAAGTATAAGATATCATTAGAATAAAAGTATAAGCTATCAATTAGAATAAAAGTATAAGCTATCAATTAGAATAAAAGTATAAGCTATCATTAGAACAAAAGCATAAGCTATCATTAGAATAAAAGTATAAGCTATCATTAGAATAAAAGTATAAGATATCATTAGAATAAAAGTATAAGCTATCAATTAGAATAAAAATATAAGCTATCATTAGAACAAAAGCATAAGCTATCATTAGAATAAAAGTATAAGCTATCATTAGAATAAAAGTATAAGATATCATTAGAATAAAAGTATAAGCTATCAATTAGAATAAAAGTATAAGCTATCAATTAGAATAAAAGCATAAGCTATCATTAAAAAAAAAGTATAAGCTATCATTAAAATAAAAGTATAAGATATCATTAGAACAAAAGCATAAGCTATCAATTAGAATAAAAGTATAAGATATCATTAGAATAAAAGTATAAGATATCATTAGAATAAAAGTATAAGCTATCATTAGAATAAAAGTATAAGCTATCAATTAGAATAAAAGTATAAGCTATCATTAGAATAAAAGTATAAGCTATCAATTAGAATAAAAGTATAAGCTATCAATTAGAATAAAAGTATAAGATATCATTAGAATAAAAGTATAAGCTATCAATTAGAATAAAAGTATAAGCTATCAATTAGAATAAAAGTATAAGATATCATTAGAATAAAAGTATAAGCTATCATTAGAATAAAAGTATGTTTACCACGTCTAGGCACGTTCGATACTTTCCAATTAAAGTTTTATATATAATGTCTGCAAATATATATCTGAGTAAAATTTGTGTCTCCGAAATCATATTGCAGTAAAACAGATCCTGGAAACATCACACGTCTATTTTGACATTGCCCAGTTGTAACGTCCTTTTGGATAGATGTTTGGTGTATCGAGCCAAAAGTGCACACATATGCATAACCTAAATTGGTCCTGACACAAATAGGTGGAAATTTAGGTTCTAGAACCACCGACGTGTTTTCGAACTATATAATTGATGTGTACTACAATACAAACATCAACATCATTTACTTAGTCATCATTTTATACTTTGAATTCCTCAGATTCATAAAACAAAGATTATAATCGTGTCTAAATAAAGGAAGCACAAGCAAAGTAAAGTTTGTTATATATACCACTAAAGATTTTGTTTTGAATAAAAATTAATTTTAAGAAACTCTCTCTCTCTCTCTCTCTCTCTCTCTCTCTCGACCAGTTATACATTATAAGAAGTCTTGGTGAAAACAAATTTTCAATATGGCTGCTATAGCTGCAATATTGTATGTACGATTGGCAACATGTTCATGTCAAAACAGACCGATATTATAACATTTATTGAGGTGAAACCTCAATAACATATTACAATTCAAAAGAAGCAAAGCGTTTTTCAAGAAGATCACTTATTTCTGCATCGGCTTAAATTTCATGTAGAACCAATTTGTCACTCACCATAATAAGTCTTTTGGTGGAAGCACGTTGAGATGATTATCTGCTCAGACATTGGAGTGATGAAATTACCTTCCCGATGGTTAGCGGAGTTCTCATAGTTAATATTATGTCTGACTCACTTTTTATTGAAGTACAAACTTGGTATTTACAAACACGTCAACTACGGTATTAATTTATTCTTAAGTATGTTTCAACAATGTATTCCAATAATTAATTTTTGAAAGTCCTGATGTAACCAAATGTCCTTGAATCAGTTTACTATAATCTAGAACAATGTGTTAATTAAATATCAGTTAGCACTTCCAATGATAGTGTAAACAATTCCTCTCAAAACAACAAAACCAAATGATTAACAAAGGAATAAATTTATTCCCTTTATAAAATCCCTATTTATACATATTTTCACCTGTCATATAACATAAATTCCAAAGAAAAAAACGTAAATACGAGTTCAGGCAAGGCGATGGTTGCCATTTACAAGCTGACCTGGGTTCGAATAAAAAAAAACTTATCGAATACTCACCGGATGATCTTTGTAGGTATCGTGGTAGATAATGACGTAATCGATGTCGCAATAATCTAGACCTGATGTTATCATATTCATCAAACGCTGGATGTTGACAATTGGCAGCATTTTATACTCATAAATTCCATCTGAAGTTGAAAATGCCAAAGTGTCTTGTGCTCTGAGTTTAATATGACTGAATGCTTTTAAAAGGTCAAACTTTTATGACATTTTTATACATAATTCATATCTCGGACGAGACAAACATTTCTGTTACGACTTTATGATCTTAAACTAAGTAAAAGAAACGAGGCGAAACCAGCATGTGTATGATCCAAGTTACAAGAAGAAAATTTAAGATGAACTTGAGTATTGTGAATTATGTCCTAAATAAGAATGCACCAAAATCATGTAACTTTATCCAATTCCAGCATCACTGCTGCTTGAGTGCTTAGACTCAGTATTGTATACACTACATGATGTTATTAATGTATCTCTCTCTCTCATCTGGGGAATTCCCATCATTTTTCAAAACTGCCATCGTAAAGCCTTTGCTGAAGAAACCAAAAATTGACAATATCGATTTAAAAAAAAACAACTAATCCCAGTTTATAAAAAAATCATATAAAATGTTGCTCTAACCCAACTTGTACCTCATTTGAATTCAAACAATTTTTTTAGCAATGTACAGTCTGCATATCGTCATTGCCACAGTACTGAAACTACACTCCTGAAAGTATTTTGGATAGTGGGAAGATTACAGTCATCACACTCCTTGATTTGTCTGCAACATTGGGCACAATATACCATGCTATATTACTTTACCGTATCCAGCATGTAGTTGACATTCACAATACAGCCTTGCAGTGGTTAAAGTCCAACTCGCAAATAGGACAAATCGTATCTACAAATGGAATAAACTCCAGTCCATGTGACATATGTTGTGGTGTTCCACAAGGGTTTATTCTTGGACCTGTTTTTTTCTTCATTTTATTCACTCAGCCGCTCTCAAGTGCCATAGATCATCAACCTAGCCATCCAATTGAAGTTGATGCTACTATCCAACGAGGAGATGCATTTCTGATGTGAAATCATGGATGACATGTAACAAGCGGAAGATAAAACCGAGACCATTCTGATCACAACACAAAAGACGTTCTCATTCACATCATTTTACCTCAAACAATACATATCAGCAAATCCAACAATAAATTCACACAGTACGAAATCTAGGTGTTACTATAGACAGTACTCTCACACTGCACCAACATGTCATGAACATTTGCAAGGTTGCATGTCTTAAGCTGAGACGCATCAGCTCCATTCGCAAATATCTTTCCGTTGATGGCAACAAATCACTTGTGTGTTCATTAGTACTTTCAAGTCTAGACAAAATATTTTCTCTGTGCTACGTTTTACTAACGGAATCCAATCCAACATGCCTATCAGATTTCACCCATGCGCTCCACTTTTGACAATCGTATACTCATTATTCCCACTATGACAACAAAGTCATATGGACAAAGTTCTTTTGCATAGCAGGACCCAGCAACATGGAATGAATTTCTCATTGAAATGAAACACAAAAACACTGATCCCTTTCAACAGTGCTCTTAAAACTCATCTTATCGACTGCAAGAACAAACTTATAGGCCTAAAAACAAAATTCTACTTTAAATATTTGCAGCATTTTCGTATGTTTTCTTATTTCATGGTGTATGCTTTTGTTTATTGCTTTTTGTAGTCATATCATTATAGATTTTGTAAAACGCTTAGAGCTTCTAAAGGTTAGGTGCTATACAAAGTCCACATTGTTTTGGGGTAGTGGTGGAACGAGTATTAGTATATTTCAGTGGATGATAAGCATGATTCATATGCATCTTGTTACATGTCATCCATGCTTTCACATCAGAAATGTACCTCTCTACTCCTTGGATTGTAGCATAAATTTCACTTGGGCTGCTAGATTTGTATATTTTGGTGTCATCAGCGTAGAATTGGTGAGACACTGGATGATGATCTATGACATTTGAGAGCAGCTGATTGTATAGAATGAAGAGTACATGTCGAAGAACAGACCCCTGTGGAACACCACAATATATGTGACATGGACTGGAGTGTATTCCATTTGCAGATATATTTTGTGTCTTGTTAACTAAGTAGAACTTTAAACCACGGTAAGGCTGTATTGTGAATGTCAAATACATGCTGGTGATGGTGAATATATCGTAGTCTATTGTGTCAAATGCTGCAGACTAATCAAGCAGGGCGAGTACTGTAATCTTGCCTCTATCCAAAGCAGAGGGAATGTTATTAACTACTTACGAAAGAGTAGTTTCACTACTGTGGCAATGGCGATATGCAGACTGTACATTGCTAAACAGACAGTTTGAATTCAGATGAGATACAAGTTGGGTTAGATCAAGCTTTTCTAAGATGTTTTATATGAACGGGAGACTATCAATTGGGCATTTATTCTTTAAATCGTTATGGTCGAGTGTCGAACTATGTGGAACTAGACAGGGTTAAACGTTGTCAAGTCACAACACACATTTTCAGCCATGTGTACCACATTTAAAAACTAATCATAAAAAATACAAAATATGATCTAGATATGAATTAATATAATCTCACATGTTGCTAGGAGGCTTAACATTTTTTTAAAAGCCTAAGAAAAATTGCAACTCTAACATAATGCACAAATCATGGCTAGTGTTGTTTATTTCTAAAAACAAGGTACCTACACCTTACGCTCCACCCACCTGGGGTTATACAAATTGGTACTATTATACAAATAAACAACTTAGTTTTTTCAAACATTGTGATATAGCTCAGAACTGAACAATTAACAAATGTACTTAGTTCGCTAGTCCAAAACAATTGTATGAGGAACCAAGCTGTGTCGTATATAAATCTGTAATGTAATGGTCGTTAAACTATTTTAGCTTTTGTTTTCATATTTGTGCTTTACTACCAAACAACATTTTGGAAATAAAATGAATTGTTTTAACTATAAGTTGTTTTATTCATATCAGCACTTATTGAACTTCACATGTGTGATAATGGATAAATCATATTATATAATAACTAGGTCAAAGGTCAATGCACCAATCAGTATGTACCTCTCCTACTTCAAAAAGTACAATTTACCTAAACAATATAATTTTTTATTTGTTTGGTACATACAGAACTTAACACCAAAGACAGGTGGACATGGCCCAATCTTATTAAAAAGCATAAGCTTTGAATACTTTACATTGTCTGCAGATAAATCAGGTCACTAACCCCCAGTCCTCACACAAAGGTCTACCTACCCATCCTCTTTGTACCCCAATCTTGGAGCTGACGACACAGACATATAGCCATCAGTCAATACCTGTTATATCTATAGTTACGAAATCCCCCATCCAAAGCCAAGTTGTGCTATTTTCTGAAAATTTAATACATGTTACTCTTAAAAGACTGTACATTTTTGGCAAAAAATGCTCAGCATCCATTTGTTTTCCTACATCAAACTCGTACACTTCATAAATGCAAACCACATGCATGCATTTCTATGGATACACTGTGAAACTGTTCTTCCCTTTAGGTATCATGTTACCAATTGTTTGTTTCCATATACCTAAATACTAATGTTTTGTGAAATATTATTTCTATCCTACTCAACATGCATGTCACACACTGTCATAAATTAGAATGTTAGTTTGACAAGGACAGAACCAGTTACTCCATTCTTTTTAAGAGACAACTTAATAGAATGCGGTTAAATTAATGTTTGTTGTACAAAACATCAGAGAATATCAGTAGATAGTGTTATAACAAGTCTGCAAAAATATAAACAAAATACAAACATATGTGTCTACACTCGATGTTTATTCACCACTACATTAACATATATTCCAGTATAAAACTAAATCCCAATTAAATTCATAAAAGCACAAGAGATTATATAATTTTTAATTAGATTTTGTCTAAATTGTCACACATCAATTGTGAAATGCCAAATTTTAGGTTGATCTATTAATCAACCATTAATTGTGGCCAGATAGCCATTAGTTAGATTTATGAGACATGTCGTGCAAGAGAGAGGGATCTGTAGAGTCTAGCCGACCGTTGTACCAAGTAAACATTGTTTGTTCAACAGCAGAGGCTGACTGCTGGCGACTTTAAAGTTTCATTTTATCACGGAAAGTGTCAGAATTGAGAAAATGCAGAGATTCTGTTACTTAAAAACCAAGCATGTCATATTGACCATGACGTATGCGACTTTTAGAGGAAAGCGGGAAAAAATACATTTGATTCTGATTGGTCACGGTTAAATAAGGGGTGTATTTTACACGGAAAATCTTTAAAACATAATATCGCACTAGCTAAATTAGAATTTAGTCTTGAAATTTATCTGCAAGAGAGGAAGCCTGATGTAGAATTATTTAGTAAGGCTCCGGATGTTATTTTAGAGAAGTGCATCCTTTAATTTGGGGACCAGAGGAAAAACCGCCAAACCAACGCTTGACTGACACACCAAAATCCCAAAAGTACTGCCGCAATTCCATGTATATTGTTGATGCAATTTATATGTTTCCTTAGTTTACAGGTCTGCATAATTTCGTTTGATACAGTTATATAACTGATTTAATTTGATACATTTGTATAATAATGTGTTTTGTATTATAAATCGGAAGTTCTTGCATGAATTCATTTCATACATTTATTTAATAATGTGCTTTTGAAATATGAATTGGAATTCTTACCTTAATTCTTAGTTAAGAATGACGTAGTGTTAATTTATGTCGTAAAAACACTATGTTTAGTATGAATAAGAAGTTTTACGTTAATTCTTGAACTTATATTATTTGAATAATGATTGTGCTCTAAGAATTTAATGTATTACATTAGTAAGGGATTTACAAGAATACATGTGAATTCACCGAATTTTGATTTCATAGATGATTTAGCGACAGTGTATATGATTTATGTACTGTGGAAAATTATGGCAAAGCCATAATTCAACGCCTCGTTTTGTAGTACGTTAATGTATTAGGTAAAGGCAAAATGAATTACCAATTGGTTTAACTACATTCATTTGAGGACGTGTAGTTAATTGCTAGCCGTAAATTTGTTATCACTGATAGAAATATCTGATTGTTCGAACCAGGAATAATGCAAAGTCTCAACTGTAACCATTGTAACGAGAGACTTAGGTTGTTTTAATTTTCTTTTGAAAGGAAGAAAATGGTTTTTGGGAAGATCGTGACATTACGGGAATAATGACGTAAACTTTGGACAAAGAAACTAGGAGAAAGGGAAATTGCAGTGTACGCATGATACAGTGGACAAGTCCAGAATCAAGCGGGAACATCCACGAAAACAGAGTGCCTAGAAATTAGACGATACAGCGACTTCTTGGAACAACATTGATTGGACAGTGAACGAGGATCAATGGACTGCAGGTTATGAAAATCGAACAAGTCATTGACTTCGATTGTACCACTCGATCCTATGATGATTTTTAACTATCAGTAATATAACGGCTAATTTGTTTAATTCTCTTTCAAATCGTATTGTAATTCAGTGGAAGTTGTAGTTCTGAACCGCGTGTATTCCTAATGAAAGGAAGTTTCATAATTGTGTATGCAATTGATTAAATTGTTTATATATCTTTACTGGGTCTTGGAGTTGTTTTGTTCAATAAACCTGCTCAGTTTACCATATTTACTATTCTCCTACTCGAACTGGACAATTATATCGAGGGCGGTCATCTCTTAGATAATGAGTATCAGATGGGAGTGGGTTATAGTTATTATTATTATATGTTGTACAATATCCCTTGACAAAGTGGGACGTAACACTTACCCTTTGAAAGGTGGGGCTTATGCAATACTATACAAATAACGCTCATAACCCGCGAGAACCTGACACCACTACTACTTAACATTTAAAATTTCTGCATGACAACCTGAGAATTGTGATTATTTTTTAAAGATAACTTGGATATATATAACTTATTATTATTACATGTTGAAATAAACACACTTTGTCCCTCCCATGTTCAATCACAAATACGTACACTTAGTAATAGCGATGGGAATCGGTCAGAAATTCATAATCGATAATCGGTTCCCCTTAACCAACTGATCATCGATTATAATCGGTTACTAAGAGCACATTTTAATTTTTGTTACACAGTTATATCTTTGATCAAGAATTCAATATGTTTATAAATATACAGGAGTAATCTATTTTAATGACATGTATACTTTAACCTGACAATAATATTACAAAAATACATTGTGTTATTTTTGTTCTACAACTTTGTTAAATGAATGCAACTTTTTATGGCTGATCAGTCATATGTAACTGAAATACTGCTACAATCCCCCGAAATTCTTTCGTTCATATGTGATGTGCCTATAATTTAAAGTATAGAAGGACATGATTTTCTTGTTTATAATTGTTTATAAATACAACAAAAGATGTTGCAATTTAACTTAAACAAATCAACAAAATGTGTTTAAATTTTATTAACTCAACAATTTAACAACTTGAACATGTAATAATGACTATATGTTCCTAATAATGAATTATAAGACTTTTTATTTGTAGTTGTGAAGCGATTAATAAATTTAATGGTCAACTTTAGTGGATGGGAGTTTTACTAACATTTGTGCTTTGCATGCACCTAAAACGTTGTCTCTCTTTACACACAATCAATTATGGAGTTTCACAATCGATTATCTTATCGGTTTGCTCAACCAACTGATGATCAATTATAATCGATAATCGGAACAACACTACTTAGTAAACCTTGTACAATTAACATTACACACTAACTCATACATAGTTAAGCTGCCCCTTCCAAGTTCTCTGAAAGATACTTACATTTAGCTAACCTTGTACAATTATTATTACACACAAACTCATGCATAGTTAAGCTGTCCCTTCCAAATTCACTGAAAGATACTTACATTTAGCAAACCTTGTACAATTATTATTACACACTAACTCATATATAGTTGAACTCTCCCTTCCAAGTTCACTAAAAATACTTACATTTGGATAACCTTGTATAATATTATTACACACTAACTCATGCATAGTTAAGCTGTCCCTTCCAAGTTCACTGAAAGATACTTACATAGAGCTAACCGTGCACAATTATTATTACACACAAACTCATACTGAGTTAAACTCTCCCTTCCAAGTTCACTAAAAATACTTACATTTGGATAACCTTGTATAATTATTATTACACACTAACTCATATACAGTTAAACTGTCCCTTCCATGTTCACTAGATGATACTTACATTTAGCTAACATTATATAATTGTTATTAGATTGTAGTAGCACCCCTTTGGTGTTTCTGTACTATGGGGGATTAGTCACAAACTAGAGGGTTTTTCTTTTCACATTTTAATGGATATCTGACACCTCTAGCTCTTCCTTTAGAATTTCCAAAATATTAAATTAAATAGGAAATTACTCGTAAACTTTATCCTTATGAGTAAATTATTTTAAAATTAAACAATAACTACCGAACTTCATTGTAAGCAATTTATACCTATTAAAATAGGTTCAAATGTCCTTTTAATGGTTTTTAATTTAAATGTTTAAGGTATAAGGTAACCTTTTCTTAATTGATTTTAATTAGCTTTACAAACACATCTTCTAAATGTCCTACTGACTTCATTGTTTCAGTTTCTTAGCTGAACTGTAACTTGACACCTTGTATTTTGAGTATAGTGCTGATAATACGATACTTACTCAAAATCTCTGCTTCTAAATTGAACAGTGACTAATGAACTCCTTTATCATAAACATACTATTATTACATTTTGGAGAACAATTTAGAAAATTGATACATAAATATATCTTCTAAAACTTATGCATATAACATTTCTTTTTAATAACGATATTCTTTAAAAAAAACATGCTGAATTAGGTTTGTGATGGAAATGTTTCTTGAGTTATAACTCAAAACATTTATAAGCACTAAAATCATCTATATCAAATGGTTTTCAGTAAATATCAATTTTTTCTGTCACTGCAACACTACTGCATACTGGTGGGATAGGTAAAGATGTTCTATGGAAAAAGACAAATTGTGTTATATAATAAATTTTATGATATCATAAATCTCACAAATTCTAGTTTATTACAGCCTAGAATGATGTTACTACATCATCAATTAATTATTATCATAAATTAAATAATGGTATAATAATCTGAATTTATGATATTAAAAGCTAATATATGACATCACAACATATGGAATACAGTATTAAAACACCAACAAAATTGATAAACCATACAATCTGTAAGCAATTTATCTTACAAATGTCCACACATATAATGTTATTAAATTTCAAACAGTTAGTAAAAAGGTGCCACTTAGTCATATATTTATATTGTACCTGTTTACCAAACTATAATGTATGTATACATGCTTCTTTCATACTTAAAACAGGAATTCTCAACATTACATTGAATGACAGCAATGCTGATATTGGAAAGGCAACCTTGGACATATACTGAAATTCATCATATCCTACAAACACTTTTCAACCATGGTTATACAGGAGACTTGTTTGCAATTGGGCAGCAAAATCTTTCCAACAAACTGAATTTTAAACTGTACAGACATTATAATTGGGCACCAAATCTTTCCAACATAAACTGAATTTTACACTTTACAGATATTAGAATTGGGCACTGTACAGGCATTATGCTTGGGCAACAAAATCCAGCCAATATAACTGAATTTTAAACTTTACAGACATACTAATTGGGCAACAAATTCATTCTAACATCAACTGAACTTTTAACTGTAAAGACATAATTGGTTACCACATCCTTCCAACATAAACTGAATTTTAAACTGTACAGACATTATAATTGGGCAAGAAAATCCATCCAACATAAACTGAATTTTAAACTGTACAAACATTATAATTGGGTATCACATCAATCCAACATAAACTGAATTTTAAACTTTACAGACATACTAATTGCGCAACAAAATCCTTCCAACATAAACTGAATTTTAAACTTTACAGACATACTAATTGGGCAACAAAATCCTTCCAACATAAACTGAATTTTAAACTTTACAGACATTATAACTGGGCAACAAAATCCAAACAAAATAAACTGAATTTTAAACTGTACAGACATTATAACTGGGCAACAAAATCCTTCCAAGATAAACTGAATTTTAAACTGCACAGACATTATAACTGGGCAACAAAATCCTTCCAACATAAACTGAATTTTAAACTGTACAAACATTATAACTGGGCAACAAAATCCTTCCAAGATAAACTGAATTTTAAACTGTAGACATTTTAATTGGGTATCACATCCATCCAACATAAACTGAATTTTAAACTTTACAGAAATACTAATTGTGCAACAAAATCCTTCCAACATGAACTGAATTTTAAACTTTACAGATATTGGAAATGGGCAACAAAATCCTTACGACATAAACTGAATTAAAAATTTTATACACATTATACTTGGGCAACAAAAATCTATCCAACGTAAATTGAATTTTAAGCTGTACAGACATTATACTTGGGCAAAAGATATCTATGCAATTGAAACTGAATTTTAAACTGTACATAGATTATAATTGGGCAACATAATCCATCCAACATAAACTGAATTTTACACTGTACATACATTATAATTGGGCAAAACAATCCATCAAAGATAAACTGAATTTTAAACTGTACCGACATTATAATTGGGCAACAAAATCCTTCCAACACAAACTGAATTTTAAACTTTACAGACATTATAATTGGGCACCAAAATCCTTCCAACATAAACTGAATTTTAAACTGTACATACATTATAATTGGGCAACAAAATCCATCAAAACATAAACTGAATTTTAAACTTTGCAGACAAAGTTTACACATGCTAAGTTTTTGGTAACACCAAGATTTATTACAAGAGAAGCCTATGGATAATAAAATTCATCAACTGAAATGACATTGTAATGTCATGGGTCAATAATATAAAATACAATTAGCATCTTTAGGGCCAGACTCTAAATGTCCTTATTTTGATCAATCCCTTCTACCCAATACACAACATGAATTCTTGTTCTACAAGGAAAAATAATGATGTTAATTACCAAAAGCTGTTATGTTAATGAAAACAATGCAATAAATTGATCATTAATAATACAATGAAAACAATTTGTCAAAACAAAAAGAAAAAAATATAATATTAAGAATGACTTATTGTTTGGTGTTTTGTGCTATTTCTCAGCACAAGATAGGCTATATATATAGCAGCCAGTATAACTATGTAGAGGAAGAACCCAGCAAAACCCTGGCAAGAACCACCTCCTCGCAGGATAGCTACTGACATTTTTCAAACAACCCCACTGGCCTAGCCTGAGACTTTTTTAACCCACAAGCAGAGATGAGATGGAAATGATCAGTAAAGGAAAACACTTTATACCACGCAGACTCCTGGGGTCTTTTTAAAAACTATCAAAATTACAATTTTATGTAAACCACCTTGTTAAAAAAAGTTATATCAGCTCTTTCATAATCCAAAATCTGCTTTAGTTTAATATTATGAAAACATACACTTGTGTTTGAAATATACACACCATAGCCACTGTAGCTAATTATCAGTATGCAAAGCAGTTATTACCACAATGGCAGACCTATGCATAAAAACTAATGAGAATTGTTACAATTATTCAGTTCATTCCAAAACAGTAATTTTTTTAATGAAAGTGACTTCATTGATAGCATTGAAATATTATGTGCTCTAAGGTAGATAACCCACTTATTTCTGGTCTATATAGTACAAGACTTTAATCATGTCAATCATGAGACAAAGTTGGCCTTTATTGTGAAAGGGTAAACACCCTTCAATCCAAATACATGTAGTGTTTAGGACATTTGATTTGTGAAGCCTAGGTTTGGCCCACTGACAAATGGCTCTCACCTTTAAAGACCATTAAATCTCGCCCCGTGCCTGCAAGGGTTAATGTCTCAGCTCAACCAGGTTAATTCCCAGATTCTTCTTCCACAAATTATATTGGTGTTATATATAGCCTTTCATGTGCTGAAAATTAAACTCTACAAAACCACAAAATGAAATGTACATTGAGAATATTTATACAAAAACAAGACTATCCATGTACCACATATATCATCTATGTCCTCTAGCACTGCCACAGTACACTACTGAATCTGTCTAAGTCTATGAGAAAGATGGTGTATCTACAATTTTGGAAAGACAAATAACTGATTGGTGCACACATTTTTCCTTATTTTCTTGCATGTTTTTGTACAAGGATAAACATTTAGCTGCAACTCAATCCAATCTTCAGAACATAAACTTTTGACTCCTTTTTATGAGAGTTAAGTCTAGATTTGTTTAGTCATGTTTTTCAAATTTAGTTATTCTAATTGGTATCCTACCCGAGTCATTCTAAAGGTTCAATAAATTCAGTTGAGTTGTTACACGTTTGTTTCCAGAATGTTAGTAAATTCTTGTTTATATCACCAAGAAATGTAACGTTTTTTGTTATCACTTTTCAAATTCTACTATGAATTATATAGTGAAATTTATATGGTATGCAGGTGGTGTATATATATACACAGCCAATACAGGTGTAGAATGTTGCAAAGAAATCTATATCCAAACATCATTCAGTTCTAGACCATCAGGTCATTTTGCTACAATACCATTTTTGATATAAACTATGAGCTCGACATCTAATGTGTCCTTATCTTTCTCGAAAGCTATATCATAACTATTTACTAAAAGAAAGATTTATAAATAATTACTAACATATGTACATTATTTTCTGGCAATGTAAGGTTAAGTGTTGCAGGAGAAGTCCAATGTTCTGACCATGTTGACAGTTTTTCCCACATATGATATATGGATTCTACTATTTTGGCCTGTTGAAATAATCATCATCGTTGCAATAGCCATTGGAGGAGCACATAACTGTTCACTTCTACTGTCCAGTCCAATAGCAGATATTAATTTATCTCATACACATTGCAGTCTTTTCTTGGGATCAACTCACATATTAACATGATTTCACTTCTGACATTTTGGGAATGTAACATCTAATCACAGGTAGCAGTTAGGGTCCCAATTCTCTGTATTTTCAAATAGTGTAATGTCTTCCTAACTGATTTCAATGATAACTGAATTCACTGCACCATTAGAGGAAGATTCTTCATTATCTGGTAAGACACCCTCCTTAGCCAGCAGATCATACACATCATATATCTGTGCACTATATGCATTCGCTAATGCTATAGAAGCATAATCACTCTTGGGATCCCAATTATTTGTCTCCTTCAAATGATGAATCACTTTCATAACAGCTTTCAATGATACCCGAGATCTCCCCAACACATAAGGAAGATTCTTCAGTGTTAGTGAGACTCTTTTAAGAAACAGAAGATCAAACACATCATATCTGTTCATACGTTGTATTGCTTTCATAGCATACTTTGCTGATACACTGTATACCACACCAGGAATATTTTTCATCGACAGTGAGACTCCCTCCTGAATCAGCAGATCACACACATCATATTTCTGTACTACATAAGCATTTTCTAATGCTTTAGATGCATGTTCACAACTGGGAACCCAATTGTCAGTGTCTTTCAAATGCTGTAATGCTTTCTTTACAGCTTTCAATGACACCTGAAATCCTTCCACTACACCATCAAAATTCTTCATTGTTAATGAGACCCCCTCCTGAATTAGCAGATCACACACATCATACTTCTTGTTCCTATAAGCATTTGCTAAAGCTTTTGATGCATATTCAGACTTGGGATCCCAAATGTAAGTGGCTTTCAAATGCTGCATTGCTTTTATAACAGCATGGCATGAAACCTCAATTCCCCACACCACTCCAGGAAGATTTTTCATTGTCAATGAGACTGTCTCCTCAAGCAGCATATCACACACATCATACATCTGTGCACTATAGGCATTTGCTAATGCCTCAGATGCCTCATCACTTTTGGCATCCCAATTCTTATTCTCTTTCAAATGTTCAATTGCTTTCTTAATAGTTTCTAATGGCACCTGGAATGTCCCCATTGGAATAAGATTTCCTACTTTCAATGACAATGGATTCTGAATTAACACAAAACATCCGTCTAAATGCTGTATTGCCTTCTTAACATGTTTCAATGATACACGGTACACCACACCAGGAATGTTCTTCATTGTCAGCGAGACTCCCTCCTGAATCAACAGATCACACACATCATACCTCTGTTCTCCGTAGGCATCTTCTAGTGCTATTGATGCATCATTACACTTAGGATCCCAGTTGTGTCTGTCTTTCAAATGCTGTACTACTTTCTTGACAGCTTCCACTGAAACCTCAAATCCTGCAACCACATGTGGAAGATTCTTGACTGTCAGTGAGACTCCCTCCTGAATCAGCAGATCACACACATGATACTTTTGTTGTCTATAAGCTTCTTCTAATGCTTTAGCTGCATCATCATGCAAGGGATCCCAACTTTCAGTGTCTTTCAGCTGATTCACTACTGTTTTCACATAATCCAGTGACCTCAGTATCACATGAGGAATACATTTCATTGTCAGTGAGACTCCCTCTTGAATCAATAGATCATACACATCATACTGCTTTGCTCCATAAGCTTCTTCTAATGCTTCCGATACATCTTCACAACTGGGGTCCCAATTCTTGGTGTCTTTCAAATGTTGCACTGCTTTCTTAACAGCTTCCAATGATATCATGAATCCCCCAACCACATTTTGAAGATTCTTCATTGTCAGTGAGACTCCCTCTTGAATCAGCAGGTCACACACATCATACTTCATTTCTCTAAAAGCTACATTTAATGCTTCTGATGCTTCTTTACAGTTGGGGTCCCAATTCTTGGTGTCTTTCAAATGTTGCACTGCTTTCTTAACAGCTTCCAATGATATATTGAATCTATAAACCATATTTTGAAGATTCTTCATTGTCAGTGAAACTCCCTCTTGAATCAGCAGCTCACACACATCAGACTTCATTTCTGTATAAGCTACTTCTAATGCTTCTGATGCTTCTTTACAGTTGGGGTCCCAATTCTTGTTGTCTTTCAAATGTTGCACTGCTTTCTTAACAGCTTCCAATGATATATTGAATCCACAAACCACATTTTGAAGATTCTTCATTGTCAGTGAGACTCCCTCTGGAATCAGCAGATCACACACATCATACTTCTCTTTTCTATAAGCTTTTGCTAATGCTTCTGAAGCATTATCACACTTGGGATCCCAACTATCAGTATCCTTCAACTGCTTCACTACTGTTTTCACATAATCCAATGGTCTCAATATCACATGAGGAACATGCTCCATTGTCAGTGAGACTCCCTCTTGAATCAGCAGATCACACACATCATACTTCATTTCTGTATAAGCTACTTCTAATGCTTCTGATGCTTCTTTACAGTTGGGGTCCCAAATCTTGGTGTCTTTCAAATGTTGCACTGCTTTCTTAACAGCTTCCAATGATATATTGAATCTATAAACCATATTTTGAAGATTCTTCATTGTCAGTGAAACTCCCTCTTGAATCAGCAGCTCACACACATCAGACTTCATTTCTGTATAAGCTACTTCTAATGCTTCTGATGCTTCTTTACAGTTGGGGTCCCAATTCTTGTTGTCTTTCAAATGTTGCACTGCTTTCTTAACAGCTTCCAATGATATATTGAATCCACAAACCACATTTTGAAGATTCTTCATTGTCAGTGAGACTCCCTCTGGAATCAGCAGATCACACACATCATACTTCTCTTTTCTATAAGCTTTTGCTAATGCTTCTGAAGCATTATCACACTTGGGATCCCAACTATCAGTATCCTTCAACTGCTTCACTACTGTTTTCACATAATCCAATGGTCTCAATATCACATGAGGAACATGCTCCATTGTCAGTGAGACTCCCTCTTGAATCAGCAGATCACACACATCATACTTCATTTCTGTATAAGCTACTTCTAATGCTTCTGATGCTTCTTTACAGTTGGGGTCCCAAATCTTGGTGTCTTTCAAATGTTGCACTGCTTTCTTAACAGCTTCCAATGATATATTGAATCTATAAACCATATTTTGAAGATTCTTCATTGTCAGTGAAACTCCCTCTTGAATCAGCAGCTCACACACATCAGACTTCATTTCTGTATAAGCTACTTCTAATGCTTCTGATGCTTCTTTACAGTTGGGGTCCCAATTCTTGTTGTCTTTCAAATGTTGCACTGCTTTCTTAACAGCTTCCAATGATATATTGAATCCACAAACCACATTTTGAAGATTCTTCATTGTCAGTGAGACTCCCTCTGGAATCAGCAGATCACACACATCATACTTCTCTTTTCTATAAGCTTTTGCTAATGCTTCTGAAGCATTATCACACTTGGGATCCCAACTATCAGTATCCTTCAACTGCTTCACTACTGTTTTCACATAATCCAATGGTCTCAATATCACATGAGGAACATGCTCCATTGTCAGTGAGACTCCCTCTTGAATCAGCAGATCACACACATCATACTTCATTTCTGTATAAGCTACTTCTAATGCTTCTGATGCTTCTTTACAGTTGGGGTCCCAAATCTTGGTGTCTTTCAAATGTTGCACTGCTTTCTTAACAGCTTCCAATGATATTAATTCCAGAACCACATTTTGAAGATTCTTCATTGTCAGTGAGACTCCCTCTTGAATCAGCAGGTCACACACATCATACTTCTGTGCTCCATAAGCTTTACCTAATGCTTGAGATGCATCATCACACTTGGGATCCCAAATGTCAGTATCCTTCAACTGCTTCACTACTGTTTTCACATAATCGAATGATCTGAGTACCGCATGAGAAACATGCTTCATTGTTATTGAGACTCCCTCCTGAATCAGCCAATCACACACATCATAGTTTTTTCTTCTAAAAGCATGTTTTAATGCGTTTGATGCATCTTCGCAGTTTGGGTCCCAATTCTTAGTGTCTTTTAAGTATCTGACTGCTTTCTTTACCGCTTCTACTGATATCTTAAATTCCCCCACCACAGAATCAAGATTTTTCACTGTCATTAAGACCCCCTCCTGAACCAGCATATCACATACATCATACTTCTGAGCTCCAAAAGCTTTTTCTAATGCCTCAGATGCAGCATCACAATGGGGATCCCAGATACTTGTGACTTTTAAATGTTGCATCACTCTATCAACAGCCTTCTTTGAACTATGTTCTACCACAGCTGCAAGCATGCCCATTGATATTTTTGCTTCATTTTGCAAAAGATAATCTGCCATTTCAAACTTCTCATTACAATATGCTATGTACAGTGCTGTAGAACCTGAAAGTATTTTAGGAAACAATAGAATGGATGCGATTTGACCTGAATACATATCAGGATTGTAGAAACACCCAGATATGCTATCATATGCACATAGTTGATGCCACTTATTATGATATTTCAGATGCTCCACTACTTTCTTTAAAACACTGATATCTCCATGTTTTATAGCATGTACTAGATGCATGCTATCTAGCGTAATCCCTTCTAGTAATAAAATCTCTATTACATCCTGGCTTTTTGAGAGATAGGCTCTACATAATGCTTTTTTTGCCTCAGTACAATCTGGATAGAACACCTGACTCCTCTTTAAGTCTTCCAAGATAGTCTGAACTCTGCTGAGGTCACCATGTCTGGCAGCATTACAGAGGCTTACATGCGTATAGTAGGCATTCATGGTAATTAGTTTGTCTGCAATCTCAAAAAAGTGGTAGTACAGTGCTAATTCCAGTACATTCTGCTTCTCTTTGCACTGCCAACAATCAGGATTGTTATTATTATGTTTGCATTCAAAGAATTCCACGAAATGATTAAACACTGATCTGACTGTGACGTCATCACTTTGTAATACATACTGCAAAAATGTTAAACACTCTCCTTCTGACAATCTTGATTCCAGAAAAAAAGAATGCATGAATTTTAAGTTAGAATATCTATTAGCCATGAAAAAGTCCTTGCTCTTATTACCTTTGTGCAACACATCTTTCAGTTTCATCAAATACTTGTTCTGTTTGAGAACTGAATGTTTTGCAGCACACTTTACAAGTGTTTTCTCTACAACATCATGAACCATCCGCTCGGCCATAATTGAATACATGGATACAGGCAAAAATACTTTCTCTGAAGTTTCGTCCTTGACTTCTGCAGTGTAGGTTCTCTGATATAAATATTCTGGGTCACAATGTTTTACAACCATTTCTAAAGAACGTTTTGCTAAAACCTGTCCTACTGCCTCACAGACTGTAGCATGAGAGAACAAGATACAGGATCTTTTAACTGAAACCCCTTTAACAATTTCATCTGAAATTGATTTCTCAATATACATCCCCCCAAAACTTTCATAAGCATCTCTCAGTAATGTAATGTCTGCCTTCTGTTTTGAAATATGGAGATGGGAAGCCAAATCCATGAATAAATCATTGCTAGAATTGGGCATAGTTTCAGGTGATAAATGCTCCTCGTATATCTCGCCTTGACAAAATAGAAATGCCAGAGATATGAATATTTCATTCTTTAACTCATTGATATTTACAAAAAACATTTTTTCTGGAAATCTAAAGAACTCTGGTCCTTTGTCAAATAAGTTACTGGACGCTGCAAATAGTGAACAGCAGTGTGGAAAGCCAAAAAATCCACTAAAATTAGTGATGCATTTTTCTTTTTCATCTTCATTCATGTTTTTGTTATGCCTCTGAAGCTCTCTATTCAAAATACTCATCTTTTCCAACTGATTTAGATTTTTTGATGACAGTGTTAGTGATGACAAATGATCAGAAAATAGTTTTAGTGATTCTACATTGGAGTAAGCCTTATCCAGTATGTAATTTCGGGTGGTAATGATGACCTTTAAGTTTCTTGCGTCTACATGTTCCTGTATGGTAGGTAGGTATACCATCCACTCTTGCAGACGGCTAGGATCCAAGTCAAACTTTCCAAGTATGTCATCCAGTACAACAATATCTACCCAATCTGTGTCCACTGTCTTCCAATCTTCTGGACTATAAACCACCACACGTCTATCTCTATACATTTCATTATCTATCAGATGAAGAGCTATTGTTGTCTTTCCTTCTCCTGGGTTTCCTTTGATGACAACTGACCTTTTCTCCTCTAGCAGTTTCTCAGCTTCTGCTGCCTGTGTTGTTGGAATATATCCAAGCTTTTTAATTGAACCAAGCTTGTTCTCTGTCTGACCTAGGTGAAAACAAAATTGAATAACATGAGAAAAGTGTAACAGTCTTGCTTACAACAAGAACCCTTCTCCCCCTACCCCCACCCCAGCTACTTTCATGACCAATCATGACAAATTTGTTCTGTTATTTATGACATTTATCTCACATAACCCTAACCCCTAAATCTAAATTGTGACCCACAGGTTCTAGTCTATAGTCCTTTACATGGAGTTGAATCTGTTTTATTAGTCACATTTCTAAAACCACCACTTTATTTTCCAGGATACACAAAAAGAACATATAAAACTTACTCCATATACTAACCACCTTTATAGTACAGCCAACTTTAGCACAAGATGTCTTTATCCTAAAGGTTTCTGGGAGTATATTTGGCATAAAAACAGATAAAAAGTCTAGGTCTGTATTCTGCATATTGAAATATAACCAAGGTATCAACACGTAAAAAGGCACTAAGCTACCACAAACAAACCATCTAAATATGAAAGACCATTAAGTTCATAGGTGTTTCAACACTGTTACTATCATATTGTAGACTTTGTATCATATATCATTAATCATATCAATACATGGCAGTATTCTATCATTTCACCCCAATAAATAATTTTTAAAAATTCACTCTTTAATAAAAGTATAAAAGGTTTTGAAGTTTCATGAGTAAATATATGAAAGTTGTGTCTTCATTTTTAAATCTATTCCAATAAATTCTCTCCTGAAATACAGATGTCTTGGAAAAAAACCTGTAATGGAAGAACTAATTTTATTTACAAATCAATATTACATATTTTTATCGCTTCTAATGAAAGACCACCAATCTTGAGACACCACCTTTGATTGGGATAAGGGATGATCTCTTAAGCCAGGTTTCAACATAATGTATAAATGCTTTCAGCGCATTTATAATAGCAATGGACAGACAATGATGTAAAGAAGCACTATTACTGTATTATCATTATTACTTTAACTCAATAAAGAGAGACCTATATAATTTCCACATCTCAAACTAGTTCTTAAGGACTCTAGAAAAAATTCCAATTTAATATGAATAAAAAATCATTTTAATCAATTTATTTCTAAGTTTAAATTAAGTTTTCAAAAATATCGGAATTTACAGTGAGGTTTAATTGTTTAGAAAAATGTCTACAGGGTTCATTCTAGACTATGCCCTTGCACCAATGATCATTACTTTCAACTCGGGTTGCAGTTACATTCCACAGATGTGGCCATAAGCAAATCAAGATTAATGATTGCTACAGTTCATTTCAAACTAACATGAATTCATTCAAGGTGAAGTGAGTAGAGTGTGCTCATAGCCAAAGAAGCAGCAGGCTACCAATATCATTGGTTAACAAAAATGTGTTATTGAATTTGATTAGCTTTGGCACATGAACTATGTTACGTGCTTAGGCTCGAATAAACAGTAACACAGAAAGAGTGAAAATAACAAGCTTGTAAAAACTTAATAAACAATTTATTGAGCACAAATATTTTCCAGAAAAGAAAAAATAAACTTACGGTTTTAAGAATCAATTCCAAAATTTTTAATCCAAAAATAACTCAAAATATTATCCACTAGTGAAATTGCAAAAGTCCGGGTAATAAAATGTCCTAATAATTCCAAGTTCGAATCTTAGTGAAGCATTCAAGATGGAAGACGATGTCATGTGATGAAGTCAGTTCTTGGTAACGAAATTCAATGAGCACAATTATTTTCCAGATAAATAACAAAATAAATCCTCTTGATCCAAATGAATTAAATTAATGTCCAATACAAGGTAATTTAAAATAACTCAAAACGACACAACTTAATATTCTAACAGCCCAACTTCTACTAAATAGTTCGCTCCAAAACATAACTTATATACCTGTTTTTACGTAAACAAGAAAGGGGTCACATGATCTTCTAGAATCTTATAGAACAAATTTACGTTCAAAAAATCTTGTACACACCATCCCAACTAAAAATAGAAAGATGTTTATAACAAAGCTCCATAATGTTCTTGGAATCAACCAATCATTTTAAAAGCTTGTTTACATCTCTGAAGCCAGGTCAGAAATGAGGTCAACACCTGGTGTTTATTCTTAGAGTGCATGTCATCCCACTTTCTAAAAAAAAATATCTCCCAATGAATGAATGAATCTTAAACTTAAAATGTCAAATTTGAATCTGACAAACAAACAATTAAAATAAAAAATAAATGACCCAATCAAATACACGTAACACCTTCCCCCATAAAATAAAAAGAAAGGTTTATATGATAAAACTTTCTTTTTACCACAAACCAATTTACACCTGAGGTTAAAAGAACTCGTATAAATTACACAGTGTATATGATATAATATATCGTTATACACGGGAAAGAACGTCTGCTATTAAATTATCTTTTCCCTTGATGTGCCAGATATCAAGATTATATTCCTGCAATTACAAACTCCACTTTAGTAATCTTTTATTTTTATTTTTCATCTTGCCGATGAAAGTAAGGGGGTTGTGGTCACTAAAAACTATAATCTAAGAAGGAGCTGAACTAAGATAAACTTCAAAATGTTGTAAAGCCAGAATCAATGCCAAACATTCCTTCTCGATAGTTGAATGATTTCTCTGGTGCCTATTTAGTTTCTTTGAAAAATAGCACACTGGATGTTCAATACCATTTTTGTCTTCTTGAATTAAAACTGCTCCAACACCAACATCACTTGCATCGACAGATAATTTGAAAGACTGACTGAAATTTGGAGCTGCAAGAACTGGTTCTTTTTTCAAGTATGGCTTTTAACTTGTCAAAAGCCTCCTGACATTTTTCAGTCCAAAAGAACTTGTTCTTCTTCTTCAGTAAATTTGTCAGGGGTTCTGCACTTATAGAAAAATTGCAACAAAATTTCCGATAGTATCCGCCATACCTAAAAATCGCATCAGTTGCTTTCTATTTTCAGGCACAGGGAATTTAGAAATAGCCTCAACCTTAGCATCTATTGGTTTAACTTGTCTATGTCGCACAATATCTCCTAAGAAAGTCACACTAGCACGGCAGAACTTACTTTTAGATAAATTAACTGTCAAATATGCATCAGTGAGTCTGTCAAAGAATTTTCGAATTGTTGCTACATGTTCTATCCAGGTGTCTTTGTAGATGATGACATCATCTATATAGGCATCACAATTTTCTAGACCAGAGGTGATCATATTCATCAGACGTTGAAATGTACTTGGTGAACATTTCATCCCAAATGGCATTACTTTATACTGGTAAAAGTCCATCTGGAGTCACAAATGCCGATATTTCCTTTGCTCTTTCCGTTAGTGGAATCAGCCAAAATCCTTTCAGAAGGTCAAATTTGGTGACATACTTGGCATTCCCGATTTTATCAATACAATCGTCAATTCTTGGTAATGGGAATGAATCTGTTTTTCTCACACTGTTCACCTTCCTATAATCAATGCACATACGGAAAGTTTTATCTGGTTTTGGAACAAGTATGCATGGTGAACTCCAATCACATTTACTGGGCTCGATAAAATCATTCTCCAGCAAATACTGAAAATACTGAATTTCCTTTTTTAAGTATTCCTGTTTGAGTGGATTCATCCTGTATGGATGTTGTTTGACAGGTTTGGAATTTACAATTTCAACGTCATGAAAAATTTTGTTTTGTCCTTGTAGGAACATCTGGAAATAAGTGCTCATATTCAAATAATAACTGTTTCAGTTCATTTCTTTCTTGCACTTGTAAATGTGAAAATTTCTGGTCTAGATCTTTCATAATTTCTGAATTACAAAGATTCGTCATTTCAATATCAATAGAATATGATGATATTCCTTCATAGAGTGGGACAGGTACAACTAAATTAATTACATGTTTAATATGGCTCTTTCAATATACTCTTTTAGCATGTTTATATGGCAGAGTTGTTTCTGTTTGCGCCTCTCAGGAGTATTTATGATGTAATTTAAGTCATTAATTTTCCTGTCAACTGTGTAGGGACCATAATATTTGGCCTGAAGAGGATTCTGTGGCATTGGTAAGTGAGCCAGGATTCTATCACCTGGCTGAAAACTCCTTTCCTTCAATTTTTTTTCATATCTTGATTTCATTTTAGATTGAGCAGAGTGCAGATTTGCTCTTGCGACCTCACAAGCCTTTGACAACTTGTATCTAAAATCGGAAACATAATCAAGAAGATTGATCTCAGTATCTTCATTAGAGAGAAGTTTCTCTTTCAATAACTTCAATGGTCCATGCACAGTTTGTCCAAAAACCAGTTCAAAGGGACTGAAGCCTAAAGATTCCCGAATTGATTCTCTAGCAGCAAACAATAGTAAATGAATGCCTCATCCCAATCTTTATTTGTATCAAAACAATATGATTGGATCATATTTTTCAAAGTCTGATGGAATCTTTCTAATGCCCCTTGGCTCTCAGGGTGATAGGCAGAAGATTTGAATTGCTGAATGCCCAATTCATACATAACTTCTTGGAAAATTCCAGACATGAAGTTTGAACTTTGATCAGATTAAACAGATTTGGGAAGGTCATACTGAGTAAAAAACTTTATCAAAGCTTTTACTATTGTTTCTGATTTTATATTCCTCAACGGAATTGCCTCTGGAAACCTTGTTGATGCACACATAATGGTCAACAGGTATTGGTTACCTGACTTGGTCTTGGGTAAGGGACCAACACAATCTACCATAATTCTACTAAATGGTTCATCAAAAGCAGGAATAGGTTGCAGATGAACCTTAGGTATCTTCTGATTGGGTTTTCCTACCATTTGACAAGTATGACAAGATCTACAGTATTTGGCAACATCACTTTTGATTTTTGGCCAATAGAAGTGAGTCAAGATCTTGTGATAAGTTTTATTAATCCCTAAATAACCAGCCAAAGGAGTTTCATGGGCCAGATTAAGTATTTCCTGTCTGTAAGGTTTTGGAACTACTATTTGATAGTTCACCGACCACTCATCACCAGCAGGTACCTCAGGAGGTCTCCATTTTCCCATAAGAATTCCATTTTAATGAAATAACAGACAGGAACTTCAGTGGCTTCAGTCTCACTTATGGCCCTTTGAAACAAACAGGAGATCTCAGGATCCTTTTCCTGTTCGACGACAAGTGACTGTCGTTTATCACCCTGATTAGAATAAAGAGAATGAGTTGTTAAAAGAGGATCACTATGATCAATACCTTCTGATTGATCCAAACAAGGAGTAAAAGTGACCTCATCAAAAGCCTGACCTATACACGTGTCAGGTAAAGGAATACTGCCTTCATCAACATCATTCTCAAGAGCTTTATTTGCCATGGCTCTGGTAACTGCACAAGCTTGAAATATATCAGGGAATTCTTTTTCAATTGGATCAACTTTCTGATCCAAATCATCATAACATCACTATGGACACAGTTTTTGAACTCTTCAATTAATATCATTTGCTTGAGATTTTGATAATCTTGTTCGACTTTCTTGGCTAAGCACCATCTATCAAACAACCGCTCTTTTTCTCTAGCAAATTCGACATGAGTTTGTCCAGCTTCTTTTCTGTAATTTCTGAATTTTTGCCAATAAGCTTCAGGGACTAACTCATAATCCCTAGAATGCATTCTTTAACCACATCATAGTCACTACTTTGCTGAACAGACAGTGAAGTGTAAATCTCACTAGCCTTACCAGTGAGTACACATTGCAATAACTGAGTCCAATGCTCCGTTGGCCACTTTAAATTTTCTGCAACTTTTTCAAAACGAATGAAGTATTTGTCTACTTCTTTTTCTCTGAAAAGGGGCACTAATCTAATATTCCTTGCTAAATCAAAACTTAAATTTGGATTTGAAGTATGAAGGTGTTTTTCACTTGCCAGCTCTATTTCTTTCATTTTACATTGATATTCTTTCTTCCTTCTCTCTCTCTCTTTATCAATTTGTTTTTCTTGTAACCAAATGTGCATCTGCTCTTTTTGTAATTCAAATTGTCTTTCTTTCTCCACTTTGTCATAGTGTAATTGTCTTCCTTTCTCCTCTTTGTCATATTGTAATTGTCTTTCTTTCTCCCTTTCCTGTCTCTCTCTCCTCTTTTTCATATTGTAATTGTCTTTCTTTCTTCTCTTTGTCATATTGTAATTGTTTTTCTTTCTCCCTTTTCTGAAATTCCAGCTTCTTCAACTCCAATTCCATCTTGAATTTTAATTCTAAGTTCTTTATTTTAATGTCAGAGCCTGATGCAGACTTACTGACCGAAATCAAAGCACTTTTTTCCAAAACATTCTTTTCTACCAAATATTCGACCAAAATCTTTTTGATATCTTGTTTCGTTAAAGAAGCCTTGACTTCAGAAAGATCATATTTTCTGGCAAGTTGAATCAACTCATCTTTTTTGCAAACATCTAATTGTTCCTAAGTAGGATTAGAAAGAAATATTTCTACTTTAGATGTAATTTTAATACAAGCCTGTCAATCTCACTAAAGATTTTTAAAAATTTCAAAAACTAGGGGAATTCAAATTTAACACAAAAGTTTTCTGAAAAAATTTCTAGCCAAATTCCAATTGATCCCAATCTCGGACGAGGCCACCCATTTCTATGTTACGTGCTTAGGCTCGAATAAACAGTAACATAGAAAGAGTGAAAATAACAAGCTTGAAAAAACTTAATAAACAATATATTGAGCACAAATATTTTCCAGAAAAGAAAAAATAAACTTACGGTTTTATGAATCAATTCCAAAATTAATCCAAAAATAATTCAAAATATAATCCACTAGTGAAATTGCAAAAGTCCTGGTAATAAAATATCCTAAAAATAGTTCCAAGTTCGAATCTTAGTGAAGCATCTGAGATGGAAGACGATGTCACATGATGAAATCAGTTCTTGGTAACGAAATTCAATGAGCACAATTATTTTCCAGATAAATAACAAAATAAATCCTCTTGATCCAAACAAATTGAATAATTTCCAATACAAGGTAATTTAAAATAACTCAAAACGACACAACTAAATATTCTAACAGCCCAACTCCTACTAAATAGTTCGCTCCAAAACATAACTTATATACCTGTTTCTATGTAAACAAGAAAAGGGTCACATGATCTTCTAGATTAATTTAGAACAAATTTTTGTTCAAAAAATCTTGTACACACCGTGATGTTTATAACAAAGCTCCATAATGTTCTTGGAATCAACCAATCATTTTAAAAGCTTGTTTACATCTCTGAAGCCAGGTCAGAAATGAGGTCAACACCTGGTGTTTATTCTTAGAGTACATGTCATCCCACTTTCTAAAAAACATATCTCCCAATGAATGAATCTTAAACTTAAAATGTCAAATTTGAATCTGACAAACAAACAATTAAAATAAAAAATAAATGACCCAAATCAAATACACGTAACAAACTATCACTGCTAACAGGAAATGTTCAAAATTAAATTCTAGAGGGGAATGGTTACTCAAGCATAAGGAGTTCCAATTCCAGTATGGAAGACTCTTGACATGAACTGCTAATAATCATCACAGGAATTGGTGAGTGGCACAGGATTATGGTTTTCTACTATTTCCTTGACAACCATGGGACTGACCATTGAAAACGTTTGTCCTTAGAGGATGCCTAGGATTATTTTTGAAAATTCCTGATCTCAGATAACTTGCAAAAATGAACAATATTCTTACTCCGATTTATCAAAAAGAACAAAATACCTTGAGACAAAAAAAAAGAAAAAGATCCTGGCTGAATGAAAGTAACAGGCCCACTTTGACTAATTTTAAAAGATTAGTCCCTAAAACAACTATTACGTGAATATTTGACAGAGTTCATATTTTAAGGGATAAGAAACCATGCAGCAGTTTAAAAACTAGTTTGAAGCGAAATATTGATGTAAGGGTGATTATCAAATCCACAACAACCTACTGAAACCCTTCAACCTTCATTTCCATAAATGACACTAACTTTTTATCTGGTAAGGGCCATTAAAGCTATATTTTTATTCAATGAACACCATACCATGTATGTACATTAAATGTGGCTGAAGGTTTTAAATCCATGATTATGATGTATATACACAAAACTACATGTGGAAGAGCAATAAATTGAAATTGATAACATTAGGAAATCTTCAGCAGAAAGAATGTGCTTCTTATTTGATGTATGGATATGTCAAGGTCATCAAGCCAAGACACATGTATAACCTAAATTAAATTTCTTTAAATTTCTATATTAAATTTCGTCCTCACAATTCAAAACAGAAGACTAATGTAGTATATTACACATCCGATCTTTTTAGCTTTATAATATGAATCAAATTCAAAATAAATAGACTAAGTTCAATTCATTGTGTCACAGATATCTACACAATATGGATGTTTTAAGTCATCAAATTATTTCCAATTTGGCTATACAGTACAAAAATATGTATTCAATATTTGTACCAAACAGTTGCATGATATCCAACCACAGCTGGTAAATGCAAACAACACATATATTGTTCACCTTAGCAGCGCTGGAACATAATGTGCTTTAAATGGTCTTAAAATGTTTATGTTAAACATGATGCACAGAAATAAATGCTTTTCAAGCCAAGTACCAGAACTATTTTATGCATAGGTTAATACAGGTAAGAATGACGACATCCCAAACCATAACTGCTTTGCCTAAAAGAATATAACATACCACAATTGTGAAAGTGAATACTATTCCCTCCTGCAAATCCAGCAAATGTTATGAAGCCACATCCTTATGAAGTAACCTATTGTACCACGTATATAGGTCCTACCAGATTGAGCTGCTTATTTTAGAATGAAATGTCTCTGAAGTTAAAAGCTGGAGAAGCAGACATGGATTTCTATTCCACAGAATGATTAATATCAGAGAATAGTTTTATTCAAATGTAGTATTTCTGGAAACTGCTCTAAATAAGTGCACTGAGATGTGAAGCAATGGCATCTGGTCCAGATTTATTCTCTGACATGCAGAATAACCCACTTTAATCAGAAAAATCATGTCTATGCTGATATATCATCCATTCCCTCTGTGAAGGATAGGAGGTGTGATCTCCCTTGAAGCAATGATTCAGTCTTTCTGTCATACAACTTCAGAGCTCACACTAGGTCCTCTTAGTGAACTTCAAATGAAGTATCCAGAATAAACAGGAAGTTCAATACAAACATGTTATTCCCCATGAATGGGAGCCTATTCTTTGCAACAAAGGCAGTGGCTGTCATGAATGATAATGACCAGTCTTATCTGACAGGGGCTGTCATGAATGATAATGATCATTCTTATCTGACAGAGGCTGTCATGAATGATAATGACCAGTAGTATCTGATAGATGCTGGCATGAATGATAATGACCATTCTTATCTGATAGAGGCTGTGATGAATGAATATGACCTGTCTTATCTGTTAGAGGCTGTCATGAATGATAATTACCAGTCTTATTTGACAGGTTGTCATGAAAGATAATAACCAGTCTTATCTGACAGAGGCTGTCAGGAATGCTAATTACCAGTCTTATTTGACAGGTTGTCATGAAAGATAATGACCAGTCTTATCTGACAGAGGCTGTAATGCATGATAATGACCATTCTTATCTGATAGAGGCTGTGATGAATGAATATGACCTGTCTTATCTGTTAGAGGCTGTCATGAATGATAATTACCAGTCTTATTTGACAGGTTGTCATGAAAGATAATAACCAGTCTTATCTGACAGAGGCTGTCAGGAATGCTAATTACCAGTCTTATTTGACAGGTTGTCATGAAAGATAATGACCAGTCTTATCTGACAGAGGCTGTAATGCATGATAATGACCAGTCTTATCTGATAGAGGCTGTGATGAATGAATATGACCTGTCTTATCTGTTAGAGGCTGTCATTAATAATAATTACCAGTCTTATTTGACAGGCTGTCATGAAAGATAATAACCAGTCTTATCTGACAGAGGCTGTCATGAATGATAATGACCAGTCTTATCTGACAGAGGCTGTCATGAAAGATAGTGACCAGTTTTATCTGATAGAGGCTGTCATGAATGATAATGGCCAGTCTTATCTGACAGAGGCTGTCATGAAAGAATATGACCAGTATTTTCTGAATTGCATGTACATGTAGTTTGGGTCACTGACAGAGTATGTACTTTCTTGATTATGCAAGCCAGTCAGGAAAGCAGTGAAGAATCAGATCATATATCATGATAGGTGAAACAATGGGGCTCACATGTATATGATGGTCTTGAGACAGACACACTCCACTCACTTCTAGGAATGATAAAGTGCCCCCCAGCCCTCTGCTCTCATCCACACAGATTGTAATTTCCAAAGTATGTACTGTATAGGTATACCTGATGTGAGCCAAGTAAGGTTGTGTCATTTTCTGAGATGGAACCACATATTTGTGTATTATATTGTTAAAAGTTGGTCCAATTGGGAAGATCTCAGCCTCTATTGGGCAACATTATTTTTTTAAATGGGTGCAGAAATTGTCATAGATGCTCTAAAAGACTGGGATGATCTCTGAACGTACTAAAAGGCCCACCACTGCATTAAGCCAACCCAGGAAAGGAATTCTCAAGAAGGTAGACAATCCTATGTAAGAAAGGAATTCACCACTAAATGGATGTTCAATGCATGGCCCTGAAGGATGCATACTCATATTATTTGAATGCTGAATTCCATACTTAGATGAAGAAAATTTTGAGACGGTACAAGGTCAGAATTGTCCTTGTTGACAATGAAACAAAAGCCTGAGAAGGAGAGTAACAAGGGATATCATATCCAGATGTGGGACGTTTTCCAGTTCATCAACCAAGTGACAGATGTAAAGTCCATCTGGGAGTTCCCTGAAATGGTTAGAGATGTCTTGTATATGAATCAGTAAAACTTCCTAGAAGCCATGCGAATATGCAAATGAAGATTCACATCTTGCAAGATATGTAGTCTTCCTTCTGGATGACATTTAGAGTTTGTCATGATGTGAGAGTATGAAGGAATTTATTGACTGTGCTTTGGTTGATGAAGGGTGCTGCATTTGTACTGTAGCCACAGTAACTCTGGAATAAGGAGATGTGCTGAAAGTGATAAGAGTCCTTCCAAGCTCTCAGGCTTTGAATGACACATGTCTAAACTCAAATCACAAAAGATTTATCTTTATTTGGCATTATATATCTTAGAGACTGAGATTCCCGTGGCTTGAGTGATGCACCTCGCAAATTTAAACAAGAACATTTCCTTGTAGAGAGATCATTTGAGATGAGCCAAGCATGAAGGTGGGCAATATGTGGACTGCTGTGCAATAGAGCATTTTGACAGGTGGTCTTCCTGGTAAAGTCCACTGAAAAGTCCAATGGTAGATAGAAAAGATCACTGAACCAAGGTTGGTGGGAGAATAGGATTGCTATCAAAATGAGCTTGACTGGAGTGCCTGACTTTGTGAAGGACTTGTGAAATTAACCTTACTGGAGGGAAGGTGTGTATGAGCAGACAATCACATTCAGGATGAAAGCATCTACTGCTAAAGCCCTCTGATCAGTGACTGATCAAATCTAAAAATGGAGCTTGTTCTTCAATCTGGTGGCAATAAGTCCACCAGGGGAGTTCACGAAAGTGTAAATAGGGTGTCTGCTATGGATTGAAGCAGTGACCATATCATTAAGGACTAACTAACATAGCCATTGCATGACATACAATGTGATTGATCTATTTCTTAATCATCTCTGCTTACACATCCATACTTGTTCCAGATAAGATTTTCCTTTCATGAGGAAATTCGTTTTTTTATCTTATGAATATCATACTAGCATTATGTTTTCCATATTAAAGTGAAAACATGAAATTCATAATATTAAGATGTTTTTAAAGCATTCGTGCATTACAAAACAAAAGGTGACCAAAATGAGTCTTGCATTCAATAGAATGGAACAGCCTAAAAGGTTTAATTACAATAACTGACAACAGGTAGTCCAGGAGTATATTTGGCATTAAGACAGATGATAAGTCTAGGTCTTCATTCTGCATACAGAAAAAAAACATAAAATGTCAACACATAAAATGGACCCCTCATCCAAGCATTTGTGAAGGATGAGGGGCATTATTGGAGTAAAGCCGGAGGCTGAGCATGTATACATAGCATATTACTCTGTCATTGGCGGAAACGGCGCTCTTCAAAGAAAAAAACACTTTTTTCCTAAAACACGTGATTTCACCCGAGGTAGCCTATGTAAACATGCCACCCGCACGAGATATTCATAGTTTAAAGAGAAGTGTTTTGTTGTCTAAATCAGACAGGGAGGGAAAAACCTCATTCTGATGAAATCTCAACTTACAACAAAATGGGTGGGTGTATACATTACCTGTACATTATCTTTGCCTGCAATATATACTGCAAATATGAAAATTTCCCTTTCCAAACACCATTCCTAAATGTGTTTAGCTAGCTGATCCATTTGAATTGATGCCATTCCACCCATCTTATTAATATAACAGACAACATATATGTTGTCAGACTGAATCTCAATATGTACATTTCTGTGATCTGAATGAAAAGCTTGTAAGGCAAAAGAAATTGCTAATAACTCAAGGTAATTTATTGAAAAAATAGTCTCACTCTTGTCCCATCTACCAGAGACTGACCTGTTTGAATCCAATGCATAAGCTCCCCACCCTGAGAATGATGCATCAATTTGAATAGTAAAAGCAATGTTGTCTTGTCTAATAGATTTCCCATTCCGGGCAGCCACATTTAGGTACCACCATTTAAGTTCCTGTATACTTTGAGAGGATAACTGAACTGTACTATCATAAGTTTTATTTTCACTCAGACCTTATATTTTATCACGTTCCAAATACCAGTAGTGCATTGGGGCTTCCAGTATTGCATAAAAGGCATTAATGAGCATACCAATAAATGAAGCCTACTCTTGTATTCTAACATACTTTATATCCAAGAGTTTCTTGGCAAAAACCTGGATTTTTTCAAATTTATGCTCAGAAAGAAAAACTTTAAACAGAGTCCAACACAAAACCAAAAAGAGAATTCTTTCAGATGGAATAAGCATAGATTTTTCTAGATTGATTGTAAAACCATGAGATTTCAATGTCTCAATCATAGTCCAAGTATTTTGCAAGCAAATGTGACTCAGCATCCAAAATTCAACGAGTCATCAATATAATATGAACACCTAATGCTCTGCTGCCTAAATATTGCATAAATGGGTTTTAGGATCTTAGTGAAAACTCTTGGAGCAGAAGAAAGCTCAAAAGGTAAACATACAAACTGAAAAAGCTGACCATTACAAACAAACTTTAGAAACTTCTGATAATATCTATGTATTGGAATACTAAAATAAGCATCCTTTAGATCAATGGAAGTAAAGAATTCATTCTTCTGGACGAGATCTAAAATTTGTTTAAATGTTTCTTGCTTAAAATGTTCATAATGAACAAATTTATTCAACTGTTTCAGGTTAACAACTGGCCGAAAGTTTCCATTTGATTTGGGAACAATAAAAATGTTCAAAACAAATTGATTTTCCTCACAATGGGATGGAACTATAGCTCCTTTATGTAGAAGTTTAGTGATTTCATTAGATACAATTGTTTTCTCCTCAGTTGAGACTGGAATTTCCTTAGGCAAAAAGGACTGAAAAGGCATGGAATCAAATTCAATTTTGTAACCCGAAACTGTTTGCAAAATCCACGGATCACGAGTAAAACCACACCATACAGCAATACATTGTTTCAGTTTTCCAACAGAACTTACCTCAACCAATTTTAATTTATGAACCCGTTTGGGGAACTAGTAGAGGCAGGTTTCCTTCCTCGATTGGAATTTTGGTATTGATACCTGTATGAATATTTAGCACTATAAGGTTGAGATCGAAATCTTGCCCTCGGATTGAACTCTGAACCTCGCATGGGTCCACCACCTCGAGCACCATGGCCTGTAGTAAAATCTCTGAATATGGGCAAAATTTTCTTTGGCAAGTGCAAAGCCAGTGTCACATCTTTCAACCTCCTTGGCCACATCATCCCCAAAAAGCATGGATGCTATGGGGGTATGCAGATTGGATTATTTCCATTTCAAATGTGGTTGAATCATGTACCTTCTTCTGAGGGAGACGTGATATTGTACCTGACCCATAAGGGTAATACCTGAATATCTGAAATTAAGGACTTTGCCTTTTCATTAGCAGCAATCTGAGGCTTTAATAATTCTGCTAATTGGACAATTGGCATAATGCTTGCAGCAACAAGATTTTGGATATCCCTAAAGGCTTTGTCATAAGAGTGAACTCGTTTATTAAGGTCATTCCAAATTTCCTGATTGACAAGCGGTGGGCCTAACCTATCAGTTTTCTGGGATCTTGTACTTCTGTACAATTTCATCTGTTGCACATAAGGAAGTGCATGCAATGTTAATCAGCATTGCTAAGGATATTGGTATGGACTCTCCTTTCTGGGGAGTTTTCAGTCTGGGTAACTGCCACATATCAGCATTGTTAGTAGACAGAGAGTTGTAATCAGGCTGCAAAGCGTCAAATAATACCCCATTGATTTTCCCACTCAAAGAAAATTGCTCAAGTGGTCTACCTGCATTACCCTCTACTGGGGTAACATCAACATCGCTATATAGCCCTTCGTTTTCAACTTCTACATGTAACTCCGGTAACGGTTCGCCAAACAGGGCATCAATTTCATCGACATCTGCCACAACTGGCTGCATATTATTTAGACCCAATTTTGTCTTCAACAGCTCAATATCGGTTTCCGACCGATTATTTATATCTATGAGATTGAACGTCTTTGACTGTCCGACATTTTTTACTTGTTTTATCGCCATAACAGGCTTGCGTTTTGCCACTTCTGAACTCTAGTCACAACAGACTTTAATTTTTTGTCTCTAGTTTTCTGTTTTTGTGGCTTCATAATATCTTTCCTTCGTGAGGAACTAGCCTCAGCTTCACAAAAGGTTGCAATATCCTCAGGAAAATTCCGAGTCGGCTTTGAGGTCAGTAATTGAGAGGACTTCGTCCTCGTCAGTAGCCAGTACGACTAAATAAAAATAAACTAAAACAATTAGCACGTATAGCTTGGACTACGTCCTAAGCTGGCTACAACAAACCTAGGCACGCGACTATTACTTACCTATTTTGTACTTACCGCTCCGCTAAAACGCCAGAATAAAATATGAATATCTCGTGCGGGTGGCATGTTTATATAGGCTACCTCGGGTGAAATCACGTGTTTTAGGAAAAAAGTGTTTTTTTTCTTTGAAAAGCGCCGTTTCCGCCAATGACAGAGTAATATGCTATGTATACATGTGATGCTGAAGGCTTTACGAAAAATAATGGCACTAGACTACCACAGACAAAGCCTCTAATGTAAACAAACATCAAGTTCATATGCGTATCGATAATATATATTGTAGAATGTGTATTATGTATCATATCAATACATGGCACGGTTGTATTGCCTCACTTGTAAAAAATAATTAAAAAAGTCATATCTAGTACTTTAAAAATAAATAAAAATGATTTGAATTCTTATTGAGTAAATATATGATAATCATATGTTTTCGTTTTTAAATCTGTTAAACTGATTACTCAAACATAGGGAATTCAAATTTCAATATAGAAGGTACTAGACATGAAAAGCTGATAATGATCACAGGAATTGCTGTTACACTATAATATGGTTTGCTACAAATTCTCTCTCAAACATGGTACTGACCATTAAATAATTTTGGTGGAGAGGGGATACCTAGGATTTTTTAAAAATCCAACCCACAAATATATCCAAGAAATTAAAAACTTTCTTGGTAATAAATACAAAACCAATATTTTGTGGCAAAGGTAAATATTCTGGCTGGATGAGAATACCATGCTCCTTTGCCCTCCCATGAAAATTAAAATGTCACTAAAATAACCATGACATTAAAAAGTGGATGCAGTTATTATTTGAATAGACAAGACTTTGCAGAAACCATTCTGTAGTCAGACTCTAGAACTAATCTTAAGCATATATTGAAAAATTAAAAAATCCACAACATGTTACATGTATTAATGATATCAGTATTTCTTAAACAAATACATAGCAGAGAAGGCAACTCCTCAATTTTCATAAATTACACCTTTTATCTTCTAGTGGAGACCATTAAGCTTCCCTTTTCCTATATCTAGAATTCATGTCCTGATTTATGAACTTCTGCATGTACCATGCACTATGACACATACCTGTAAAATTGTACATTTGGCCACCCATACAGGTAGAAAATTGCAGAGTTGCTATTTATACTTACAAAGTGGATGCTAAGATATCAGTTCTAATAAAAGTTACCACTAGGAAAGGCCAATTGACTACTACTAATATAACTACAACTACTCTACTAATGTCCTAATTTTCAGAGGATTACTCTGTACATTTATAAGACTTATTTTCCTTGTTACCCTTGATGACATCGTACAAGTTAAACAGCCCTTCAGGCCCTAACAGCCAAAGACAAGTAAGCTTAATAAAATAAACATGAATATGGGCACTGGCTTGCATTCAGACTTACGTTTAAGGTCTTTCAGTGGACCACTCTCTTCTATTCTATTTGAAGCAGTTTCTGAAAAAACAAAACATTACAGGATCTAAAATTTCAATGTTTAAATACCACACAAATATTTTTCTGCGCCAATCCTTGTCAGGGTTTGTTTTCAGTTTGGCTCAACATAATTTTCACATGATGTACAGTAGTTAAAATGAACAATCATTAATTCAGTACTCACAAACCATGCTGTTTGTTTTGTAAGGTTACTACATTTTTGTGGGAATATTAGCAAAACATATATACAGATCATATGTGATATATCCAAGAGTAAGCTTTCAAAATGTTTCAAATGTTGTCCACTGTTTACTGCATACAATTTACAACTATAGTTTGAACTCAGAAAAGAGTTGAAGTTCCCTTTAGAAACACCATCCAAATGATTTTTGGAAGTAACGAATACTGTTAGAAATAATAATAATAATAATAATAATAATAATAATATTAATAATAATAATAATAATAATAACAACACTATGATTCAATTAAATTGACAAACATTTCCTACAGAAGACACATTTTACAGTTTTAGAAAATTTCTTTTGTTACTCTCAAACCAGCTTTTCATTGTCTGTTAACCCACATAAAGAATTCAAACCAACAAAACCTAGAGAATATTTGAAATCTTTGAAAACTGATTACAAACAAGAATTACTTGAAGGGACCAATGCTCAAATGGCTGAAAACAATCTTACAAAATCTAAGATCAGACCATTTCTTCTCTTTTACTGCGTGTTGAAACTACACTTAAAATTCTTCAGCAATATCAAAAGTTTTAAAGAAGCTGGTGAGGCTGACATATTTAATATCAGCTTGGCACCATTTTTATTTTGAGACCAGCAAGGCATCATTCAAAGTCTTTAGGTTGAAATCCTGTATTTTCTGTTTTGGTTGAGTAATGACATTATGATGCTATGGATGGATGCCATGGTGGCCATATTGAATAACAGAGTGGTACCATTTCTATTCTGTACCAGCTAGAAACCATATGATGTCTTTCAGTAAAAGCACCATGTCATTTATGACCAGCCATCAAGGAAAAGTAACGATAAGTTTTTCAAGATGGCCAGTATTAATGGTGCAGGGAGATGGCAGTGATTCTTAACAGAGAGCGCTTGAGACCACTTGGCCACTTTTTATCATGTTTGTAAGTTATAAATAGGTTGTTCACTGATATCTGAGTTCAAAGTCTTACCTTATTTACAAACACAGAGTTTTCTTGATGAGAACTTTTGACCCACATCCTGGTCATGTTTTAGATTTTTAAACAAGGTTGTAAGAAACAAAAAATTTCATTCCTATCTTTTATTCATTGAAAGTACAAAGTGCTCACTGATCTTTTTGAACTAAAACCCTATTTAGGAATCATTATGAACTGACTCGTGACATTCTGAATTATATCATTGTCATAACTGACAACTCTTAATACATGAACTTATTCAAAATTTTTGCTGCATTAACTTGTTCAATATCAGAATTCAATCAAACATTCAATACTTTTGGACTCATGGTAGAACATCTAGGATTATTTGGGATTTAATTGTCAATTCTGGAAGTCCCTCTTAAATTTTCACTTTGTAACTTAGAAAATAAACCTTTTGTTGATTTAACTATCCTTGCTTGCTTGACCTATTTTTTTAAGACAATATGGTTGTAATATAAATAATGTTGAAATTAAATGAGAATAAATATAATGGTGTAGTTGGTACTTTTTAATAAAAACAACATCTATATCAGGAAAAACTATGCTGAAGAGATTGCTAACAACATTCCACTTTGTTTTGGTACATTAACCATGTGTCATTAATGCTAAATACACAGTACATTACTTCACTGCATATTGTGTTAAATTGGATCCATTTTAGTTGTATGGTCATTTCAAACTGAAACCACATACCTTTTTCATACAAAGCCTGACATTCATTTCGAGAAAGAAGAAGTTGAAACTTGCATTGCTTTCACATTTCATTCCTTTGTCACTAGATACAGATGGATCAGATCAATTTATTTATCTTGTCTCCATCATTTGAACTGTCTGTATGATGGGAAATATGTCCCAAAAGAAGGCTCCATTCCCATTAAATTTGCACCAAAACATGAAGGTCATGTTGACGACTTTTCAAGCTAGTAAAGATAGATACTTTGTGAAGTGTTGATGATCAAAAAGGTGATTTTGACATTTATAATTGTGTAGTATTTGCAGAATAATATTTTCCTCTTCTGGTTGATGTCAATAGCAAACTTCCAAAGGTGGAAAAGGTTTGGCTTGTCGTGAGGTCAGAAGCAGATGCCAAAAGGTATATTAAAGTTTAGCTTCTGAGAATAACGTGTTTGGTATTAGGAAAAAAAGTAACATCCAGTGTGGGATTAGATAAATCAGAGGATTGTCTGCCTAATTACTAAAGAGCCAATTTCACTTGTTTTAGATAAAGTTTTTAACGATTTATGTTGCCAAAAAAGATTCTGTTCCATTAAATTTGCACCAAAAAAGAATGTATGTGTTTATGACATTTCAAACAAGCAAAGATAAATACTTTGTGAAGTATTGATAACTTGGCATGTCTTTCGGTATGGCACTTGACTCCAATTGCCTCAGTATTAAATAATATACTTACATTGCTGTGCCACGGAACAATAAACAAAACTAAAATCTATGTGCAGGAAGATGTATGCCAAGTTTGGATGAAATTATTGGTTTTAAAGAGTTTAAAAAATCAACTGTTGACAAACACAAGATGGATGATATATTGCAGGTGCTGGATCACAAAAAAAAACAGAGTTCAAATCATGTGATTGATAAACCAACCTATGCCCTTATTCATGGCAACTCTTTTCTCCGCTTCTTCCAACATGTCTTTTAAGAATCCTTGTTTGGCCTGGACCAAACATTCCTTAAACTTTACATACGTATCATGATCTCTTTGCTTAATCCTGTCTATGAGACCCCATGTCTGCTCTGATGGAAATCCATGATGCTACAAAATAATATAGTAGAATCACTTTTAAGTAATTTTTAATTTGTAATTTAAAAACAAATTTCATAAAAGATAAAACAAGTGAAGACCTGATGAATAAAACTTAACTATGGAATCAGTTTGACTGGAAATAAATCAATCAGAGTGAATTCTGTCAAGATGTTAATAAAAATAAATAAAAAAGCAATGTTCACCCAATAGCAATATGCACATAGACACAAAGCTACATTACCACTGGTCCGTACCATCTGAATGGAACTGCATCTTGCTGATCACATCCTGTCCGGCAGTGGGGTGATGCAACTGCTGTTAGACCTGATGCATTGGATAAAACTGGACAATATGTGCATGGTTGTGCCTGTGCAGGCAACCAAAAATGCTAATATGTTCTGTGGCAAATCACCAACACCACTATCTGCAATCAAGTTGCACAGCTTGTCCCAGCCACTATGCAATACTATTAAGACCAAAAGACACTAATATCTACCACAGAGACAGCCCCAAGTCCAGATGACCTGGACTGTATCAAACACAACACCATGATGCTGGAGGTGCAGACAAACCTAACCAGTGTATATGGCCACAAAACAAATATGTTGATGTGATTTATCTTGCTTAGTTGTATACCAACACCCTATAGACAATATAGACAATCTGCTATGATGCCAACATGGTAATCTTGTGAATGACCACTGTCAAAAAACTGCATGAAACATGGAGCATCACAAGCAATTAGTACGAGTTTGCTGTTGTCTCAATGAGGCAACTACTTCCCTTACAGGTACATCACTGTGGACCTGACCAACACAGGCCTGGGAAAGTTTTGAGTGGGCTTGGACAGCACATAGGTAACCTGAGTGTGCTGGCATCTGCCTTTTAGCCATCATTTGGTTGCCAACTTGCTGCCACTCATTTGCAAAAATGGCAAGGGCACAGGACAAGATATGCCAGCTTAAAGAGTACATGGTTGTATGCAAAACACACTGTGTGACAAGCAACATCAGCATCGTACATCAGAAGCAAGGATCTATGAGCAGCTGTTATCCAGTCAAAGACTGGTGAAACAACTGACAAGAAGGTAAAATAATAAGGCAGATCAACAAGGAGTGAAGGGGGAGAAATCAATACAACATTGGATGAACGCCTCCTGGTTTAACTGCTGCTTTTAAGGTGCATACTGATCAAGAATGGCTACTCTGGCCCCGATGTTACTGAAGAAGGGCACCAGTATGTTTTCAAAACAATTTCTTTTTTCTTGTAACATGCACAGTTTTACTAAAATTTAATAGTTAATTAGTGATACAAGTTTAAATGAACCTACATACAATGTGGAATGTACTACTTTTGTCTTAACTGCAAAGCCTATGTAAGTCACAGTTATCACATTTTCAAATGCATTATCACACTGGCAGGCTGTCTTTGATGTCAATATTAAGTGGTTGCATTCAATCCCATTTGTATGAAACCTGTTATGTGAAGATGTATCCACTCTCTAAGATTTAAGTATAAAACTATTATTGTAATGCAATACAAAAGATCTACTGTATTCATCAATGAACTAAATACAAAATCTAAACATAATCCAATAAACAGTTAAAGGTAGCACTACCAGAAATGCATAGGAGCAGTTAGTTTCAGGACTCCAGCATGAATACAGCTTGAGAAAAACTCTTACAGCACAAAATATAACCAATGTCCGCAAAGCATGAAATATGGGACACAGTGACCTGTGTTTGTTACAAGGATATAGTAGTCATCAAGATGAATCAGCTAAACAAGTTATATAAGCACGAATATAGCTTGAGAAACTGTTAAAACACAAAATGTAAATAATGTCAGCAAAGTATAAAATATGGGCCACAGTGGCCCATTTTTGTTACAAGGATGTAGTATTCATCAAGATGAATTAGCTGAACAAGTTATATGAGCATATGTATAAAATAATATTTTGTAATTGTCCCAAAATAGGTATCAGTGTTCTTCATTTCATGTAAGATGTGGTGCTGATAGAAATGCGGATACTTTTGTTTTCAATCCCCTTGAAGAACATGAAATTTGTGCTGATAAAAAACGCAGGTTTTGATGCCAACCAATTTATACATTTTTTTAATCTACCAGTTTTGAGATCCTGTTTCTGTCACAATTATGGACAAGATGTAAATTATCAGTGACCTTCACCTTAAACATAAAAACGTGAACCTTGACTGTAATACATGAAATGCCATGAAGGTGAAAACCATGTATACCAAGGTTCACCTGTGTTCCTCAGGATCCATCTGCTGTTCAGGGTTTAATTCCTTTTGTTGGCACATGATAGGCTATACATGAGAGCATGAGTAATATAACTTAAAAAGGCAGAACCTGGTAATGCCATGTTAAGAACCTCTGGATCCATGGGAAGCTACTGGCAAGATTTCTCAATTATTCACATTAGCAGAGCCTGAGATTCAAACGCATGTGGACAGAGATGAGATGGTGGTCACTACAGATGATGCAGACATCTGGGGCCACATGTAAGTATAACAAAAGTATTTCATTTATTAATCTTAATTGGTTCTATATGTTCAAGAAGTAACATGTATTAATCCATTTTATCCTGCTTACCAATTTCAACTGCAGTGCCTCATTCCTGATAAGCAATTGTAAATACATTGTGGTAAAAGTGAGCAGCTGAAATTGTGATGACGTTCATCAGGTTTATTAACAAAAAATTTAACATTGTTAATTCTCTTTTAAAGTACCGGGTATATAAAACTATATATCTCTGAAAAGATAATTCAATCATCAGTTTACATGCTCACAACTATATTTTGAAATACGACTTGAAAGAAGAAGAAAAAAAATCAAAAACTTACTATGATGTTCAGTGAATCTTTTGTTATGAAGATAAATGCAATGCTCTTAACTGTATATAAATAAAATAAAATAAAGACTTATATTTCTAGTATTTTGGTCCAAACTGAAGTTTCTAGCATAGTTAGTTCAAAAGTTATAATAATTTTACTAAAAAATTGGGCAACAAAACACCTAGAACAATTTGTTTACTTCACACTCTAATACATGTACTACAGCATGCAGTTTCCCACAAAAACTTGTCACAAATTAATCCAAGAAATCTTTCTGTAAGGTTATTAATCAGAGCAACTTTTGTCCAAATTTTGAAGTCCAAATCATCAGTATGTCATAATAACAATATTCTATCAATTTAAATTATGGTTGCATTCGAGGTGAAAAATCATCCTGGACCCATTCCTTTTGTAGTTTTGAAAGCCTTCAAAGTCAACTTCATTTTCCATTGAAAAATGCATGAAGCCGTCAACTTTATTTGATTCTAACCCATCTTTTAAGTCAATATTATCATCAGAATCATCAAACTCATCAACTTCAATGTCACTACCCTCGTTGTCAACATCCATATTTACATCCGAGTTGTCGTCCATCATTTTAGGAATCGATTTTCAAGCCAACAGTTTCGTTTCCCACCATGTTTTTGTAAATATTTCATTATGCATGCATGTTTGAACCATTTCCTGTGTTGGTGAAGAAGTACACACCTATTGGTGATGTAGAACATGTGTTTCTAGAGACACTACACATATACATAGTAGAGCATGACACCGGTCGTATTAAGGATAAAATGGGATACAACGATGGTCAACAAAGGTGTATTCAGAATAGAATGAAGCATTAAGACTGCAGTCAGATTCATGATCAAATGGATTAATTATAAAACAACTCAAAAGTTAACAAAACCAAAATGAAAGCATGATGTTATATTAAAATATCGAGCCTTGACCTTGGAGATAATGTTTTTTTTTTGCATGCACAACACTTTCTAGTATACCAAGTTTCATCCCTTTATCCAAAATGTCTTTTGACTCTAAAGGAAAGTGTGCTGGACGAATCTTTTGAGCCACTATAATCTTTTAATCTCAAATGACTTTAAAGCAATAATGTAGGGAATGTGTAATAAGAATGTAAAAATATGAACTAACAATGGGTTCACTACACAACTTCTTGTGATGATGCACATGAATACTAAATCTTATCCCTTTATTTTAAATATCTTTAAAGTTATGGACATGAATAGCAAATCTTATCCCTTTATTTTAAATATCTTTAAAGTTATGGACATGAATACCAAATCTTATCCCTTTATTTTGAAATTATTTAAAGTTATGGACATGAATACCAAATCTTATCCCTTTATTTTAAATATCTTTAAAGTTATGGACATGAATACCAAATCTTATCCCTTTATTTTGAAATTATTTAAAGTTATGGACATGAATACCAAATCTTATCCCTTTATTTTGAAATTCTTTAAAGTTATGGACATAAATACCAAATCTTATCCCTTTATTCTAAATATCTTTAAAGTTATGGACCTGAAATGAAAGCTGATGTAATACATATACGCCATACCTTGACCTTGAACACCGTATGCATCATAACTTCTAATAATGATGTTTAAGTGCTGAGTTTCAATCCTGAATCAGAAACAGTCTTGAAGTTATAGAGTGGAAACAAACATCAGATGAATGGATAGAAATGTAGACAAAAACTTATATATGACAGTGATATTAAACTGTGCAGTTGTCTAACAACTTGAAATGATGTTTTCTCAAAATATTCTATTTAGTTTTTGGACAGCCTAACCAATGGTATCCTATATATACAACTCCCTTGATAAATCGCGCCCTGATAACTCACGAACCCGCTTATAACGCGCTGCTCTGCTTGGATCCCGATTCTTAACCAAAGAAAATATATTTTAAAAATCAAAATATGCTAAACGTGAAAGAATTACAATAAGAATTGGTATATTAAACCTTTATACATTTATCAGTTTTTCATCAAAAATGTTGATTAATGCCCATACAGATCGATTCCATATTGTGAAATTTGCAAGTTCTAAATAAGACATTACATATTATGTTTGGGTTTATTTGCTGATAAATAATCAATACACTGTAAATAAGCGGTCTAGTGAAATAGCAATCGATGAAAACGTCCAATAAATGCTAACAGGTGGCAACAGAGAATGAAATAAACAGCAGTTATATATCTTGCTATGTAAACGTCACATTCTAATCCTTTATTTCTGTTTCAATATAAACATTATAATTGCAACAATTTTGGGGGGGAAAACATTAAGAAAGTTAATCAACCATCACATCGAAACCCACGAGTACTTCTGTGACACCTAATTACATGCTGTCTTTGTTTTGATTAACAACTTGATGCAGTGTTTTTTGCACTAAACTAATCCATTAAAAGAGACCTGTGTTGTTTTATCCCTTTAATTATGTCTTATGTATCGAATCAAGCAAGGGACAATTTTGATCGGCAGCAGCAAAATCAGGGACAAACACAAATATTTAACTGATTTTTATTATCGTGTTCTAATTTACATTGTTTTAAATTTGTAGACCCCAAAATTCAAATTGCAAATGATTAACCCTTGTTTTTCAGTTTATATATATATATATATCAATCGATCGATCGAAATAATTTCTCAAAAAGAGAGTTGAGCTTTTGTATTAAAAAATACGTCTAATATGGATCAAACAAAAAGGCTAGAACGTATTCAATTCAGCACAAAAATTAGTGATACATGTGGGAAGTGGTACACATTTTAAGCAATGGAAACCACGTGGAATAATGTTTCTGAGTAACTCCTCAATATACGGTAATTTATCCTGAAATAAATGTTACTCTAGGAGGAAAAAAAAATAAACTACACTGTTATGAAGAGATATTTATTCAGTGAATCACATCACGACTATAAAGTGAGTATTCAATTCAACACTATAAAATCTGCCACCCACCCACCATTTTGCTTTTGTGTCGATCCTTTCATTGTTTTATTATCATTATAGGTCCCGTGATAACTCACACCTCACTTATAGCGTGGTCAATGTTTTTAGACCCCGATGTGCGCAATTTATTGAGGGAGCTGTGTAGTCCACAAAGTTTCTCAAGTTTATTACTAAATCTACATACTTGTCTCAGTTTTATCAATTCTACTATTATCAGCTTTATCACTAAATCCACATAATTCTCTGTGTTATCAATTCTACTATTATCAGCTTTATCGCTAAATCCACATAATTTCTCAGCTTGATAAATTCTACTATTATCAGATTTATCACTAAATTCACATAATTTTATCAGATTTATCACTAAATCCACATAATTCTCTCAGCTTTATCAATTCTACTATTATCAGCTTTATCACTAAATTCACATAATTTTATCAGATTTATCACTAAATCCACAAAATTTTTTGTTTTATCAATTCTACTATTATCAGCTTTATCGCTAAATCCACATAATTTCTCAGCTTGATAAATTCTACTATTATCAGATTTATCACTAAATTCACATAATTTTATCAGATTTATCACTAAATCCACATAATTCTCTCAGCTTTATCAATTCTACTATTATCAGCTTTATCACTAAATTCACATAATTTTATCAGATTTATCACTAAATCCACAAAATTTTCTGTTTTATCAATTCTACTATTATCAGCTTTATCGCTAAATCCACATAATTTCCCAGCTTAATCAATTCTACTATTATCAGCTTTATCACTAAATTCACATACTTTTATCAGATTTATCACTAAATCCACATAATTCTCTCAACTTTATTAATTCTACTATTATCAGCTTTATCACTAAATCAACAAAATTTTCTCAGTTTTATCAATTCTACTCTTATCAGATTTATCACTACATCCACCTGTTGCATTATGTTATGTGTGGTACACCCAAATTTCTTCAAGTCCTTGTTTTTCCTAATGATGTCACATTTTAGTATCATGGTTCCCAAGCTTGTCTAAAGTTAAATTTCCAGGTCATTTCAAGGGGTTTTTCCAGGATTAAATTACTTTTTAAAGGTTCACATATTACCATTACTAAACGGTATTAATGAATATTTTAGATTATAAAACGTGCATTATCTAAACATAAAGATGTTGCTCTTTCAAGACTCTCCAAAAATCTCGAAGTCAGAAAAGATGATCATATACAAATCCACAAAACATATCAAACGAAACAAGTCTGATTATATTCCTTTAAAAAAACTGGCATGCAAATTCTAACTTTATTTTACTGCTACGTGGGAACAACATAATGAAAATATATTATGTTTTGTTTCCTTTCAACCCTTTAATTCTAAAGAATTCTTCTATAGCAATATATATATATATATATATATATATATATATATATATATATATATATATGTGTGTGTGCGTGTGTGTGTGTGTTTCTCATAGAATGTAACATTTCCTATTACTGTAACAGTAGTTTAGAAAAAACAATACATGCAAATAATTCCAATCTTATCTTGTAACAAAAAGAGTGCAAATAAAATCCCAGAAAAATTATTTTTCAAACAACCTAAGCTCCTTAGACAATCTGGTTAAAAATACATCATTTTAACAAAATTATTTTCAAAGGGGAATATATTATAAACTTTGACAAAATACCTTCAAAATTGTATACTGTTGTATAAACAAGGACCATATTTTCTGTAAAAATCAACTTGTCTTCGTGTAATTCGTTAAATCAGTCCCCAAGCCTGTACTGATACTGGGGCTCAAATAATATTTTTTAATATCAAGTCAAAGAGACAACAATTTCTCATTTCAACTCTGAGATTTAACAATTTGGTCTATAAATTTGGTTTCAAACAAATAGCAGTCGATTTACTAATCTGTGTCCTCCAAATAGTCTGATCCCTGTTTTCACATTTAGACATTTAGGTTGGGGTGTGGGGTCACTACAACTGCATGCAACATTTAAAGTTTGCTACACCATCTGTTAAGTGTCAGTGCTTTGCCACAACCATGTTGGCCTCTTGTGAAGCTACACTGGTTTTCATACCTTCCATTTGAGGAAAGATTACAGATATTGAGATAACTTTGAAAATAAAGTCTACCAGACAAATCTAATTCATTGAGCGTTTGGACTAAATCAGCATATATGTTTAATGCAAACAAATTATCCATACCCTCTGAATATTCTGGTTAGAACTCGATAAATATAACTCATGATCAGTTTAGTTACAACTCATTTATGTGATTGTTTAGGGCGTCAAGTGGTGGCAAAAATTCCTGGGTTTTTTCCTGCTTTCATTAATATTTGCAAAATTCAAGGACTTTTCAAGGTAGGGAAAGTAATTATCATTTCTCCAGACTTTTATCAGATAGCATGAGAACCTCATAATATGTACTCATCCATACATCAATAAAAGAATCAACATAAACAAATTCTTACAAAAACAAGCTTTCACAAGCGTAAACATGGAAAGTAAACACTTTATCGCTTCAAATATTTTTCATTTCAGCTCTAATGATTTAAATTTTGTAAGCAGCTCTATTAAAACAAATTTTAACATGTTCAAATGGAAAGGCGCCAACTTTATAGAGGCCAAAAAATCATGAAAGATTTTGTTTTGGTAGTAGGTGAAAGGTGAAAAGTTCTGCAGTCTTAACATTATAAGTTAGCATGCCATTATGGCCAGGTGAGCTATAACTGTTACAATGCAAGTGAAAGATTGCATATCATTCTAAAATCTATCACAAATCATATGAAAATATCTTCCACATACTTTCATAAAACACTTAAATATCATTAATTCTTACCAAGATGTCACGCATAGTCACATCATCAAATATTTCTTTTTGCTGAATGTAAATGGAGACGGTCTTAAAATCAAGATCACTCAACAGTACTGGCAGACATTGATTCAGAACACTCCGATGTAGTTTTTCTGTGGAAATAACAACAGAATCAAATTTTACAGAATTATATTTCTCTCCTTTCTACGTATCTAATTACATATAGCCAATGAGAGAGATATCAGATTAATCACAAGGAAATGAAGACTGATGATATACAATGAGACTGCCATGGATAGTGACTGATGATATACAATAAGACTAACATGGTTGGTGACTATTCGGCTAAAACACGGTATTGGTGCTGATAAAGGAATTTTCATGTTATATGCATGAAATAGAAAAATTAAACAAGATATGAACCAATTTTAAAGATTGGTAAGCCTGGCATATACCTCTCTTACTTTCCTGAAAATTTCAAGAGGTTAGTGTAACCCATTGTTGAGATATGCATGGAAACAAGCTCTAAAAATGGCCATTTTTGAGCATTATGTAGTCTCACTCGAAAAAAGCTTGAATATAAAATAGAGAATTCTCTAAATATCATAATGAAATTATGCATTTATTGGTCTGGTTTTATGCGGAATTCTATCCTGCAAATATTGCTTCTTGAATTAAAGAAATCGGTAAAATATTATGGATTTTATAAGCAAAATACCGTCAGTAGAAGTTTTGTTTCAACACTGAAATTCAAACACTAATCTGTTGTTATATGCCAACATTTTGTACAAAATAACATTCATTATAACTTTTATTGACATCTAGAACTCGACTTTATATTATAATAAGTAGTAAAACCATTTAAATCACATGGCTAGCCAAGATATTCGAATGAGAGCTTGTTCTTTGTCAAACTTTCCAGTTCTAAATTTTGTAGTGTCTGTAACCTTTACAAGTTTATATGGCAATAATTTTGTTGTTTCATTATGGAAAAGTATAAATCCTACAAAGGCTCATGTGTATCCATGTGATGTCCAAGTTGGCCAAAATTGGTGGTGCTGTATTGTACCATTAAAAAACAGCAACTCAATAAAAAAAGTTACAGCCACTACACAAACAGGTATAAAAATGAACGATAAAAGTATTGTTCTAATTGTCATTAAAACATTGTTTTTCTCAATAGAAAGTTCCATCTTATGTGATGTAATGTTGCATCATCTATTTACCTCTGCAGCCAAGAGCAAAAAAGTGATGCAATAACTCTCTTGATTGAATATTGCATCATTCTTGCAGCACTGTCTGTTTGAGTAATTTACTACAAGACAATGTAACCTGAATTTCTTATCCTAAAAGAAGCTGCCTAATTACTTTTTCTGTTCTTTACCATGGTACATCCCTAAGACATGGGAAGACGACAAAAGCAAACCTCTGGGAACAACTCTGGTAAGTTCGTATTGAATTGGTAAACCACACTCTTAAATTGTAGTGTCTGTAACCAATATCCCCTTTTTATACTGTCTATGACTTTATCCCTGTTTTTTTTAAAAAATGAAGCCAAATTATGTTTCCTATTACAGTATTGATGTGTAAGGCTAAATTTTGACATATTGTCTGTCTGCAATTTGTAATATTTTGGTATATTTATAGTTTCTTTCATCTAGATTTCTGATAACAGGCAACATTTTCAGTGATTTCTTATAATATGCAATTGAAACTGAGTATTTTTGCATTCCATATCATTAGACTAGTAAATTCAAACAGAAATATTATGAGAATTCAATGAGCTCAGACTATGTATTGGATACATTGCTGATATTGTCAAATGGTTACAGACACTACTAGACATGTGAATTGACCCGACTGTTGTTTACATTATTAAGGAAAGTGTGCAATCATTGTAAATGCTAGAACATTGAATAATCATCAGGTTTTATGCTATTTCTTTTTCAATCAGATACTTTTCTTTAAGAATCTACAGGTTATTCCAGTTTGCTTATGTATGAAAGCATATTGCGTACTCATTACAAGTATGTTTTGTAAAGTCTAAATTTCATCCGTATACACAGAGGAACAAAAATGAGAATGAAGTTGTTTGTTTTTAGGAAGCAAAGATAAGCCAGAAGAAGATGAACAGAAGATTAAAGAAAGACTGTACAGAGAAACTGAAAATGGAAAATACAGATAATGAAGCTAAAACAGTTTCGAGAAGGGAGTTCATCCTTGTTAAAGATGTTGAGAGAAATAGAGAAGAAACTGATGTGCAAACACTGCAAGGTACAAGAAAATTACATGCTGTAAAGTCAGGAAGCAATGATTATGAACTGAGCATAAGAAATCTGAGCTGTTATTGTGAGCAATGCATGAAGGTTGACGGGAGATGCAACTTCAGAGAAAATGTTAATGCCTGGGAAATGAGAAAGTTAGTACTCAATAAAGATAATTTAAGTCAGAAAGGAAAACAACTTAAAGACAAGAATCCATCAACAATAGAAAATATAATGACAAGAAAAGAAAACAAGGAAGTAACCAGAAAGATCATAACTCAGCAACAAGCGAAAAGCCTAATAAGAAACGGAAGTCAACAGAAAGACAAAACATTGTGACAAAGAAGATCAAAGTTGACAAAAAAGCACCAACCAACACAGAGAAACCAATAGAGAAATACCACCCTGGAGAATTTGTTGCTGTAGGACTTAAGCCAAAGAAGGGACCTCTAGATGTATACTTAGCAGAAGTAATAGACATTCTTCATAACGAAGTTAGACTTAAATACATGAGAAAGTCTGGCAACATGTATGTTTGGCCTGAAAAAGATGATTATTCACAAGAGGCTCTAGATGCTATCTTGTACAGGGTAAAAGCTCCACAAATAGTCAATGAAAGGGGTCATTTCAAGTTTAATGCAGCTGAATTGTCTAAGCTCAAGTCAAATCTGGAAAAAAATCATAAGCACTTCTATTGAAATGACAATATAAAGTCAAGGTAGTGTGTAGTGTCTGTAACCTTAAGATCAATCACATATGGGTCTGTGTTTGAGTCAGCACCTTGGGTTGAACAATACTTTAGTGACTATGATTTATTGAACATTCATTATACTTCAATATTTTACTCTTACAAACACTATTTAGTATTAAACTTTCAAGTGCTATTTACCAGTTCATAATTTTAACACAAGTATTGGACATATACCTGTTACAATGTGGTTTTATCATTTTATTAACTAATCAACATTCATTTAATGAATAATTCTAGTCAATGTGTTCATGTTGAATTATTTTTGAAGTGAATTTTATGGAGATATATATGGTTCTGCAGCTGTATTGAAATGCTATAGTTTTGTAGTGTCTGTAACCAATTTTATGGACAATGTACTTCTGACTCTTATGGAAGTTTGCAATACTTTTGGCCATTATTAATGATTTTGTTTGTTTAAATATTCTTCTTGGTGTTAGATAAATGCCTAAATAAGATTATTCTACGTCTTTTATGTTTGTTATGCAAAAGTTTCATGGTTAGGTTTTTTTCTAAGTGATACCTTTGTCATAGATGTTTTGATTTTGTTATTAAGTTGTTTACCACTTCCAGTTATGTTGTTTACTTTAAATGTTGATATCCTGTTACTGATGTTACTGTGAAAAAAAATAAAGTTTTAAAGTTTTCATGCTGTTTTTCTTGCATGTTATACACCAAGTGTAGTGTCTGTAACTGTTGTTATACCACAGAATTGAAATAATGGTTAAACAAAATCGCATGCATGTTCAAGCTAAATCTAACTTGATCTGACTAGGGGACACCCTAGGGTATATAATGAGCTTCACTGAAATGTTCTATCAAACATTTCAATTTTTTAAGTGAGTGAGACTACTCTCAGCACCAATACCGTGTTTTAGCCGATTATATACAATGACATTGCCATGGTTAGTGACTAGGATATACACTGAAACTGCAATGGATAGAGAGGGCTATAAGCTTAATCACAGGAAATGAAGACTGATGAAATACAATGAGGCTGTATTGGATAGCGACTATAACGATAAACAAATGAGACTGTCATGGACAGTGACTGATGATATACAATGAGACCATATTCGATAGTGACTATGATATACAATGACACTGCCATGGATTGTGACTGATGGAATACAATGAGACTATCATGGATAGTGACTGATGATATACAGATGAGACAGTCATGGATAGGGACTATGGTATACAATGACACTGTCATGGATAGTGATTGATGATATTCAATGAAACTGCCATGGATAGAGAGGGCTATCATAATAATTAATTACATATAGACAATGAGAGGGCTATCATAATAATCACAGGAAATGAAGACTGATGATATACAATGAGACTGTATTGAATAGTGACTATGATATGCAATGACACTGTTATGGATAGTGACTGATGATATACAAAGAGACTGTATTGAATAGTGACTATGATATGCAATGGCACTGTTATGGATAGTGACTGATGATGTACAATGAGACTGTATTGAATAGTGACTATGATATGCAATGACATGCTCATGGATAGTGACTAAGACTGTATTGGAGAGTGACTGATAGTATACAATGACACTGCCAGGGATAGTTATTATGAAATACAATGAGACTCATGGATAGTGTCTGATGGTATACAATGACACTGCCAGGGATAAACACTGATTGTATACAATGATAATGTCTGAGATAGTGACTGATGGTATACAATAAGACTGTCATGGATAGTGACTGATGGTATACAACAAGACTCTCATGGATAGTGACTGATGGTATATAATCAGACTCTCATGTATAGTGACTGATGGAATACAATGACACTGCCGTGGACAGTGACTAATGGTATACAAGACAATCAAATCCAAAATTGCATAATAATTAGTATTGTGTAGATTTTATTAATTACTGGAAACATCCAAGACTGTGATACTATCAGTCCATATTTCAGGTTTGATTAAATTCAGATTGGATATATGGTTAGTTGCAGATCAACTCATTAATTGCATTCATCTTGTTCATTTAAAAAACTTGAACAAAATTAGGGGTCAATGTTTATGCCCAAATTATACCATTTTCATTGAGGATCAACTGGATACAACAGAAAGTCTTTTGGAACAATGGTATGATTAGTATTGTAGAAATACTGGAAACATCCAAGTTCAGGTTGGATCATATTAAGATTGGACATCTGGTTTTCACTGGGGCAACATGTATACAATCAAATGCAGATTAACTCATTAAATTAGGAAAAGACATGAAAATATCATTTTATTTCTTCTTTTTTTTTTTGATTCTGATTTATATTCTTATAATTTTCAAAAGAAGCATAATTCAACTATAAATGGTATGTGCAGCACATAGCCCACTTTTAAACATTTATTTTGTCCTTTGAAACATTTAATTTGTCCCTACCACTGGTAGAATCATTTGTATGGCCTTCATACCTGGTATGCCACTCTCTGTCATTCCTTTTCCAACAGCTTTCCTTTTCCTATTAGTGTTGTTTCCCCTTTGTGTCAGTATACCTGATTTACATTCTTGTGATTCTGTACCCAAATCTTCCATATCTATGCTAAGTTTTGCTTCATGCATGATTACAACTGCCTTCCAAGCTGTCTTCTCTAGGTCCACATCCAATGAATCATTATGAATCTGTAAAGGTCATGCAAACAATATCGAGCTAAATGAATAGTGATATAGTCTAACACTTGAACTGATGTCAAAATAAACAACACTTTCAATGCTTAATATGTACCTCAAAAGTTAATGTAGTGGACTAATTAATCTCTCAAACGTGTGGCCCAAGTGGGTGTGAAACCCACTCACCTCTCCTACATCTACCTAATAAAAACAACACAAACCTGTATCTGGCAAAGAAATCTACATTCATATGATCCTTGTTGATATGAAAATGTTTATCTATTTTAGTAAAGGTGGTCATATTTCATAGCACATTGGCATAATTTTTACAAACTTTAAACGATGTTATAATCTTATGAGGCAGCTTTCAAATTTGGTTAAATTCTGTTCAGACAATACGTTTTATGGAATATAATCATTAAAATGTTGTTTAGTTAAATTTATTTTCAAAATGGATCAACATTATCTGTACCAACTTGAATAGATTTCATGACAGGATGTTTTCAAACAAACTTAATCACACTCTGTATAATGCTTTTTGTAAAGGTATTTAGAGGTTTTGATAGTTTAACTAACAGCTGCTGCATTTTTTACTGGCAGACTGGCACCAAGTTGTCAGGCATTGCTGAAAGGATAATATATCTTCAGGTTCTGTTCAGGTTTAATTTCAGAAAGCATATTTGATAGGTTCTTCTTTCTTTCAATAAAAATATATCAAAATGTAGATGATTGGAATCATTTTAAAGAAATAAATATAAAAGGCTTTTATCACATTATATGATCTATCAGGTTTAGTTAAATGCTGTTGAGCACCTTTCTGAAGATTTTTTACAGCAATGTCCAAACTTGATGGCAGACTGGCATCATTGTATACACTTGCCAGGCCAACCTACCAGAATTTGTCTAGTTATATTCAATAGTTTATAAGAAGTTGTTGATTTGTTTTCTGTTTTTAGTAATTGTAGCCTTGTATCGTGGCAAAGGATATCTAATGTAAAATTAGAAAGACCCTCAAGAACTAATTCTTTCTATCCAATTTGGTGAAGTCCTATTTAGTTATTTATGAATAATGGGTCCAATAATTCATATCTGCTCAATACATTTTTATAGACATGAAAAGCCTTCAAACAAGGATACTTCTATCAAAATAATGTGGACAGATTATATTCATTTGATGGTGTTTAACAGTTTCTTGTGGATCTGCTTTATTTGTAAAAGCACAGTGAACAGCAAATTATATGCTTGCCCTGTGTTTAATAGTTTTCTATGCTGATAATAGTAAAGTACTGTGATCTCTGGAGATTATTCATTGAACAAGTGTAAGTGACCTTGACATTTGGCCATGAACTAAACCCAATTTGCAGAAACTATAATTTTCTGAATAGACTAACCATAACTGTAATTTCTAACCATTGGACCCGAAAATCAAGGGGGCTTTTTTGAAACCCAAATGTAAATCATCCACTCTTATTGGTCAAGGAACTTATTCTAATGCAAACAATATTCTGCAAGACCTATTACACTCTGAGCCACAATGTCCCTGACCTTTGAACTTCTGACCCCCAAACCACAAGCATGTTTCATAATGAACAGCATAATAGTCCTCTGTGTGGAAACCAGTAGGGCACTGGGGACTAGAGATTACTGACCAAACAGTCAAATAACCTTGACTTTTAACTGAGGTATGAAGTCTTAACGTAAAATTATTTTGCAGAAACCATAATTTTCTTTGCTAGACATACCATAAATGTAACCTCCAACACTTAGATTTAAACTCTATAGGTTTTTTATTACCCAAGTGCAAGTCATCCAATATGTTTGGTCAAAGAAATTATTTTTCTCCCAGTTTTGAGTCACAATGACATTCACCCTGGAGCTGAACATCAATCAATAAAGTTCATTCTCAACAAACCTGTAAGTCATTAAACAGTTAAATCAGTTACATTGACTTTTGACTTTCAGACCCCCAAGTGCAAGCCATCCCCAAGTGCAGATGCAACACATCTTGTTCAGATGTATGCTCTAAAATTTGAGGTATTCTGTAATCAAAATTTGTTTCTTTTTAATATCTACATTTTTTTGGGGCATTTTGTTCATTTGTTGCAATGGTTTGTCCATCTGCACATTGAAATTCATGCCAGAGAAAATCTTGAATCCTTTAAACTTAAAACTGCTAAACAAATTCTGCAAATCTCCTAAAAGTGTCTTAAGCTGACATCTCTTCTGTTCTATCACAGGGATGTGGATGAATAAAACCAAATCAAGATGCCACTACCATAGGCAGCATGTGCTATCAATTCCAAGTCAGTATTTCGCTTCCATTGTAAAGCTAAATTCTGATAAAGTTGTCTAGATATTTTATGTTATATATGGTGCAGACGTCAGCCAACTGAGAGTCCCTGAGACCTCTAGCTAGACCTCATGAACCCGATTCTGATTAGATGCTCTCATGCAAGCAGTGTCCTGTCAAGTCCCACCAGGATACCGGTATATCGAATTGTACTAAGCAGTTATGAAAAAGAAATCCACAAATTGCACAAACAAAGGGTGGGTGGGAAGGAGTCATGTGATTGTTTTATATCACATACTCCAAATATGACCCTGACAAGAACCAATCATATTTACTTTAAGAATAAAAGTTGTAGACTTTTTCACTAGTCCCATCTTGACCTTGACATCATCTCTAGTGAATAGCATGTACAAAAAGCAGAAGAATTTAAAATTGACAAACAAAATTAAATTAAAACAAATATATATATATATATATATATATATATATATATATATATATAACACAAGTAACGTACATAAAATGTACATCAGAGTAACGTACTTAAAATGTACAGTACTTCTTCATAAAGTACTTTAAATGTACAGTGCATCATAGTAACATATCTTTAGTAATTCAAGAAAATCAAGTATACGCCATTTTTTCTTTTCAAGCACAGAGGATGATTCCATTTCAGATCTATCATGTGATACATCAATATATTTTCCACTCCATTATAGTGATTAATGCATTAGACGATATGTCTTTGCTTATGTTATAGGTGCCTGTGGAAATAAAATTCTGGATAAATGAAATAAAATTTAATTATCAAAATTTTGTCACTTAGGATAACCACTAATTTGGGGATTAACCTTTAAATGTTTGTACAACGTATCATAATTATTATATTCCGAACTGTGATACCAATACATAGCTAAAATATTCTCTGTGCAAGGGTTTATTATCAGGATCATTATTAATACAAGTAATAGACATGATTTTGACCTTTATAAAAAAAAAACTGAAAATGTGAAAGGGTGGGGGGATTTCCCCAACAGGGTCTCGAGGAGCAGCACCCACGATCAGGGGGTTTACAACAAAAAATGCATTTTAGTCATGAAAGTCTGATCATGGTGCAACTTTAAACTATAATATGTAACAAAATAATCATTTGAAAATCTAACAAATTAACCTAGTAAAAAAAATTGGATAATTTTACAACATTTATTGTCACACGAATTTGTTCTCGAAATACTATTGGTACTTCAGTTATTTTATGTGCATCTCAGTGTCCACATTGTAACTAAGTCAATAATTTGGCATTTTTTGCTGCCAACATATTATACTTCTCTCGTTTCATAACAAATATGTAAAATAAACACCCAAATACATCATCTATATTCAAATAATCCCATATATTCACTTGTCTTTTTGTCCACTGAATACAGCCTGTTGATATGCCATTCAGCTCATTATGCGGCTTTAAGAAAGATATCTTAAGTCTGCCTTTTTGTCACCAATGATTTTGCTGGCTCAATGTGCAATCGTTTCTTTTCCTTCTCAACGAGGGCCTTTTTCCTTTCAAGCTCCACCTTGTCTTGGCGACATGCAGTGCACATATTCTGACAGAGGGCTTCATTTCTTCTGTATGCAGCTTCATTTGTAGGTACGGTTCATAACTCTTTCAACCACAACTTCTGCAATGAATATATTGCAGAGGGCACAAAATGCCAGTCCTAAAGCGTTTCGTTTTCTTATAAATTGACCAACTAAATTTCCGCTGACAATTCATTCCAGCCATTCTCTTCAGTTTTTTAACAACCTTTATCTAAACGTTTCGTAACATCGTCTCTCTCAACAACTAGGGACGACATTTTTTCCAAGCACGCGTCTTCTGTACATTGCCATCAGTTTCCTTTGCACGAACATTCAATGGACAATTTTAAACTTTTGACCAATCAGAATACTCTTTACGAGAGTCGTGGGCTAACTAATATATGGAATCGCATTACAATTATTATTTCCAGTACAGTACCCATGAATGTAGTTCTAGTCTATTTTTAGAACATTTTTTCCACTCTCATTTTGGTAGTGATAGAATAGTTATACTGATGCATATTTTGTAGGGATTTAAAGGTAATTGTTTTTTATTCTTGAGAATATGAGCTCAGAGAGTGGTTGTCTGTGTGTATTTTGGCGACAGTGCATACTGAGTAATAAGGCCATGGTGATGATCCGGAAGCGAAATCTGTGTTCTGTTTACATGCTGTTGTTTACAGTGCATCTGCTAAAAACAATGCCCATCAACCCCTGACAAGAACTTCACCGTGAAGTCATCTTCGGATGTATTTTAGATTAACATATGATTTGTATTGATTGTCACACAGTTGAAAGGTCAGTACTGAGAAATATTTGTCGAAAACATATAGTAAAATTAATTGTGGTGAATGTCCATATGGAGCGAATACGTCACAAGGGTTGTTGCAGAATGGAACCAAAAAGAACAGTTAAAAAAAGAGTTGGGGGGTGGTGGAACGGATCGGACATTATTTAATAAAAATGGACTATATCAAGAAACATCGGATTCAAGTCAGGAGAAAAGCGGAATTCTGTTTTAAAACGGAGAAAAATCATGTCTGAAGTAAATATGTTTATTTGAGTGATGGTCCAATTTACTTTAACTTCCCATTCAATTTCCCTAGTGTTACTGACATTGCCCAGGTTAAATTTTTTAACAGACCTTCTCGGGTTAAATAAATTTTATGTTCTAAACATTAAGAACTTTCTAGACAGTTATTTTTCATTAGGGAATGGGATTTTCTTTATCTTAGAAAATTTTAAGTAACCCGAGGTCAATTAGAGAACCATATAATCTTGTCACTGAAAAGATTATTCATTTGCACTCAAGATCTTGCAGAATTATTTGTATCATTCTTTTGTCCAGTAGGTCATTCAAGACAAGAATTTATTTTTTCAAATTGTTAAAGTGAATTTTTTTCTGGCAAGGCTAAAAGCTCATTTAAAAAAATACTCTTGGATGACTGGGTCATTCACTGGGATTTACAGAGAATGCAAACCTTTTATTACTGTGTTTCAACAAAAGACTGTTGGTACAGAAACACAATACAGGTCACCATTTAACATCTTCAGTATCGGACTTAAATTTGATTTCTTCTAACGTTTATTCGCAAGTTTACATTATTAGGACTTCTGTCTGCAATTCTATGATTATTTTGTGATTTAATCCCAATATCAGGTTTCATTTTGTATTCTGGTGAAATAAATTATTTTTTGAATTTTACAAGCTTCTTGCTCTTTTTTTTTACTTATTGCAAGAGGCATAACACAGCACTATCAAAAACAATCATAATATACCGTCCTACTACTACTAGTAGTAGGTATTCCAAGTACTTTTAGGATATCAGCAAATACACTGAATTGCACTAAGCTGTTATAACCATCCTTAAGGCCTATATATTAAAATAAAATGCTGAAAAAATAATGTAAATCGGTCAAATACATGTACTTTAAAAGATATGACCTTTCAAATTATTTGTTGGACTTTGTGATCTTTTCTGAAACAATTACCATAAACTTCGGACGAGTAAAAAAAAAATTGAAGCTATATAACCTTATCATTTACTGCAAAGCTAGACAGGTTCCTTGTTATTCAAGAAATGCAAGCAGCACAATCAGACACAAAAATTCTGTTTTATTAGGTGCACTCTAAAACAGTAAAAATTAAGAGACCAGCCTTATTGGCAAAAGTCAGAAATTGTGCGTTTCCATGACTTTGCAGCATTACTATAACAAGTCTATGCAATATAAATGCAAACTAAAGTATATTCCTGTGAGGAAACCTTCTGAAATCAAAGCCCAATTTTTTCTGGGCCAATAGGTATGAAACTTTTATTGCACCAGATCATAGAAATCTGAGAAAATGGCAAGTTTGAATGTGCGAAAACATGCAAAAACAACAATTTTCAAACAATCAAAACTTTATTTTTTAACAGATTTTAATAATTCTTGAACCAGGGTAGTATATGAAGTTTTCATGCAATATACAAAAAGTGTCAACATTAGTGTGCAAAAATGTTTCAAAGCAGAACCAAAAAATGAAAATAGGCAAAAATGACAAAAACAACAATTTTCACAAATTTACAACTTCATCATGTAGTAATTTATTTTTATCATTTTTTTTCTCCAAAAAGTACCATATTACAGCCTTATTGCAAACATTCTAATAATGCAGATATAATTATGATAAAGCAAAGTTAGAACTTGAGCTTTTTATTCTTCTGTATTGCTGGTCAAATGTGGTCAATATTATCAACTTTCCAAGTTCCGCCATCGCTTGAAACTGGTTGTACAATAAAGTTCCAATCAAACACAAAACATGACTTTACCTCAGCTATGTCATTACTGGCTGGCCATTTGAAAAGATCAGTTTTGGTTTTTATCTTGCATAAAAACGGTACGTGTGCCATATCAGGTCGGTGAACTTCCAACACTTGCCCAATGTAATATTGGTCAATGTAATAGACAGCTACCCATACTCCTTGGCGTCAGAAAGTATCAATTTCCAGTTGAACATCACTTTCATCTTCTGATTTACAATTTTCAAAACAAAATGTTGGGTCTGTGAAGCAGTAGAGGATATGATGTCTTGGGATAGTTTTTTAATCCACTCAAAATACTGAAATGGAAAGGTTTGAAAAAGTGAAGTCAGATACAACAAAGAATAATATTAACTTTAACTTTAAGACATAAAATAATTTAAATACATTCATGCAGAATATTATATGTTCAGCCAAAAATATTTAGTTTTTTTAAAAAATGAATTAGATACTTTCAGCTATATTTAATGTTGCTGAACTGAAACCTTGCAGTTTATAGCTGGCTAGATTTACAATGCGATTTCATCGTTATTAAGCACTTATCCAAAATTTTGGACCTTGCCCAAAACTAGACTACAACAACAAAACAAAAACAAGAAATAAAGAATGGTAACAGTAATATTTTTTGTGGTAAATCGTGTTTACAAAATGAAATGTCAAATGTCACAATTGTATCGATATCCAGTTGAATCTATTATTATTTGATCAATCACAAACAAGAAACAACTTTATGTCACCAAAATTAATTTAAATACGTAAAATAACATGTCAAGCTTAATTTGAGCCTATTTTTTCAATTTTTTTAAAATTACTTTACCGAAGAAATCGGACTCGAATGGTTTTCTTTCAACCATAGAATAGGACCTACAATTAATGACTTCAGATATTCAAAATACAGATATAAAGACAACAATAAATATAAAACATTAAAAATGAATAATTGTACTTACAAACTAGTGATAAATAATCCATGGATGGAATATCAGAGGCCATAATACATCTTGGATTTACATCGACTCATTTGATTAAAGTGATAGGCTAGTCACTATCAACGGCTTGTGTGTTGTAGCAGGAAAAGTAAAACACTCCCAGAGGATAAATGACACATGTTTACAACCGTGGATAATTGCCGAAAATAATGGAACAATTATTTCTGGCCATTGTACATGTATGGCAGGTGTAGGAGAAGTCTGCCATACATCAACCAACAATCCATCACAAAGTCTGATTATGCTTATTTGCTACCCATCTGCGAAAGGATTCACTTCAAAACAGACAGAATGGGGATGTAATCAAAAAAGTGGGTACATTGAAACCATGAGAAACAGCCGTGAGAATTTTATTTTGCACGAGAGTGGACTTGTCATTAAGCCCTTATATCCATATATAGGAGCCGCACCGGATGGTGTAGCATCATGTGATTGCTGCGGTGAAATGTTAGTAGAGATTAAGTGTCCATTTTGTGCAAAAGATTCTCCTGTTTCAGATTCTGTTAGTTGTTTAGAGACTGTAGATGAACAACTTAAACTTAAAACAACGCATGCATACTATTACCAGATTCAGTGTCAATTGCTTCTTTGTGAAAAAGAATATTGTGATTTTGTGGTATGGACAAATGTTGACACTTTTCTACAAAGAATTTCATTTGATGCTGATTTCTGTCAGATCATGGTGGGAAAATGTAAGGCTTTTTTTCAATCAGTAATTTTACCAGAGTTGGTGGAAAAATCATACTCAAGACCCTTGGTCCATGCCGGGTCATCAAATATAGTAGAGGGCAACAATCAAGCAACAAATGGGAATGCCACTAAAGAACAGAACTTGATATGTGTATGTCAAAAGGTTTATGTTGAAGATGAAGATGTAATTGGCTGTGATAACAGTAATTGCCCATATGTTTGGCTACACTTCAAATGTGTGAAGCTGAAGAGAGTTCCAAATGGAGATTGGTATTGCCCAGTTTGCAGAAAACTGCCGCAATTTAAGAGAAAATAAGGATTGTACTTGGTCCCATTTGTAAACTTTTACCAAGGGCAAATTTCCTTCCCTTCCCTTAAATAATTTTGTTGGCAAAGTCTAAATTTCTCCTTTTTTGTTGTTGTTGTTGCAAGATTGGCTTAGGTCAAATGTAAGAGTTTTTCCTTATTTCCCATAAAATGTATTTTGGTGTTTGTATGTGTGAGATGTCTGTATATAGGGGATATGCCTTAGCATATTATAGTTGGGCAAGGTACCTTCTGACAATCTATGATATTAAGTGTTATTTGATACATATGTAGTTTATGTAATGTTTCCTCATTGTATTGGTAAGGTTTAGCTTGAGACTTGTGTATCAATTTTTTTAATTTTGTATCGTGTTTTAACCACATATTTGTTTGAAATATTTGTTTATACATTCATCGCCAAATATTCCTGGTTGGGAATGGTTTCCGCAGATTATATATGGCCAATGATGGTGTGCATCTGAAGAAAAGAGGCAACTGTTGGTTGTACAACAAGCTAGTATCTTTCATTTTTAGACAAAATTTCCATAGATGGACTTAAATTAAATTGTTTAGCAAATGTGGTAGGGACTCCCAAACGGCAAAATTTGTCGCCGTGCTGGAGCCCCTATCATAACTATTGCTTATAATTATTCTCATCTTTGTCAAGGTTTTGAAATTTTGTGTGGATATTCATCTGCAAAATTGAATTTTTTTATTTTTAAATTTTGATTCTTTTTTTTTCTTCATAGTGGAGGGGTTTCTTATACGAGTCCCTTGCATGTGTCAGTTATGACATCTCATACAGTAGCCCGCCACTATTTCTGATTATTTTACTTGTATTTAGTTTAACTATATTTATATGGGGCGGGGTCCTTTTCAGGTGTCATAGTTGGACATCCCATGTTATTCGTTGCCTGTTTCTGTATTATGCTTTTATTATTGTGTATTCACTAATGGAACATGTATTCATATTGAAATGTAAATAAAAATATTCTGATTATATAAACTTGTTTTATTAAAAAGGTTCCCTACATCATGACTCCTTCTCCGCATACCCTTGCATTATATATATAACAAAAAGCATGTAAAAGGCTACATTAAAGCTCCAATGCAAGGAATTGTTATTAACTCATTGTAATAAAATTACTGCGTTAAAAAAAAAAATGCTTTTAACAATCTAAACTTCTCACATGCACTAAATCATTCAGTGTTATGTACAGAAAAATGGTCTATAATAGCTTTCAACGCCATATTCTCCAAATGCAAACGATTCAGCTCCTCGCGCATCTGACTTGTAATGTCAGGTTCATTCTGCACCTGTTCTCTAAATTGTCTTTCAAGAGAGCCTTTCAGGAGATATGAACATCGAGAAGCATTATCGGTTTCCTTATCTGAACTTGGTATACATAATTCATTTAATTGTGGTTGGTTTTGCAAATCTATTAATGCTTCAGCAGCTGCATGCTGAGTCTTTCTTTCTTTTCTCAATTGAACTCTTTGATACCGCTTAACATTGGCTTGAGAGGCTTCTGTGTCGGCTGTTGCTGGTCCAAGCGTTAAGGAGGGTACCCAATCTGGATTAGTACAATCATACAGGTCAGCCTTCTTACCTGAAACAATAATATGGTGCTTACAGTATATGTACATTTTGATAACAGAATTTGTGAATCATCTGATCTGAAACAAATGCATTTAAAAGCTTTGGTCTGCTTGGGTATTTATCCGGTTTTTAAACATTTTCATTACTAGCTGATTAATCAAGACAATTTTTGGGGGTGAATTTCAAGGAACTAATATGACTGAGTAATATATACATTAACTTTGTCATTGCATAATTTTGCTCAATCACAGATGTACATAAATCAAATTTGTAAGAACTTTTACAGGTTAGTGCAAATATAAAATTAAAACAGAGTTTATTGATTACAAACTTTATTTTTCTCTCTCTCACCACATCAACATAGCTGTGTTAACACAGGATAAAATGAAATATTTTTTTGCTCAAAAATAATTTGCCAGCAATGATGTATTTAGCAATACTTACCAGTTATAAAATCATCCGAGCACACCTTATGATATCGTTGTGATGGGTCTGGGTTATATCCTTCTCTATTGATCTGGGCCAGCCAAAGTGCACGTCTCTCGGTTGATAACTGTTCTGTTTTTGATCCCTGATTATAAATGACTTTCGGTATGTCAAAGAAGTGCCGTTGCACACTTTTTTTATCAGCACGGTTTGTGCAACCCCAAATAACACAAGAGTTCACCATTGTTAACACGATGTTGTCTTTTCACTACGAAAGCTTGCCATACATAATGGCTGACTGCGGAGTCTGGGTAATGGTGTGACGTCATCGGAAAACCATATATACACTATTAGTATTATGGCTCAACTTCACTATTCTGTCTTTCGATATAAAGGAACTTTCAGCTTATTTCTATTTTTGTGCTAAAGGGCACATAATCTCAAGTATAATCTATGTAACGCTGTGATAAAGTAAATATCCTTATCGATAGTTAAATGTGATTATTATCTCTAATATACATAATAACAAAAGAGAAACGCCGACAAGGTATAACGGTACCAATTGCACAAGTCCAAGTGGGTGGAGCTTAAAGTGTAGGGAACATTGCAATCAGAAATAAACAACAACACTAGCTATGATTGGTGGATTATGTAAAAGCTGTACTTTCTGCAGGGCCGGACCTCCTATAGGGGCCCGCCCCCCCCCCCCCCCTTTAAAAAAAAAGAAAAAAAATATTCACTGCTTTTGATAAAAGATGCAAAGGGGGTTCCGATTTTTTTTTTTTATTTATTGATTTTTTTAAATAGTTTTTTAGTGTTTTTAAAACATTGCAGTTTTTAGTCACTTTTGTTAGATCTCTTTTTCAAGGTTCAGATAGCACCAGATTGCACCATTTTGCATCCCTCGGACCTCCTTAGAAGGAATAACGGTAATACCAATTGCGCAAGTCCTGGTGGGTGGAGCTTAAAGTGTAGGGTCCATTGCATTCAGAAATAAGCAACAACACCAGCTTTGATTGGTGGATTATGTAAGAGTTGTACTTTCTGTTAGGCTTAAAAAAAAGTTTAGCCTCTTGGCAACATGTGGATTTATGCAAATTCCTATATAGATCATATTTTGTATTTTTTATGATTTTTTGAAAATGTGATACATATGACTGAAAATAGGTATGTTGTGACTAGATAACTCATACCCATCTAGTTCCAGCATAGTTATCTCTCTTAAATGCAATGGAGTACCTGGTTTTGTCATCATCAAATTGACAATCAAACATTGTTCTTTATATCAGTGTGTGAGATGCACGCTAAATTAGGATAGAAAATATATTTATCTCTCCAAATATTAGCATTGAGGTCTATGGAAAAACAATTGGTACCGTGATACCTAAAGGATAATACCAGCTTTACAGTGTATCCATAGTAACGAGTATACATAGCCACCATTTATATACTGTCATAGTGTTATTTGGTTAAACAATGGATACTGAGATGTTTTGGTCTAATATTGACAGACTTTTACATAGAAAATGTAGAAAATAACACACATTAGCTTTGGAATGGGGTTTTTGTAACTGTATCTATGACATATATAGACTGATGGCTTTGTGACTGTGTATAGTCAGCTCCAATATTAGCATACAGGCAAAAAAAATAAGTTATGTAAAGTTATATAGTTAATTTTAGTCACATATTGACTATTTTATGCGCAAAAGATGAAAAATCATGGATAAAAAACAACTTTTTTGTTCGCGTAAAGTATGTTATAGACCAGGATTGAGGACACTAATGGTCCATGTGTAGATAGTTCACTTGTATCATAAAGAATATTCTGGTATATGTATTCTAGGTAGATTGCTAAAGATATGGTATTCCTTCCTATTTTGATTTTAATTGTCCTGCTGTCTTTTTTGGGGTAAACTTTTGTGTCTTGAAATTAAAAATGCAATTCTCTATTTAGTTACATAATCATTCTTGAGGTCTCCACTACATATATAATCCTGGATTTTAGGTTCTCACTTTATCAGTAATACATTTTTGGATAATTTAATTGCATTGAAGTTAATAAATGTGTTCTTGAACTCATCTGTATTACATGGATAATATATTGGAGGAAATAAAAAGTACACACCATATGTATATCATTCAGTTATCTCCCATACACCAGACATACCATTTCAATAAATAGAAACCCACAATGTTAGTGATGGCGTATAAAAATAAGAGAAGATTTGTGAAATATCATATTAGCCCTCGGTCTTGATGCAAATTTAACTAGAAGTACTTTAATAATTTCTCCCAGTAAAGTTTACAAGTTTGAAAACTGATCCAACATGCTTTGTTTGGTTTAGGTATTTTTTCTGCCTAATTTCATGAAACCCATTATTATTAATTTCTTATTTAGAAGAAATATGAATTATATGCATATATATTATCTACATTATTCAAACTTTTATATTAGCTGGGAATGAACACCATGTCTCCTGATATTTGGTGCCTGTAAGGGATGTTATAGCACAGGTGCCTTTTTTATTGTCCCTGTACCTATGGTCCACTGCCTTCAAATATTGTCCAAGGTAACATCATCAAGCTCTCGCTTCTCATTTTTCTCATTGCTGCTTGTGTCTCCTTTAATTCCAGTACTATTAGCTACATCTCCCATTTAGATACACACTTTGCTCCCGTTTTTAAATCCATTGGACTCACTATACTCATTGTTAAACTTTAGCCTTTTTCTGTATTTTAGTCCCCATTTTCACCCCCAAATCCAACATAACAACTTAGAAAGCTGTTATCTACTTTATTTGGTGTCATATTGGCTTATTGCATCAATTGTATTCACTACACAAAGGAGGGAAGCTTTCTATTTGTATGACAAAGAAGCTAGGTAGCTTGACTTGACCTTTGTGTGAGGACTGGGGGTTAGTGACCTCTTCCATATGCTGACAGTATAAAGTGTTCAAAAGCTAATACTTTATAATTAGATCGGGCCATGTCCACCTGTCCCTGTTGTTACTTTCTGTGTTCATGAAACAAATATAAGTCCTTTATTTAAGATCAAAATGTCTCTTTAACAGTAGAACTGGTACATGCTTACTAGTGCATTGACCTTTGACCTTACTATTAAAAAATATGACATAATGTGATTTATCCCATATCACCAAAGTGAAGTTCGATAAGTGCTAATATGAATAAAACACAACTCGTAGTTAAAAGAATTCATTTTATTTCAAAAGGTGAGTTTGATAGTGAAGCAAAGGTATGACAACAAAAGTTCAAACAGCTCAATAACATTTCTATACACAATCATATAGAACATAGCTTAGTACTTCATAAAATTGTTTTTGACAAGCGAGACTAAGTACATTTGTTACTTATATAGTCCTGAGCTATTTCACAGATTATTGGAAAAATCAGGTATAACAGTACCAATTGCGCAAGTCCAGGTGGGTGGAGATTAAAGTGTAGGGTCCAATGTATTCAGAAATAAAACAACAACACAAGCTTTGATTGGTGGATTATGTAAGAATTGTACTTTCTGTTTGGCTTTAAAAAAAGTTTAGCCTCTTGGCAACATGTCGATTTATGCAAATTCCTATATAGATCATATTTTGTATTTTTTATGATTTTTGAAAATGTGATACATATGACTGAAAATAGGTATGTTGTGACTAGATAACTCATACCCGTCTAGTTCCAGCAGTTATCTCTCTAATATGCAATGGAGTACCTGGTTTTGTCATCGTCAAATTGACAATCTAACATTGTTCTATATATCAGTGTGTGAGATGCACGCTAAATTAGAATAGAAAATATATTTATCTCTCCAAATATTAGCATTGAGGTCTATGGAAAAACAATTGGTACCGTGATACCACAAAGGATTTTTAGGAACTAAAAATGGCGGCAGAAGGTGCGCATTGTGGTATAACGGTACCAATTGCGCAAGTGCAGGTGGGAGGAGCTTATGGTGTAGGGTCCATACCATTCAGAGATTAACAACAACACAAGCTATGATTGGTGGATTATGTAAGAGTTGTACTTTCTGTTAGGCTTAAAAAATAGTTTAGCCTCTTGGCAACATGTGAATTTATGTTAATTCCTATATAGATCATATTTTGTATTTTTTATGATTTTTTGAAAATGTCATAGACATGACTGAAAATAAGTATGTTGTGACTAGATAACTCATACCCCTGTCTACTTCCAGCAGAGTTATCTCTCTTAAATGCAATGGAGTACCTGGTTTTGTCATCATCAAATTGACAATCTAACATTGTTCTCTATAACAGTGTGTGAGATGCATGCTAAATTAGGATAGAAAATATAGTTATCTCTCCAAATATTAGCATTGAGGTCTATGGAAAAACAATTGGTACCGTGATACCTAAAGGTAATACCAGCTTCACAGTGTATCCATAGTAACGAGTATATATAGCCACCATTTCTATAATGTCATAGTGTCATTTGGTTAAACAATGAATATTGAGAAGTTTTGGTCTAATATTGACAGACTTTTACATAGAAAATGTATAAAATCTTCAGATGAAGACACATGCTGGCTTTGGAGGGGGGCATTTGATAAAGACGGCTATGGCAGACAGAAAGTTGTATGGCCAGATGGTGGAGTCTGCTCATAGGATGTCATACATGCGGCAAAATAATTTATTTAAACACAATATATCACGCATGGATGAATGTGGTCACCTATTAGATATTTCACATATATGTCATAATAAATCATGTATAAATAGTAAACATTTAGTTCTAGAGCAGCATGCCATAAACCAGGATAGAGAACATTGTAAGGCACAAGGAAGGTGTTCCGGTTGTCATAGACCGGTTTGTGTCATATAAGAAATGCTGGATTAAGTGATCTTTGGTAATTTATTATATATATGGTCTTCTTTTCCCCTTTTCTTTCATGATTTCTTTACAAATTTTGTTTGAAACCTTTTGCATCCCCTTCGTGGAAGGGGCAGGGATGCTGGCAGACAAAAGTAATTTCCTTAGGCCAGCATTTCCCATTGACACTTGTGTCAACCCAACTTGTAGCCCTCTGTTTATATTGGCTGCTTTGCGTCCAGAACTTTTATTTTCAATTTCTTCAAATAGATTAAACATCTTTAATTTGTAACTACATTTGTTACAAATTGCCCGTTCCCTCCAACCAAGGCCCCATTGCTCTTCAGAGTGCTGGTCCCATTTAAAAAAAAACCAAACACATTGGGGATACTTGTGTATGTTCTCGGAATACAGAATTCCACATCAATTCATTCTGGTGGATATTTATTAACTGATTTGTAGATGACTCCTCATCTCAGCCAAATAATAAAATAACTACTGTCAGGCACTCTACAATACTTTTATATGTATAGATCTCTGATTATGTAAGCACTCACATTCTGATATTGTTTTTTTTTCTTTGATGTAATGCATATAATTTAAATCACATTTAAGTTAACTGAGTTTTATTATATGGAGAATTAAGACATGGAAAGAAAATTATTACACATGTGTAGGTATCTCACTAAGTTATCTCCCTTCATGGAACAAATCTTTTCAAGAAATAAAAAGTGACATTTTCAGTACTTTTTCTGTCAATAATGAGAAGATTAATAATACAATATTAACTAAATCATTGGATAATTATGCAAATAACAGTAGAATTGCTTTCATAATTTGTCAGAGCAAAGCTTACTGTTTGTGTGTTGTCTTTTTATAAACAATTATTCTTTCACTGGTTTAATCAAAGCCAATTAATATTAACTTATTGTGTGGAACCAGTACAAATTGCATGTGTCTGTATGCATTAAGTTATTTACCCTTTTATTTCAGATGGATATGCACACTGTTCCACCTGCAGTTTTGATGAAACTAAGGGCCGCAGCAGTACTGGTGCCAATGCATTGTCACTCTTATTCATCGGCATAGCCTCCACATACTGATCCCATGTGAGTCTAATAAACTTTCTATTCTCTGATTTTTGTACATTGTTGTTTTCAAATCTGATTCCTTTATTGAAAGGTACACATCCCTTTTGGAAACAGACTCTCCTCCTGTTTTTTACTCCCTTGGAAGTGCTAGACTTTTTACTTTTTCTTGGCATTTTTCTGTTCTTTATTCCCCAAAGTATTCAAAATTCTAAACCAAAAGTGCGTATAAGTTGTATTATACAAGGTGTGATCACAGAATGGTTCATTACATGAATATTAGTTGCTATTTAAGGGAGGAATGTTTGTTGTTTATGTTACAGATGGGATTTGGGAGGCTGAACTGTGTGAAAGGACTGGGGTTAGTGACCTCACTCATTTAGAGGCAGTGAAAGTTGTTGATAGCCTAGACTGTTTCTAAAGATTAGGTCATGTCCACCTGTCCCTGTTGTTACTTTCTGTGTTTGTGAAACAAATATAAGTCCTTTACTTTATATCAAAATGTCTCTTTAAGTGTAGAACTGGTACATGCTGACTAGTGCATTGACCTTTGACCTTACTATTACATAATATGACATAATGTGATTTATCCCATATCACCAAAGTGAAGTATGATAAGTGCTAATATGAATAACACACAACTCATAGTTAAAAGAATTCATTTTATTTCAAAAGATGAGTTTGATAGTGAAGGAAAGGCATGTAAACAAGAGTTAGAACAGCTCAATAACATTTCTATACACAGTCATATAAAACATAGCTTAGTACCTCATAAAATTGTTTTCGACAAGCGAGACTAGGTACATTTGTTACTTATATAGTCCCAAGCTATTTCACAGATTATTGGAAAAATCAAGGTTTGCTATAGGTATAACGGTACCAATTGCGCAAGTGCAGGTGGGAGGAGCTTATGGTGTAGGGTCCATACCATTCAGAGATTAACAACAACACAAGCTATGATTGGTGGATTATGTAAGAGTTGTACTTTCTGTTAGGCTTAAAAAATAGTTTAGCCTCTTGGCAACATGTGAATTTATGTTAATTCCTATATAGATCATATTTTGTATTTTTTATGATTTTTTGAAAATGTCATAGACATGACTGAAAATAAGTATGTTGTGACTAGATAACTCATACCCCTGTCTACTTCCAGCAGAGTTATCTCTCTTAAATGCAATGGAGTACCTGGTTTTGTCATCATCAAATTGACAATCTAACATTGTTCTCTATAACAGTGTGTGAGATGCATGCTAAATTAGGATAGAAAATATAGTTATCTCTCCAAATATTAGCATTGAGGTCTATGGAAAAACAATTGGTACCGTGATACCTTGTGGGTGTTTGCGCACTCCCTCTTGACGTCTGTGAAAACAGCCCATTCTTTGGGGTTTAATGGTTATATTTGTACGGGCTTGTTACGGTAAATGGTATGACCCGTACACACCTGTGTCCAGCTGACATCACATATCGTCTATTATTATCAGCACAAATTTGACGGTTGATTTTAACGGCTGCCGAGTATATAATCATTGCGAAAAGTTGTTACGCAGTAGCCCTTCAAATAGACACTTTCAATCTGGTATTTTGCACACGGAAATTTAAATATGTAAGGAAACTAGTTTTTCCTAATACAGTATAACTCTGAAAAACTGAGAAAATGAAAAACTATATTTAATTGGAGGCAATTTTAACATCTGCACACAGTAATGTTGATGAAAAATGGAGGGTCGTCAAAACGAAAGTGAACTCTTCGTCCAGTTATAATTGTATCCCTTTGACTATTATAACTAATTCTGTATAGACCCAACATATAACATACGTTGTTCAAAGTTGTTTTATGCTATATGATAAATAATTTAATACACATTGTCAAACAAGACGCATTGTACTCACTCGATGGTGCCCATTCCCAGCTTTAAGTTGCTGCAGTAAATAGGTATTCAAAGTTTTCGGTATTTTCCTACATAGCGCCACCTATCGCGTGATTAATTTATATATGCACACCCTGCGCAATGGTTGCTACTTAAGGTATGACGGTACCAATTGTTTATCGATAAACCTCAATGCTAATGTTTTGTGCAATAAATATACTTTCTGTCTTATTTCAGCAGGCATGGCTCACACTGTCACAGAGAACAACCTTAGATGGTCAATTTGACAAGGACAAAGTCAGGTACATGTACTCCATTCCATTTAAGAGAGATAACTCTGCTGGAACTATACAGAGGTAAGAATTATCTAGTCACAACAGACCCAGTTTCACCCGTGTGTCCCATATTGTTATCTTTAAAAAGTCTTACAAAATACAAAAACATGATCTAGATATGAATTAACTTAATCTCACATGTTGCCATGAGGCTTCATTTGTTTTATGCCTAACAGAAAGTACAACTCTTACACAGCTAGTGTTGTTTATTGCTGAATGCAATGTTACCTGCACATAGAGCTCCTGCTACCTGGGGTTGTACAATTGATACCGTTATACCTAAAGCGACTCGGAAATATGGCGATTTACTATCCAATTTTGGATATTACCCCAAGTCTGAGGTTACGTCTATATGTTAAGAGCAATTTTTAAATGTGGAATTGTCGATTTTCCATGGCATGGCTAAAGGTTGCATGGGCTCTTGGTGAGTCCGTAAGCTTCAGCCTTGTCAGCCTTATGGATAATACCGCCCTGCCCATTTCTTTGTTAATTTTCATGACTTCACCAAATCAGCCTTCAACATCTTAGAAGCAAGTTTAAACTAAGCAAACTTCTTTCAAAACAAACTGTATTTATAAGTATTTTTGCAAGGCGTAAATTAGCTGAGGATTATCGGAGCATTTCCGCTTGACGACCATAACTTACTATAGTTTCAATATACATGCCCTTTGTTTGTAAACCCATCCCCCTTCCGATTTAAAAAAAAAAAACCGGTGAAAGGTAAATGAGATATAAAAAAGATGCACTGAACATGGTCAATTCACTAGTTGATTTATAATTTTAAACCTTGTTATGACCAGAGAGTGCCTAACTCATTTATCGTATGCGCTTTTCATATACCTAACGGAAGTTTTCAGTGTAAAAGACGACCTGCTCGTGGGTCATTTCTAGTTTCTGGACAAGTCCATTTTCAGTAACAGTGTAGATGCACGACTAAATATGTATGAATATGAAGATAAATACTGCAACGTCTGTTTCCGATATTTACAATGTCTATTCCCCCAAAAAAGAAAAAACGTGACAACAAATTTGCCTTTCACATGGATTTAACAACTGGTGTAATTTTTATGTACATGTGTACAAATGAGAATAACTCACAACTCTCAGATTTATAGTAATTTACTGAATTTACCGGCAGTTACCGAATTGGAAGAACTATATCACTCTGTGGTCTGAGGAAAATAAACTCGCCCATTGTGTATGCAGTATGGCGCCGTGTTAATAGAGAAAATCCGTTAAAAGTGCAACGCGCAAATGGAAACAGCAATAGGGCTGCCTGGTTACAGTCAGGTTAGGCATTATAAATTAATAAATGAAATTACTAACCTTTTTGCATACTTTGTTTTTGCCATTATACAGGTTTTCATTATTGAAATTGGAGGGGTGATACAAACAAATGGGCACTGATGCAAAAACTAGGTTTGCAAGACTGCATCACCATTTCATTTCGGTAAAAAGTGTCAGGATTTTTGTGTGTAAGCTAGTTGTGTTTTCGTTTTACTTATTCGCTGATTCTAATTTAAAGACTCGCGATACTATATAATTCCTATTTATGTTCACTCTCGATGCCAGACTTGGAAAATTCGTTCTTTCAATCGCCTGTGTTGTTCACTGACTTCGTTAAAATATCGGAATTATGCACAGCAATATTATTTGATATTAATCAGCCCAGTTATTGAAATGCAATGGTTTGCACGTCAAGAAAATCATTATAATTGACTTTGGAATTGTCTTTTGGTCGTCAGTTTCGCTAGCATTCGGGCTGAATTCTTAAAAGAGCGGAAGTATGCCTTCCAGTCAATCTTTTAAACTTGCAGTCTTTTTCAAAACCGATCGCTCCTTATTAAGCATATTGTGATAAGGAATATATGCAAGATTTAACATTACCTTCGAAATTGAAGACACTTGTTTACAAATAATTGGAATTAGTTTAAATAACAGTCAAGAAATAGATTAGAACAGCAAATCATACAAATAAAGAGAGTAATGGAGCTATATGATTGGAACTTTTTTGTTAATCTTAACATACAGACATGATCTCTGAGTTTATCGGCGTAGGGATAATATCCAGAATTGATTATTAAATTACTTATAGCAGAGCTGCTTAATTAGTGGCTAGTATGTTGGTGCCTTGCAGTATGAGCATATTTTTCGAGAGACGAATATTGACGAAGTAATGAGAGAAGAAATATCTTCAACAACAAGCTGTCAGGTCAAGCATGGGAGCCTGCACAAATGGGTGGGTGAGAGGCACTTGCCATGATCTGACTTCTGAACATGTTTTTGCCATCATCCGTAAAACTGAATAACTGACCACTACATATTTGTCCAGCCCATCCCTGAAAATAATTCTGCGCGATGCACGATTTAAGTGAATAAGGCCTATATACTTCTTGAACGGGCAATAAAGCTCACTTACTCTGGTCGACGAAGACCAAGGCAGTATCATTCCATTATAAGTAGTTCTGCTTTATTCTGTTCGGGAATGTACTTTATTTCTTAACACACCATTGCCCCTTGCCTTATTCAAAACGCTTGTTGGAGCTTTAATGGCGCCCCTGATTTGTATTAATGTGAGTTTTCTCTCTTATCCCATTTGTGTATTTTAATTATTTATTTTTAAAAACCAACTGGTAACAGATATTTGAATTGATTGTTTGACGAGTGGAAGACATTGCTGTTGTTAAAATTTCCTCATTTTGGTACTTAGATCCGTTTTCGCATTCCTTCAAGTATATATTCCTGTTGTGTCGGTTTCCTTGATTTTCTTCCTTTGAAGTCGGGGTGGGGTGACATTTTACTCGACAGCTATTGGAATATTATTTTTCTTTTGAATCTTTCTGGTAGATTTGTTTGATTATGTTAGGATCTATCCGAGAACTTTATTTGGCCCAGAAATTACAAAATGCTTGTTAAAATCAATCGGCATGATTTTATTCAAGTATGACATGGCCAGGATGGTTAAATTAGTCTAGTTTATATAAAAGTTTGTAATTAAACGTAATTAATATTTGTTATTTAACCTCTTGTGTTTTCTTTGTTGATGTTGATAATGAAATCAGCTGGAATACAATCTTAGTTTGACCATTTCAAACATCGGCTTAGAAGAAAATGTCACAAGACAGGTTACCAAACACTATTTTGACCATTGACCCTCGGTGTCTTCAACATCGGCTCAACTTGGATCAATGACGTTGACGTAACATCATTTTGGTCATTAGTAGGATTAACGTGCCAAGGTAAGGTAGACCGGCAGATCGTTCTAGAATTGTGATGTTCACCGACACATGCTCAACGGTGCTCAATGTTGAACCAATTTTGACCAAAAATAGGGCCAATGAACAAAACTGAGTTGCGACTCAACCATATAGCCACATGTTGATGTTGATCATGTTGGTGGTTGTGCTGTCTGGAATGATACTGATATACAAACACAGCATCATTAGTTTCTTCCACGTGTAAATATGCTTTTCTATATATTAAACCATATTCAACACTTGTAAAAATAAATACCGTTTTAAAGACTTGCTGTAAAATAATAATAATAATAATAATAATAATAATAATAATAATAATAATAATGAGGACTTTGTATGGCTCCTAATCATTCGACGCTCTAAGCTCATTACAACATATATAACGATATGACTACTAAAAACAAAAACAAAAAACAACAACAAATAACATGAAATTAGAAAACATAAAAAGTGCTGAAAATATTTAAGGTAGGAAGCATTATTAGGTCTTTACGTTGGTACTTGCAGTTAAAAAGGTGAGTTTTAAGAGCACTCTTGAAAGGAATCACTGTGTCTTTTGTGTCTAATTTCAATGGGCAATTCATTCCACGTTGCTGAACCCTAGTATACAAAAGAACGTTGTTTATATTACTTCGTTTCCATATTGGTAATAATGTGTATACAATTGTCAGAAGTGGAGCGTAAGTGTTTTGCTGGTGTGTACACATGGGCGAGGTCAGATAAGTATGTTGTACTGAAGCATGTCAGTGAAACGTAGCACAGAGAACAAATTTTGTATTTGATTCTGGATCGAATGAATAGCCAGTGTATGGTACAGAGCAGCGGGGAGGTGGACTCTGATCGTGGTAATCTAAGGATAATCCAAGCAACTATGTATTGAACGTGTGAAGTTTCTGGAGTAAATACTGAAACACCAGACATTATTGAGTTACAGTAGTCCAGTCTTGAAAGTACTAATGAACACACAAATGTTTTAGTGGCATCAGCTGAAAGAAATGGAGCTGATGCGTCTAAGCTCATAATATGCAGCTTTGCATATGTTCAGTACATGTCGGTGCAATGTGAGAGTACTGTCTAGAGTAACACCTAGGTTTAGTATTGACTGTAATTTACCATTGGTGTTCCTGATATTTGTTGTTTGAGGTTAAGGACGTGAATGAAAATTCTTTGTGCTGTGATCAGAATGGCCTATGTTTTATTATCATTCATCTGCAGCTTGTTACATGTCATCAATGATTTCACATCAGAAGTGCACCTCTCTACTCCATGGATGGGATTATCGACATCAGATGGATAGCTAGATTTTTATATTTGGGTGTCATCAGCGTAGAATTGGTGAGACACTGGATGATGATCTATAACACTTGAGAGCGCTGAATGTATAGAAAGAAAAGAAAAGGTTCAAGAACAGACCCCCGTGGTACAACACAACACCACAACATAAACCAACTGGACTGGAGTGTATTCCATTTGCAGACACAGTTTGTGTCCTGTTGCCTAAGTAAGACTTGAACCACTGTAAGGCTGTATTCTAAATGTCAAATACATGCTGGAGACGGTGACGTACTATATATTGGTATATCGTGTCAAATACTGTAGACACATCAAGAAGATTGAAGACTGTAAACAATCCGCTATCCAAAGCAGAGAGAATGTCATTTACTACTTTCATTGTAAAAAGACTGCTTGAATACTGATGGGATACAAGTTGGATTAGAAGAACAACCTTTGCTAAGATCTTTTCATATGAACGGGAGATTAGAAACTGGGCGGTAGTTCTTTAAATCGTTAAGGTCGAATGTTGTTTTCTTCAGCAGAGGCTTTACAATGGCAGTTTTTAAAAATGATGAGAATTCCCCTGAGGAGAGAGATGTATTAATAACATCAGTTAGTGAATCTAAGCACTCAAGCAGCAGTGATGTTGGAATTGGATCAAGTTCACATGACTTTGGTACACTCTTCATCATGATTGTCCGTACCAAATCCATATAGACAGGTTCAACCGCTGCTAGCAGTTGTCGCTGAAATTCTGTATTACAACAGTATGGTCACGACGAGTCAATTGAAAAATGTGTTGTCAAGTTTATCTCCACTGGCTTGTACGTTGTCACGGAACAAATTTGCCATCAGATATGGAAGGTCTACTGGAGAGAAGGCAGTTGGAGGTAATGAACATGTTCCTTGACATTAGTTTCTTAGTAATCACGAAGAGCTCTTTGCAGCTGAAACTTTCCGTGATCTTAGTACTGTACTGAAATAATTAGGCTAAATGGACTATTTTTTGTGACGTTCTTCTTAGCGGTTTCACATATATGTTTATGAATAGTGAGTCTGGTGTAAAACCAAACTGTATCAATCTGTATAACATTTTTTTTTTCATTTTGTTTCTTCAGTTTCTGCAATGACGAGAACAACTTCCGTTACAACATGGATTTCAATTTTTATTGGGTTGTGAGAGGCGCTAGAGTCTGCCAAGAAATCTTTTGAATAACAATGTTAGCAGCCGTTATAGTTTGCTTAGAAAAAAAAACACAGTCATCTAGAAATAAAATCGTCAGTTGTAATAGCAAAATATTGACAGAAGTTTTTCACTTCAATATAACCGTAATTAATAAATAATTGTTCTTGGGTACAGATTGTTTTATTAATATTTTATTATCAGATCTTGTGTGAAAATACTTATTTGTGCCTATGGGCTTAAGTATGACAAAATAATAATAATAATAAGAAGAAGAAGAAGAAGAAGAAGAAGAAGAAGAAGAAGAAGAAGAAGAAGAAGAAGAATTTGTGAAAGGTCTATACGTATAATGCATTACAAATTTCGTTAAGTTTAATAACCTTATCCAGATAATCAATAATCAAATAGTATCCGACATGACATTTATCTTGCAATATCTATACATGAGAGAGAGAGAGAGAGAGAGAGAGAGAGAGAGAGAGAGAGAGAGAGAGAGAGAGAGAGAGTTAATCCTATAATTTTATGTTTGTGGTTTTGCCAAATCATACGTACATACATGTAATTTGGGCCGATGGTCTATCTTACTAACAATTATTAGTAGTAGTAGTAGTAGTAGTTGCAGTATACACTAATTAACTCAATTAGATCTTTTAATTTTCTTGATCAGAAATATTGTTAAAGAAGAAGCGAATAAATGAAATAACAATGATATTTGATGGCACATATATACAGTTTAAGAAGTTTCTTTCTGCCGCTTATGTTCTGTTTAACCTTACTATTTGACCTTTGACCTTTACCCCTAGCTGTTACCCATAACCTCTGATCTCTATCATCGGCCACCGAGCGTCGTTATTTTCATTATATTTAAAGAAATACATAGGCCATCCATGCCACGGCCCTTTAAAATTGTACTACTTCGGGAATACATAACCTATGCCACTTAAATTGAGACCTTCACCCTAAGCCATTAGCCAGAAGCGGTAATGTTATATTAATAATGTAACTACCTGGCTCAAAATAATTGCTTGGTTTTGATTTTATTAAGACTCGTATACAAATTAAGCCATTAACTTTGCAGAGTATCTTATAAAAGATAAATACATATGCAGTGAGAGTAAGATGCGACAAAATTAGAAAACACAACACTTAAATAACTGAACTTAAATAAGATCTTTTTGACTTACAAAATTAACACATGTAAAGATAAAAAACGAAAAAAAAAAACGAATAATTGGGAAATATTGTCTATTGTGGACAGGTTTCATCTATTGCGAGCACAATATGTAAATAAACTTTTGTAAGGGGTTCTATGAATATTCTCACTAAATGGCACGCGTGTTTTACATACAGGTGAGTCTGGTTTTACTGTACACAGTAAAAAAAAGTAAAATATTTTGAATAATTTGAGTGAAAGATCTTAAAATGTCCTCAAGGAGCAGATATGTTTTCTACAACGGTATCCAATAAAGCAGGATTCAGGTTAGAGTGAAACATGAGGATAAAGTTAACTTGAACTTTAGTGTACATGCATCTTAATCCAGGTCTCCACTGTCCAACGTGAAGATCTGAGAGTGACTGCTTAGGGGTCATGTTCTTGGGACCTATGATATTACCATAATCGCTAATTTTATCAGCCAATCAGATGAAGTCCTCTATCTCTGCCAATTAAACAACTGCGGCATACATAAAGTGTGAAACATGAGGATAAACTTAAATTGAAGTTAAGTGTACGTGCATGCCTAGTACATGAAACAAAAATTATTTCATGTGCATGTCATTTCATATTTTACATTTTAAAATTTAATAACGCATTTTTTGTAAACAAAATTAGAGCAAAGTGTGATATAATTTGGAAAAATCGGTTATTCTGGACAGTATATATGACTTCATCAGGATGGAGAATATGTTGTTTGCACCCATGATTAGTAAAATATAGGTTCCGATACGAAAACTTTTGCCCAATTCAAAATACCGTTTCCTGATTATCAGTCTTTTAATCAAACGACCAATATCATGCATCTAAGAATGTTCCCTCTGGCATGAAAAAACAAAAGAACATTGAAACTTAAATAACTTAGATCAACTATAAATATCGACTACTGTTTTTGTATGGCTTAACGTAAAAAGAAGAAGGTGCTCAAATGAAGACTTCGGTTTGAATAGAGTAGCTGGAGTTTACGAATAGCACAGCAGAACGTGGGACTATGAGTATGCGATTACATCTGTCACGTTTTTTAAGAAGCACAGCATAAAGTGGAACTCTGACTCTGAGTCACGTTTTAAATAGTACAACAGAATGCAGGACTGTGAGTATACGACTACCCCAGTCACGTTTTAAATAGTACAACAGAATGCAGGACTGTGAGTATACGACTACCCCAGTCACGTTTTAAATAGTACAACAGAATGCAGGACTGTGAGTATACGACTACCCCAGTCACGTTTTAAATAGTACAACAGAATGCAGGACTGTGAGTATACGACTACCCCAGTCACGTTTTAAATAGTACAACAGAATGCAGGACTGTGAGTATACGACTACCCCAGTCACGTTTTAAATAGTACAACAGAATGCAGGACTGTGAGTATACAACTACCCCAGTCACGTTTTAAATAGTACAATAGAATGCAGGACTGTGAGTATACGACTACCCCAGTCACGTTTTAAATAGTATAATATAATGCAGGACTGTGAGTATACGACTACCCCAGTCACGTTTTAAATAGTACAACAGAATGCAGGACTGTGAGTATACGACTACCCCAGTCACGTTTTAAATAGTACAACAGAATGCAGGACTGTGAGTATACGACTACCCCAGTCACGTTTTAAATAGTACAACAGAATGCAGGACTGTGAGTATACGACTACCCCCGTCACGTTTTAAATAGTGCAATAGAATGCGGAACTCTGTTGGACTGCCTCAAGCATGTTTTAAATACCGCAAAAAAATATGGGTCTATGATTATGTGTACTGTGACGTAAGCGGTAAAGGAAAAACGTTCACAAAAGACATTAGAACTGTACTTGTATTGACTTGGATAGTTTAGACAGGTTCTCGCAAGAAGAGAAAATACACGTGGATATGACCCGTAGTATTGCATATTTCAGCGTAAATCTGAATACTAATTTTTCGAGAGATTTTTATATACTTGCCTTTTGTTTCTGTCATTTTATGCGAACAACGTGGTCCTTTGTCAAACAAAACAATTTGTTACTGAAGCCATTTCGAATATCTACCTAATTGGTAACTTATTTCCCATTTCTTCATCTATAATTCATTCTGAGGGAAAATACACTGTATGATTAAAGCTAGCTTTACATTGTCTTTTTTAAAAAAAAAATTCTCTTTTCAAAACAAGATTCGCATTTCTTTCTAAAGACGCAGGAGTCAATTCTGTTCGTTTCTACAACATTAAGTTACTGTGAATTGATTATTTTCACGAGTATCAATATTTTCCAAAATCGAATTTCCTTACATTCCTGAACTGGGAAAGGGTCACATTATTTTCCACAAACAAAAAACTATCTTGTTTGCATAGACATAAGTCCTACTGTTTCCGTAGAAAATATCATTGTTTGTTAGGTCTTTAAATTCGTACCTTTTAAGAAAGCACGAAATCTACACGTTTTTGCACTACAAATACACGTGAGTTCACAGCAATATCAGAAATAAATCTATATTATCTACGTACCAGCAATTTATTAGTATCGTTGTTTAAATATTTTAAAATTTCAGTCACATTATAATTGTAGTCTGAGGCGATGTTTCCTTTTTGGCAATTAGATGCAAATTAACTATAAAAAAGATTATATAATGCAATACGATATACCAGATTTTTCAGATAGTATAAACAATTCTAAAGGTACACATAAAATAAATCAATTCACATTGAATTAAATTAGCTTTATTTAAACTATTTTTTTTTTATGATAAAACTGTTGTGAATGTACAGACTTTGTGACAGAGGTAGATGCCATAAAACTATTTTGTTAACGTCAATAATATAAATGAAATACAATTAAATGTTTCAAGCTTTTGATATAATCATCTTAGAAATGGATGGCTCAACAGTTCTAAAGCCGTCGGTCTCTTTGATGCTTCCTGTTGGAACGTTTGACTTAGCAAGTCCGCTACATGTTGGGACACCGTGGACGGTAATTGATATTTGGGATATACTCCGAGGCCAATCTGGAAAATGGCCGCATTTGTCTCAAACTCGTACCAGGGAGGTTTCATTGTGATCATCTCTACAACCGTACACCCAATACTCCTGGAATACAAGACCAGTAGCAAACTTGATTAATTGAAAATAAATAGTAAAGACGACTTCCAGTTACCCATTTACAACTTTTGTATTAAATGGTAATGTTAAGATGTATTATGAAATATTTTATGTTTATATAAAGCAAAATACAAGGTTAAGCGATACAAATAATAACATAAACAATAAATGTACTATTATTATTCTTATTATTATTATTAGTAGTAGTAGTAGTAATTTTATTATTATTATTATTATTATTATTAGTATTATTATTATTATTATTATTATAAGTAGTAGTAGTAATATTATTATTATTATTATTATTATTATTATTATTATTATTATTATTTATATATTTATATTAAAGCAAGTCAGTACAAACTGTTTTTTTTCTTGATTGCTGATTATTTTGATAGAAACCATACCATTTTTGCCTGCTCATGAAAATAATAACGCATTCACATGACGGTGTCAAGTTTACTTGCTTGTTTTTCTTAATACATATGAACGAGATATGGCGTGTCCAAGAGGTATAGATACCAGCACACACAAAATTCTGCATCGCATGAACAACATCAGACATAAAACATCGGCAAAACAAACGTTCTAATTGTTCGCCTTTAATTTGCAGTTGTTGTAGGGTTCAACGCTATTTTTCAGTACAGGATATGCTATACATGGCGGCCAGTATTGATGGTGGAGGAAGAACCCGGGAAAACCCCAGAAAGAACCACCGACCCACGAGAAGCTACTGGCAAGCTTTCTCACATACCCATATTGGCTGACAGCTCTTTAGACCACTCGCCTACACGTGGTCCCTAATTTGGAGTCGGTTAAAGACTTGAAAGTATGAGTTAGTTTATTGTTAGGTCTACAGTTTTGTAGCAGGAACGTCATTTCAATTTTTCGGGGGGGGGGGGGGGGAGGTGTGATCAAAACTGTAGGGGCTTGTTAATTTTTGTACAGCAATTTTGCAGGTGTAAATGTCAGCGCCATCTGCAAATGACCACCCTGTTTTATTATTGTTTTTGTTGTAGGCTTTAATGCCACATTCAACACAAGACAGGCTATACATAGTAGTAGAGGAAGAACCCTGAAAAAATCCCGGAAAGAACCATCGAACCTCGAGTACCTGCTGACAAGTTTTCTCACGTACACACGTTAGCCTAGCCAGGTCTACAGTTTATTTGCATAGAAGTTTGCGTAATTGATAAACGATATTGAGATGTGCCAAATTTGAACGTCTTCTGACTGCAAATTTATGTTCCTTGTCCATGAGAAAACCGTCAGTTTTATTCATTTTGATATGGTCATTCAACAGACATCAAAATAGTATACAAACCAAATATCTGCACTTCGACCGTATTTCTCTCCCCTGACTCTCTCTGGAGACATCCAATATGGCGTTCCAACGTGAGTATTACAGTGCGTGCTGCTATTTGTTAGAGTTTGGAGTTCCTTTGATATTCCAAAATCCCCTAGCTTAGCGTTCATTTCAGAATCAAGAAGCACATTAGATGCTGCAAGATAAAATATATACACGTTGTGCAGGTTTTGAAGACAACATGTTTATTAAATAATTATTAAATAAAATGTGTTAATTCTCACATATTTACATATTTCTGTTTTATACAAATCAAATCCCCCCCCCCCCACTTCATTTTCCTAAATCATCTACCTTCAGTGGGATCTTATAAAAATTGCATCACTTTTATTGAAAAGTTAAATGATTACCAGGTGTAACACAGGGCCTACAGGACTATTCCATCGTAGAAGGTAAATAGAGAACTTAAATTCATGTAAAAGTAATCTCGTGCGACAAATATTTGCGCTCATTAATCTTTGTGTAGCCCAAATCTATTATTATTATAATGTTACTTTATATTCTAATATATTTTTAATTAATTTTTTAATTTAAAAAAAAAATACTTATTTGTTGATTGTATTCAGATAATTTATTCTTATATCATGTAATCTTCCATGGAAGGAAATAAAGATGATGATAATGATAATGTAAAAAAAAAATCTAGTGCGACAAATACCTGCGTTCATTAATCTTTGTCTAGCCCAAATCTTTTATTATAGTGGTACTTTGTCCATCCAGTTTACGTGAGACACCTGCGATCCCATTATCCTTAGACCGACCGGTCCATAAAAGTAAACATATTTATAAACACCCGTTTGAAGATCATTGAATATCTTTAACAGGAATTACGATGTATTTATTCATGAGCAACTCACCTACATCAAGCCGAAGAGACTGTCACCCAGATTGATGTTATACCAAGTTTTAACCAGACATAATGTATTGCTAATGACAAAAAGACGATATATTTGTCAACTCATTTCTTGTTTCTTTTAACTCTAGAACAGTTCTGTTTTATGTTATTTTAGTGACAGTCCAGATCGTAAATAAAACTTGCAACGAGTTTGCCAATCCGCTTCCAAATCAATTATTGCGGATTCCAAATCAATTATTGCGGATTCCAAATCATTTGATGCATTAAACAATTTTAAAAATCGTACATCTGATAGTTTCTGAAGATCGTCAGTCATTTTAGTAATAAATGAAATGATTGAGTTTAGCATCACCAATCTTGATAGAAAATAGTTTAACGTTATCCATGTGATTAAGTAATGTGTCGACTCGTCTTGAAAATGAGGACGTGCAATATTGTAAGTATGCATATAACAGTTAAATACATTAGTCGTAACTGAATCGTTAATTCTTTCAATGACGACAAAATACACACATTTAATGAAGTTGTTTTACGCATAAATCTAAAAATTAAACGTACCTTTAATGTCTCTGTGCAATATCTGGTTTTCATGAAGGTATGCAGTCCCTTCAAGGACCTGTCTGGTAACTTTCACAACAAATTCTTCTTCGAGAGGTGTATGATATTTGGACATGAAGTCCTTTAAGGAACCCTGCAGTAATAGACATTACAACACTTTTTCATGCGTGAAAATATAGGAATTAAAAATAATAAATATTTCACCAATAATTTAGTGGATGTAACATGCCAGAATCAAATTTGAAGACAATGCATAAAAGATAATGTAACCGATTAGCTGAAATTCCACAATTTAGTGTTGAAAAATAATCCGTATAAAGTATCAAGAATTCTGCAGTAAATGTGCAATCAGCAAAGTATCTCTCGAATGTTGGATGCTAAGAGACTTATTTTCAATATATAAGTGAGAACACAGAGTGCTACTATTTCTCAAACGGCCTTACCACTCACGTGATGTATATCAAAGAAAAACATAACACTTAAGACATAAATCATTGATGTGTGAAATACTAGACACGTCTGGTTCCATTGATCAAACTGCAATGCACGACATAGAAAAGTTCATATAAATTATTATTTGTACTAGTAACATAGTACATTTCGTAGTTTGAAGTAGTTTATTTGTGTCTTTGTCAATAAAGAATAACAAAAATGATATCTATTGATATAACATACACTAGTTACGGGTTTAATTTATACAATAATCCCATCTGTTGACAGGACATACACTAGTTATGGGTTTATTCCATACAATAATGTCATCTGTTGACAAGACATACACTAGCTATAGGTTCATTCTATACAATGGTGCCATCTTTTGACAGGACATACACTAGTTATGGGTTCATTCCATACAATGATGGCATCTGTTGACACGACATACAATAATTATGGTTTCATTCCATACAATGATACCATCTGTTGACATGACATACACTAGTTATAGGTTCATTCCATACAATGATACCATCTGTTCACATGACATACCCTAGTTATGGGATCATTCCATACAGTGATGCCATCTCTTGACATGACATACACTAGTTATGGGTTTATTACAAGCAAAGATTCCATCTCTTGACATGACATACACTAGTTATGGGTTTATTACAAGCAAAGATTCCATCTCTTGACATGACATACAATAGTTATGGGTTAATTCCATACAATGATGTTATCTGTTGACATGAAATACACTAGTTATGGGTTTATTACAAGCAAAGATTCCATCTCTTGACATGACATAACACTATTTACGGGTTTATTACAAGCAAAGATTCCATCTGCTGACAGGGTGTCTGCTAGTTATCAGTTTATTCTAAACAGCATATGTACGCTAAAAAAATGCAAGCAACGAAACCTAAAACGTACATTTGGCATATATTCCATGAAAATCTGTATCCAGGTCTCCTCCTCTGAGCATCTATAGTACCGGATAATACGATCATGGTTTAATCTTTTGAGGATTTTTATTTCGTTTACAAGGCTTTCTGCAATCTAAAGATCAGAAACAATAATATATGTAATAGTTTCAAATATAACATTCCTCTAAATTAAAAATGGGAAATCTACTAAAAGAAACCCAATGGACAGTCGCTAAGAAACAAAATACCAATGAACTTTATTTACTCTTGGTTTTTGTGATGTTTTTAGCTCCATCGCATTTTTCATTGGTTGTTTCAATTTCTGTTACGTTTATCTTTGGTATCTCGTTGTATCTTTTAAACGCTCTTACTAGTTAAAAGAACCGATGTCAAAGTATCTACATATATATGATTATCTCTGTCTCTCTCTCTCTCTCTCTCTCTCTCTCTCTCTCTCTCTCTCTCTCTCTCTCTCGTATGCTGTATGTTTGAATCTACACCACAATTGGCATTCACAGCATTTAAATTTGTCTACCGATATGGTAGTGAAATCTTGTAAATAAATTTACCTCTGTTTGAATATCCTTATAGTAAAAAAAATGTTAACAAAATACCCCTCTTTCGATAGTTGATCCATAGAGTGGAACTTTCTTCACTGCCATCATAGTCATAGATTTTGAATCATACCATTTGTAGACCTCTCCACATGCGCCTCGACCTAACAGCTCCCCGTGTTCTGCCGCCAGGCCTAAATTGTCTGGCACACTTGACGCTGATGGGACAATATAACAAAACTAATATATTGATAAACTAGCGTCATGAACAAAACGAACGAATATGTTGACTAAACAAAGATGAAATTATAACAAGAATTTAAAAGATATTGGCTCAGACAATGTAATCAAGCGTGATGGAGTGTCCTGTTTAATTAATTAACGTCCTACTCAAATTCTTAAATAAAACAATTAACAGTTTTACCAGTGAAGTCTGGCGTAAAGAGTGAAGTTGCACGTTATGGGTTAATTTATATATAAAAATAACAACAATAATACAACTCCCATTAATGCAATACAATGGAAGATAAGTGTATATCTTAATTATCAGTAAGGAAAGGAGAGTGAGTACCCTTTGGTATTGATTTCCTTGCTTCTTCCTTCAGTCCCAATAGTAAACTGTTCACGGGACTGACGCTTAATTGACCTGAAATTAGAAAACACTGAGTCTCCTGTCAGAACATCATTGTAGTAACAAAAACTATAATAAAGTAAAGTGTTTGCTTCATCCAGCACTGTGCCCTGGTTTTGTTTTTATGTCTCCTAAGGCGTAGCTGGGGTTGGGGGGGAGGGAGGGCAGAGGGCGACAAATGTCCCCGGGCGCCAGACTAGCGTGGGCGCCAAAATGGGCTTTGAAATAAGTTGTATGTGGAATTTTTGCTACAAATATGCAACTATGCATTATTTGTTTCTTCTTTTTAATAGCAGTTGGCGTTACATTGGGTGATGGTGATTTTATTGATGAAAACAATCGGTTTCAGAGTTGGGGGGGGGGGACGTAAAAATGAATTTTGTCCCCGGGCTCCAAACACTCTAGCTAAGCCTTTGCATATGGCAATAACATGCCCAATTATGACCAAGTTTAAAGTAGAGACGTACGAAAAGGAAAGAAATACAGAGGTGTTTGCGTGTGTATGTGTGTGCTTGCGTTACTATACACATTTGATTTTGGTATCAATATTCATTATGAAAGCTTTACTGTGATACAGACATAAAATCAATGGTACATGGCATAGAGAGTGCGAAATTCATGTATACAATTCATATGAAAAACATCTGAAACAGTTCAGTTATGAATGAAATTTAAAAGCAAAGCTTCTGTTCTGTATGAAAACTGTATATAAATCAACTTTACAGTATCCGTGCCTGGTAGCGGCTTCATACACATGTGCAATATAACTTCTTAAAAATGGTGACACATAAAGTAAATTGAATATACTCAAAAGACTGTTTAGAGTTTCTGAGAATTTACATTAAGTAAATTGAATATACTCAAAAGATTGTTTACAGTTTCTGAGAATTTACATTAAGTAAATTGAATATACTCAAAAGACTGTTTACAGTTTCTGAGAATTTACATTAAGTAAATTGAATATACTCAAAAGACTGTTTACAGTTTCTGAGAATGTTTTGATTTTAGACAACTATTTTAAATGCTGTTTCATTTTGCCGCAAGTACACTACAAATTGCTATGTTCCTGCCTCCAACATTTTACCATTAAAACTCGCAATAAAATACACAAGAGTTACAGGACCAGTCTCTCTCGTATGCATCAGAAAATAATAAAATCTGAAGATAAGTGTATCTTTATACAAAATGGGTCCCGACTAAAACACCTGTAGCGTTGGGTTCATTCCTCGTGCATCCCAAATGAATTCTGTTTGCATTTGGAAAAGTCCGTCTTCTTCACACGCAAAAAACGACAAAAGAGTTCCTTTGCATAGTTCAGTTTCGATATAGTTAAATCTGCATCAGTCCTAATGTTTTCCAACAATCATTTTCGATATTCGGGTCGTGGTGTAAACATGAGCAACTTTAGTGAACCTCAATCTGAAACGTGTCACACCTGCTAATTGTCTGTGTGCCACTTATCTTCCCATATTTTCAAATAGATTTAACAATAGAGATTGGAAACAAATATATGATGGTTGATACTATGTCGCCCGCATTTCGCGAAAACAAGCGGGGTGGATGGGATAAGTAGCTGCAGCTCAGCAGTGATGAAAATAGTCAGACGAGGCCACACAAAAAATTTAAGTGTCGACTTAACATAATATTTGTAATATCTACCATGGTTTCAAACAAAAATACTTGCAAAAGATCACAAAAGCTGACTTCGCTGGCAGAAGGCTTTAAAGTAAACACACACAGACACATACACACACACACATATTTACACACAAACGCACACACATAAACTCACAAAAACACTCATACTTATACTCACAAACACATACACACATATTCACACACAAACACACACACCTACTCGCACACATACACATACTCACATACAAACACATTATAGGCATTATAATATGATCTTAGTCATTAGTTTGTTTTAAAAACAAATTGAAAATACGAAATGACGAAGAGATGCAATCAAGAATTAGCTGACTCCAAATTGTATTATTTAGCGAATATGATATTACAAGTAAAATACATACATGCATACAATATACATACAACATTCATATGCACATACGTTCATACTTACGAGCGTGCATGCGTACGTATACGTACATGCGTGCACGGACGCACGCACACACACACATACACACATGCATGAATGCATACATACATACATACATACATACATACATACATACATACATACATACATACATACATACATACATCAAGATGAAAGAAAACAAGATAACGATGTACACTAATACAGCAGCTACCTTTTAAGCCTCTTTCTGTATCTAAATTTGCTGCTAATCCGTTGACTTGTACCCTTCTAGGACTGCATCCTGTCGAAATGAAATAGATACATACAAGTTCAACTGAAAATAAAACCATCCTCTCTCTCTCTCTCTCTCTCTCTCTCTCTCTCTCTCTCTCTCTCTCTCTCTCTCTCTCTCTCATGATCTCGATCTCTCTTTATCTCTCTTGATCTCTGTCTCTCTCTCTCTGTCTCTCTCTCTCTCTCTCTCTCTCTCTCTCTCTCTCTCTCTCTCTCTCTCTCTCTCTCTCAGTTATTTCGACAATTATTTTGAGATTTGGGGACTTATTTTCTGTGTGATTCCACAGCTAATAGTTTCTACCACTGTCAACGCAGAAATAACAGTATCAATCTCTAATTGTGGTGTCTCACATGTGAATGGTCTTACCTGTGAATGGCCTTGCAAAGGGGTAACGTGGTGTCTCACATTTGAACAACGTTATGGTGGCGTAAATTCTGCCTGCGCATGCATGGCAGAAATCCTTACACAGTGTATACTTTTTTAAGGGATATAGTATTTGTTTTACAGGAAAAGAAACGTTATAGTAATTGCTTTAGAATATAAATAACATTCAAACAATATTTCTCAGGACAGTGACATTATTGACACCTACCTATCGATGCCAAAAAGTGATATATGTGTATCGATCCATTCACACATGAGCACGCGTATAAATTCTAAATTTGGAGCTCGTATTATTAGCACACTCCACGTCCAAAGATTAAAGCAACAATGAAGCATGTCAATTCCACCTTGCAGTATAATTAAAACGTACTGTTTTCTTGTCTTGTCAACTGGTGCTTGGTGGATTTCACATCAGCTGGAAAAATAAACAATTCAGAGAATTACTATGCAAAAGAAGAATGCACACACCAACTTCTGAATGCTTTAAAAATGGGAACGAGTTTAATGTGAATATTTTAAATTAACAAGGTTCTAAACCCTTAACTAGTTGTTTGGAGATTATCTAATACGTACTGTTTTAGTAACAAAGGAATCAAGCGGAAAGGATAATATATCATGCACTAAGAAATACTTTATAATAACCATTTGATGTGTTGCATACCAGTTAGGTTAGTAACGTAAGCTTTAAAGGATGACAATTCATATGACAACAGGAATAAATAAATCAACTTCTCACTTCACAAGACTTTTTGAAACTGAGTCATACAGACAGAGGGGTCAATTCCACCAATATACAAGTTTAAAAAAATGAAATTATGGGAGTTATAAATTTTGCTTAACATACGTTGGATAAACTTGTGAAACTTAAAGTTTATCCAGTAAGATTTCTTTGATTGTCGGCCCAATGTCACCAACATATGTTTCGAAGTGTAGTCGAGATTTATGGAATGGATTGAGCACACTTCATTTTTATCTATTCCTAATTGTTATAGATAATTAACTCCAATTCCTAATTCAAATCATGTTGGTAACATCCATTGCCAGACTTAAGCTTTGTTAGCGAAATTTAATCCAAACTCACCTTTCACCTTCTGGATTGTTAATCTTCTGGCAACCTCGCTGTCATGCATTAACTTTAGTCTTTCCGTGTACTTTGCTTGCTCCTCTAAAGTGAATCCCGACTTCTTTATGGATTCCAGTTCTAGCACATACGACGTATCGACACCCTTGTCTTTGAAATATGTATCAAATCTTTCTAGAAACGACATCACATATTCATAATCCAGTCTGAATTTGATATCATCCATTTGTGACATTGTCATATAACCATACAACCTGTCCCGAATTTCTCGTACTCGTTCTACATCAGCGCTGAGTGACACGTCCCAATGTCCAGGTACATGTCCCCAACCTTTCTTCGGTGGTTTGAGAACCCCACATGCACAGATCAAAATATATAGCGACGAAACGTCAAAATCCGTCAATTCTGGGACAGAGGGATTGATTTTGCTGAATTTCATTAGAAGTTCAATGCTGAGTTCCTCTAGTTTGGTCTTGTTCGTACTGATCAGTTTTGGAATGCCCGGTGGTTTGATGTGGTTTGTTAACACATCCCACAAAACGCGCTTTAGTAGATCCACGACCGTTTTGCACATACAAGCATAATTTGTCTTTGACCGGTTCCTTTCTGCATATGCAACTTTGGGTGAGGCGGACATGGTTGTCAAAGGAAGAAAACCCCTGAAATTCAACAAACTAACTTAGAACTATTTTGAAACAAAATTAGTAGTGCATTAATAAGGAAATCTCGATAAAACAAAGTCAGTTGAGATTATGGAACAATAATGTATTATGCCTACTTTATATTTGTTTACAATATTTGATTACAACGTCAGTTTAAACGTTTTAAAGTCAAGGGCTGCAAATATAATCAAACTAGCTCTCTCTCTCTCTCTCTCTCTCTCTCTCTCTCTCTCTCTCTCTCTCTCTCTCTCCTTTGTAATCATGTAACGGATAATGAGCAATGACAAGCTCCAAGCACACACATGCATATGTTCATTTACAAACAGCAAGTTTTCTCCGCAAAGTCTAACCTCAGGTATGAACACTATTTTAAGATCTTGTTGTATGGAACACACACGGTATTGTTACTGTTGTACGTAATATCACTGCGAATCGCTCACGTATTTTTAATATTGTTCGTAATCCACCTATAGATCTGGGCTAAGTACAGGCAAATCAGCAGTATACTTTTTAAGATCTACATGTATTCAAATCACGATTAAAGTCATCAATATTGATTAAATGAAAAGAAAGTAAATAGATATATATATAGCACCTCTCTGCCACACAGACTGACAGTAACACTGAAAGTTACAAAAGTTGCTTGTTTGATCCCACTGTACCAATTATAAGATAGACTAGCAGAGTCCGTTTCTATCATTGTTTGATCCCACTGTACCAATGAGAAGATAGACTAGCAGAGTCCGGTTCTATCATTGTTTGATCCCACTTTACCAATTATAAGATAGACAAGAGTCAGTTTCTGTCATTAAGTTTTAGTAATAGGGTTCAGAAATGTATTCTGTCGAAAACCTTGTAATTATCACAGATGCATGTATACAAGCTATCTACGATCCAATCAATGACCTCATTGAAAGCAAACATACACGCAAACTGTGTGGAGATGACGCCTTCGTTAGTTCGGTTGTGTGGAGATGACGCCTTCGTGAGTTCGGTGCAAATTCGTTTTGATCTTGTTTCACCGTGCAGTGCCAACCTCTGCAACATTGGAAAAAATGCCTGTACAATTTTATCAATTTGGTTTTCTGACAACTCAGCTGTTATGATTTCTGTTCATGGTAACGATTCTCAATTTTGGATAGTTTTGTGGAAAAAGTTGAAGTTATAACTATCCGTTCTTTCTTATGGTCTCAGATAAGTATAGTTTGATCAAATTATGACAGGGTAGTTTAGGCTTTTTCTAAATTATGTCAAACTAAACACTTGAAAGCAAATTGACTTCTCATTTTGTTGGCAAATGTGACAGGTTTCGTCTGAATAGCCCAAAGTATGATTTGGTAAGGGGTGCATATGTGTAACTTCCTGAGGGCAATTTTTTAAAGATATGATGGAAACGCTTTGCAATTGGTTCTTGATGTAAGACTTAATCACTAATGCAAAGAACGCAGACGGGTGAGATTGGATTTGTAATTACTGGGCATTGTGTGATTACCATTTCTCTTGAACAGTTTGCATTTATTTATAAGATATCAATCATTGTTGGAAGAGTTGAACAAGCTCTGATACACTGATGCCAATTCTGGAGACAGTTCCTGAAGTTCGTTGGGACATATATCATCCGGACTACGAGCTTTCGATGGTTTTAAACTATTGCTTAACGTCTGGGCTCCTACACACGTTACCATTATTCATTTAAAATACTTTAAAATATATACATATTGGAGTCATGTGATTAAACTACATGCTTGAGTGTTTGGTGATTCATCTTTCTCAACATCTGTTTCTACTAATTTGGCATCCGTCTTGAGTGAAAGAATGTCACGCTAATCTTGTTTTTGACCCTTCATCTATTTCCAGAATGATTTCCAATCCAATGATACATTTTAAAAAATGTTATTGATGTATTTGTTATGTCAATTGTTTTTAAACTTTCGTTGATTTCAGCTTTTAACTATTTCCATTTTATTCCTAATTGTACTGCCAGTACACTTTGATATTAGCTAGATTTTTTTTATTTTATGAACTAGATTTCTAATTGTTTTTGTAGACAAGGGCAACGACACAAATGCTGTACCAAGTTTTGAAGGAAATATTTTTTCAGCTACATTAATTAGAACTTTTAGAAATAGTTTTTCAATTTAGTTTAATATCCCTCTTTTTCTCCTGATTGTTTAAATATTTGAATTTTGGCAAAAGCGTTAGCTTCTGATTTCACTGCGTTAAATTTCCCTTTGCAAACTAAATATAAGTTTTAGATGGGTGGATGGATGAATGGATGGATGGATGGATGGATACATACATACAGAGAGAGAGAGAGAGAGAGAGAGAGAGAGAGAGAGAGAGAGAGAGAGAGAGAGAGAGAGAGAGTAATAACCATCTTTACTTTCCACCTCATGCAGGATATACATATTTGATTAGACTTCACATATGGTATAACGGTACAAATTGCGCAAGTCCAGGTGGGATTTGCATTCAGATATAAACAACACTAGCTATGATTGGTGGATTATGTAAGAGTTGTACTTTCTGTTTGGCTATTTTGTTTAAACAATAGACTCTTGGCAAGATGTGAATTTATGCTAATTCCTATATAGATCATATTTTGTATTTTTTATGATTTTTGAAAATTTGATACACATGACTGAAAGTAAGTATGTTGTGACTAGATAACTCATACCCCTGTCTACTTCCAACAGAGTTATCTCTCTTATATGCAGTGGAGGACCTGCTTCTGTCATCGTCAAAAATTGACAATCTAACATTGTTCTCTGTAACAGCGTGTGACATGCACGCTAAATTAGGATAGACAATATATTTATCTTTTATCTCTCCAAATATTAGCATTGAGGTCTATGGAAAATCAATTTTACCATAGCAACATAAAGACGTGCTGGAGTATACTATAGATATTACATATAAAATAAACTAAAGATTAATATACTTCATCGGTTAGCCCCACCTAACATTTACAGGAGGGATATTAGCCACTAGAATAGATCTGATGATAAGACTATCTTATCAACTGTCGGATAATTTCTCTAGTTCATATTGTCATGTGACAAGATACGGTGCCATGTTGAAAACAATCTTTTGTTTTGACTTAGCATTTCTTAAAAATTTATATAATTTAAAAATGGTGGCCGGTGGGGGAGGGGGTACAGGCCTGTGCGGTCCAAAACTCACATCAAATAAGTAAGGACCCCATAATTAAGTTATGCTGGGAGGGGGAGGCAGAATTCTTTGCTTCGCTGCTGTAGTCTAATTGTTGAATTTATCTTATTGTCTTTTTCTAAGTTGTTTATTTGATTGTAACAATTCTATATATCATACACATATCTGATGCAAATATTAAGAGGACATAACATGAAGTTAAAAAGTATGTATGTTCTTAGGGAAGATATATATATATATATATATATATATATATATATATATATATATATATATATATATATATATATATATGTGTGTGTGTGTGTGTGTGTGTGTGTCTGTGTGTGAATTTGATCGTTTTCAATTCATTCTTAGCTTTTCCTTGAGTTCAAAGTTAATTTTGCCTTCATTTGTCCATATTAACTGAAAACAGAGATACAGCAAGTGTCGTGCACTCATTTACACTCTGTAAATAATTAATTTGTCTAAATTACATTTGTTTAAAGGGTAGCACGGATACAAAGAGAAGCAAAATAACAATCGTATAATAAGATCTACAAATCACAAACAGGGGGCATTTGATAAACGTGATAAGCAGCTGATGCCGTTTAGGTGAAAATGTGAATGTACGCAAATGTTGCTATGGTAACGAAAGAATAGAAATGCGAACGAGTGCCTAAAAAATCTTAAGGTTTATCAAGTGCTCATTTTTTATGACACATACCGAAACTATAAGAAACCGTGCAATGTGTGCTATTAAACAACAACAACAACATAAATAATAATAATAATAATAATAATAATAATAATAATAATAATAATAATAATAATAACTAAGAGGATAAGAAGACAGGAGTTGTACTGTCTGTGTTGACCTAAAAAGTACCAATGTTTGTAAAACTGACATTAACTTCACCCGTCTCACTATGATTCCCAAACAATTTTCTATATTTTCAGACAAACACAAGAAAGTCTTATTTCACGGATGATATATCTTTGCAAAAATAATTGCGTTAACATTTAAAATAATACCCGTCACTGTTAATTATCATCTAAGTACCCTGTGTAACAGAAGGCCGCACGCATGCGGTTTTGTGTTGAGTATATGGGAACATGAACGAATAAAAAAAAAACATCTTTGTTAATTCTGGCTTCAGAAACTACTACTACTACTACTTATTATTATTATTATTATTATTATTATTATTATTAGTAGTAGTAGTAGTAGTAGTAGTAGTAGTAGTAGTAGTAGTATTGATACTTACAGGTCATATCATAGAAGACATAGGCGGCCTTGTTACTGAAAATATTTTTGTCACTTTCCATAACAGAATTACAGCATAAAAGTCAGATCACATGGGAGCGATGAAAATATGCTTTGATTTATTTTATGCACATACAGATTTTAAGGATGTATTTGCGATAAGGCATTCGTCCATAAAGGTCTCATCTTGTTTGCCTTAATATAAAAAAATGCGATGTAGTATATGTACTTGTAGGTAAACCAAAATTAATTAGACCAATCTGAAACGAACGTAGACTGTATATAAATCATTAATCTCTTTCACTGGATACAATTTATCACTAATCTAAATTATCACGGGTAAATTTCAAGACCGAAAGTAAGTCTTTCATCAGATACCACCAATCGAGATTATCACCGGTCAGTTTCTCAATAATTGGTAAGTTGTTCGTCAGATACCATAGACCATTAAACTAGATTATCACCAGTAAATTGTCTATTTCAAATGTAAATCTTTCACCAAATTCCATGGCCAACTAATTTAGAGTATCATAGGTAGATATCTGGACCAAACGGTAAGTTCATTCTGATTTAATGGAGTAAGTATTAATGAATTGAAGACGGGGGTTGTCATGTAAATTATACCTAAATAAAACATTGGTAATATTGCATTTCAGTGGAGTTTCCCATCCTTCTAATTCTAGCGTGCAGTAACTATGCAGCTAACAAAGACTAGGGTCCGCGAAGCAACGCTCAAACACGGTAGAACTTGAAAGACGCATTAAACATATTTATGAACAATTAATTCATTGAGAAATAATGCAGTTAAAGGGAGTACCGTGGCAAGATAAAATTATATAAATAATATTGCGTTGTTATTATTATTATTATTAATAATAATAATAATAATAATAATAATAATAATAATAATAATAATAAAACCTTTTACTGACTAAACCTTGGCTGTTTGAGAAGAAAAACACCCAGTTCTCTTGCCGAGGCAGTGTAATAACCAATACTTATTATTCAAACTATTTTCGTGTTTGCTAAGTTTATAATTAAGTTTTGAAAACATTGTGAATGCATATAAATGCTGCAAATCCATTTTAAGCTCAGTTTGCGTTAATTAAAAAAACTAAATTGCAGGACCGTAGAAGATTGAACAGACTACAGTCTTGGCAGCTTGTGTTTAATGCCGCATCTGACTTCAATATCAGCGAAACAAGTTACAAGCAATCCATTGCAGACGCAGAGTGTAACACAGATTTTTTTTAAATTTGGCAAGTAACTGAAACACACGAACATTACGTATACTGAAACCATTACAAAATCTGATTGATAGCTCATCGATTCTACGCTATTTCATTTCGTGCATTGTTATCATTTGTCACTTTTCTTTCCGACTTTAATACAAGTTTTCACAAGCGTGGAAAGCATTAATCGAGCACATATAAATTACTCTATACCCACCACCAAATTTGCAAGTTGAAAATAGTTTTATAATGATGATCCCTCAATCATATTTTTTATTATCATTTTGTATTATTTAGATACGTATATTTGTAAATGAAAATAATGAACGACAAGGGCAAACATACCAAACAACAAACAATTTAATCAACTTTTTACAATACTAGCAATTAAACTAGACGAACTTTGTCCCTCAGGTAATGTTCACCCAAAGAGATTAAGAAGCACAGTACATGCATCGACAACTGCACTGATACCTTGAGACATGACATTCCTCTATTACGCACTTTCTGTCTGTCATACTTTTACTATTTTTTTCATGCTTCCAAATTTATTGTTCTTTTTAGCTGTATACTTCCTTAGTCATAAATGACATATATTTATTTATATGTTATATTCTATCGTCAAATAGCTGAAGATAGGTCATTTCTCTCCTTCGTCGTTTACATTATTATTACACCCCCATTATCGTGAACACTACTGCACATACTGGCATCTCAATTTTAATGCTGATGCATTTATAAAGCTGTAACTTGCCCATTCCAAACTCTGCTCAGATGACCCCCCATTTTATCTTCACTGACCTTTAGGCTTTACATCCCATAATGTTCGTTAGCTACACCTCCTTGATACTGGGCCCTATTAAAGTTAGACTAATTAAATTTATTCCCCAACCCTACATGTACTTTGTACACCCCTCCCAATTTTAGAAACGAAAGGTGTTAAAATGCACAGCGACAGTCATTTCGTCCATCGATGTATAATTTCTAACCTCGCTATCGCCATGGGGGTTCTAACAGTCATCGTCAACGTGTTTAAGTCCAAACAGGATATTCTTCACTAAGACGGTCGCCATATTTGTATGAATAAATCGGTATTGTTCAGACAACGGGAATGATGTAGTTCATCGTCTTCGATCTGATCCCCCCCGCCCCCACAAATCAGTAAATTTAAGAGTTAGATCCCTTTTAACGCTTGCCCTTTTTGTTTTGTTAAATTGTAATGCTAAGCATTGCAAATACTGAATACGGTTTTTGTTTGTTTACCTTTTCTCCATGTGTAGCCCAAAGAATTTTACCACTCCACTGAAAATGGTAACACTGAACAGGCTGGTTATTTTGTAACACTTGTAACTCCGTTTGGATTGAAACGCAAAAAAGATATCAGTGTTAGAGAAATCCTGGGTATCCTCGAGTTCAAAGTTACAATTGATAAATGAAGTCACTACATCATGTGCATATTTTATATAAATGATGACTTTAGTTCGTAAAATCGAGGTGGGGTGGGATCTTGTAATGACACACAGTTTTGCAGACATTTTGATCAACGTAAACTTTTAATACTCAATTTGTTTTTGTCTGGGGCATGACCTAAGTTAAATAAAGGACTGCTTGGCTAATGGTTAGTGCTAGACAAGAGTGCAAAGTTAATACGTGGTCGTAGCGGTAAAGTTGCAAGAACGGAGACAAAGCAACGTCTGCAGCGGCCAAGCAATGAACAACATGAATTTATTATCAACGCGAGCGATGGAAATTATCCCAGGACAAGCCCTTAATGCTATATTTGGCATTGGGCTGAAGGAGGCCACTAATTGGAGCCTCAGAGCAGCAGGAAAAAGAACAACACTGCTTCTCGTATGTGACAAGGAAGAATAAATGGAACTACAGGGGAATCTCAAGTACAGAAGAAACAGAGGTAGACAACGGCGGTAGCGGGAAACCGAACAGGGGCCACAGTACACCACCCCCACAACCAGCAGTTCATGAGGAACCGGCCTCTACGACTCCAGCAACGGAATCTACTGTACAGGAGGGTACAATAAAGGTTCTTCAGGAACAGATAGCAGTGCTATCTACACAACGTCAGGCGATTTTTACTGCTACGGAGACGGCGGAGATGGCCACGTCACCTATAATCGAGCCTGAACCAGAACCATCACCACCACCATCCCCACCAAATAAAGGGAAGGGGAAAAAGGGGGTGATTAAAACATCGACACCCACCCCCACTCATTCACCAGACGTATCAATGAACCTGGATAAAAAAAAAAAAAAATAGAGGAGGCCACCCCAAAGGAAAAATGTGAGTCACCGGTGAAGACGGCGAGGATGCCTGAAAAAGCAAAGGAAAAACTAAACGGGAAGCTCTGTGACGAATTGGGACTCACTTCACTCTTGAATGACAAGAGAAAAGCTGCCAGCTTCATCTCAGCGGTGACCTACGTAGGGTTCCGGGCGTTACATTCTTCGCCACCAAGAATCCAGCAATGGCACTTCGCCCTCAAAATTCTCACCAGACACTATTATGAGGCCTTTGAAGACAGACCTCTACACCACCTATTTGACGCAGCAGCCTATATCGCCTCCCGCCACGGAATTTACTTTCCAAGAATAACCCGGGAGGAGGAAAGAACTGCTGCCTTCTTGGTGCATTTGGAGGACAGGCGTGGTACTTTTTCTCAAGATGTGTATCATCCCTTTTAAGGGCTAATTCATTGCCATTTATTTTTATTGAGTTCTCATTTGGTACGAGAACTCTATTCGAACAAGCTCTATCGAAAAATCTGACATGATCATTTTGAAACACCGCTTCAAAATTTACAATCTATTCTAACCTAACAGTGACCCTCCTACATATGTCGCAGACATTTTAGTTTAAAATTTGTTAGGGACTTACAATATGTACACTATGTACTAGAAACATTGATATGTTAAGCGTTAGGAAAATTTTACAACTTATTGAATTTGACTCAATTGCACAGGTGGCTGAAACATTATTGGTTTTACTTTGTCCATGAGTAAAACTGGACTGAATTTGAAATAAGTATGGCTAGGGCGTTCCAGGGCGTAAACGACATCCATCTACGACATCGGCTAGCCGACCTCCGGGACATTTTCCTCCTTTTCCCCGTCCAGAGCCCATCTACATAGCGATATGAGAAAACTATTTTCTCTCGCTATTCTGTGGTGCCATTGCACCTCTGTAACAAGCTACCTGATTAGTTGATAGGGTTGAGTGTGTGTTGGGTCTATTCCCACTCACCCAGGATCTTACATTCATGTCATTAGCCACTTGTTAGTGGTATGACATAACGACCAAACTAACTAGCGCACTTTGTGCGTTAAATGCCCATGGGGATGTGGCACCATTTCTACCCCACGGGAACCTAACCATCATAAAAATTTGATGGTCAAAATAGTGATCAAATGACCTTTATGGCCGGTATCACTTTAATCCAACTTTCATTCAAAGCAACGCAGATTTTGGAAGTTGTGATCCAGGTGTCGTAAAATTTTATTCTCCATAATAGTTAATAAAAAGACAGACAGGAAAAAATTAAGATTTTTAGCGAGTATAGCAGTAATCCTGATTGGATAAGCTAACGGAGGGTGTCTGTTCCCAGACGGATTTCAGAGTTTTAGAATAGTTCCTTTTGTAAAATTAACGAGTCCAAGTTTTCTGCAGAGAAGGAAAGTCTGAAGAACTGTACGATCAGTAGAGAGTACTATTCTCGTTAAATAAGTCACCCTAAAGACGAGTGTAGGAAACTTGATGACACGAAAGGCGGGAGATTCGCCTGCACTTGAAGGGGCGAATCTCGAATACGGTACGTCTGAGTTTCATACAATGTAAATTCATTGATGAAAGTTTTTAGCTATAGATGACTTTATTCATGTTAAATTCATGCTTCAAATTTTTCTTGAGTTCTGAAATAATAGTGCATGTTTTATGTTTCATATTTGTAAGGATGTAATATAGTATTTCATTTTATGATTGGGTATATATAGAAAAAACCGGAAGCATGCTGACATTATTCTAACATTCAATCATTTACTCGATACTATGATGAAATCTGTTTTATCGATGTAACAGCTCATTACATTCGCATAAATTTTGTAACACTATTCCTAAGAGAAAGCATATAATAAAAGTCATGATCGATTTCATTTTGTTTATGTACTTTATTGAACTGATATATTTTACATAAAGATCGTGTTGTTCTACTCTATACCTTTCCTTGGATTTCAATTATCCATTAATTTCATATTTCATTTTATTGTTTACTCGATTCGGGCAATAACATTGTGGTCGATCATCCCCCAGATAACGATAAGCAAAAATTCTAAGGAGTGGGACAGATTTATCACATCATCCACCACCCCGTGACATGGGTACAAACTTCCGGAGGGGGATGGGGGCAGGAGTTGGGGATTACATCAGCATCTATTTGTAAGAGTGTAAGAGGGTGCCTTCTTCAAAGTGCGACAAAGTCATGCCAAAAGCAGGTCAAGGTGATATATTTCTCACTCTTAAGTAACTTTTGTAGTTTCATTTTGTTTCTTCTTATCTTGGGCCAGATTTTATCTACACTATTGGAGTTTTGTATATGGACAGAGGATACAGTCTAGGAAGCACTTTTCTATCAATTGAAAACATGTTCACTTTGTGCGTATCTTCAAGCCCGATTAACTTTGTCACCAAAATGTTTTTCCAGATCTTTGTCCATTAAACATAACACGTGAATTTATATTTCCATGTTTAATACCCACGTGTAAAACAATCGTAGTTCAGTGTGACTTACTTTTAGTACTTTTGGTAACTGCTTCAAGCAATTGCCCCTCTTGATTCTTTCAAGGTGCGAAATCATAACCACATCAACAAGATTTCCAAAAGACGGTTATTGTTTGTGGAAATCTCTTGTTTATTTTATATATTTTATGGTGAACGAGAAAAAGATGGAACATCAGACAGATATATGTTGTCAAGAATTTTTGATCACGTATCATCTCGCAAGCCGAGAGGGAAACAAGTTCAGGCTTCTGCACTCTCTCTGTGCACAACAGCTGCCACGCTCAATCTAAATCCGCAGTGTATACACAAAACTATGCATAGCTTTGCCATGAGGAAATCCGTTCTATAGATAACAACCGCGTTTATTACCAATATATGTATCTACTTGTCTCGTTTACAAAGTGCTAGATAGAGAGCAACGAAGCATTGTACGTATTGGTCTTTCGCAAACATTTCTGAACTGGCCAGTCCTATATCATCTATGGCAGGGGTCTCACACTCAAACCACCCTAAGGGCCGCATAAGGCCATTTTTTATGACCCAAGCGCTGCACCACCTTTGTTATCTCTCATGACACCTTGTGACGCCAATCATTTTGAGGGTAACAGGATACGGCTTGCCGGGCCGCGTGTTTGAGACCCCTGATCTATGGTTACCTTCATTTATTCTGGATGCATTACATAACGAGCGAGAGAGAGAGAGAGAGAGAGAGAGAGAGAGAGAGAGAGAGAGAGAGAGAGAGAGAGAGAGAGAGTCACCTCGTATCCTTTGCGGTTTCACTAACTGTTTGTAAACACGTAAGCTGAGATATAGGTTACATCTATAAGTCCCAATGATTTCAGTGAAAACGTCATGCTCTTTAATTCCAAATGTTTATCCCCGATGTTTTTTCGACGACTTAGCTATCTCCCATCACACGCTTCAAACCGATGGCATAACACTTATAATTTTCTTTACTTAAAGAATTCACATTCCAGTTTAATGGAATTTGTGAACCGAACACTTGCTCCGGTTATCCTCAATGTACTTTATATCAAGCTGTTTCTCCCACTCTGCCAGCAACGCATAATCCTGCCTTTCAATAAAGACTGGTGTGATTGTTATTTTTTACTTGCATTATCAGTACTGCTGATCTCTACGATCGTGCCAAAAAGCAGTCGGAGAGGTGGAGGATTAGAAGCGATGTCTTATGCTACCATGCTACCGTATAACTCCATTTATTACATATATTACATCGAAGGTTTAGTAGTTTAAATCGGATATAAACGTGCCAATCGCATCTAATTATCATACATTTGCTTCAACAAAAATGTACATTGTTATCATTCATAATGCTGTCATTATCGCATTATTATTATTATTATTATTATTATTATTATTATTATTATTATTATTCGGCAATGAGTTTTCTGTTTCCCGTACCTTCAAATTTAAAACTGCACTCATCACCAGTTAACATCCGGTACAAGTGCAAATTTTGACCAATGTCCAGAGAGCCTTTTATCGATGGTAATTGCTTAAACCTTTAACGTAATATCATTAAAAGAATAGGAAATAATTCTGACGAGTGATAATACGTATCCCTTGATATACAATGAAGTATGCAATACAAAAATCGATGTTCAGAGAATTATATTTTTAGCAATTGATATTCACAGTTTTTGTGGGGGGTTTTCCATTCAGAAGAAACGTTTTAGTTCCCTTTTGGGAAAGGTAAGTTATTTTTCTGTAGTGTTTAAGATATATTAGAAGGAACAAGATAATTGTAAATGATATCAAAATCTTACCTGCATATTAGCACCAGTTGTCAGATAGATAAATTACCATTCAATGTCATTTATTCTTAATAATTATTCATCATACAGCCGTCTGTAAGGACGCTTTCAATTATTTCTTCTTGTGTACATATTTGATATACAACCCCGCCTCCTGCCCCACCCCTTAGCGCACATAACGTACGTATATATAGGTCAAACGTTGTTGATTTAAAGCTGATTATAAAATGTAATCGTATAATTAACACTACTTGACTTTAACGGTTTACACTGGAATAACCTAAGAAAACTACACTAGTTGGATGGGCAGCAACATTTCATTGCACGCTTCAGAATGGGTGCGAATCATTCACTGACCGATAGGAACTAAGGGATAGCGGCACAGTAACCCCAAACAGTCTTTCTTACAGAATGATTCGGTACTGCTACTATTAAACTGATTCACTAACTTAAATTAGATAATTTTAATGACTGACTACTTATTCTGAAATCATTTCATACAGACGGAAGTTCTTACCTAGCTACGAAAAGTAAAAGCAGTGTTTCAGCATTTGATTCAACCAACATTGTCTGCATCTGTTAATTGTAATCTCTTGAAAGCGCGAAGATATTATGCTATAATCCGTGTGTATCTTTTCTTCGATTAGGATTTTTAACGTAAGTTTTCAGTCATATCGCTACGATGTCTGCAGTGAGGCAGTTTATAATGATTTCTAGCACTGGAGCATCATGCCGCAGACATGTAGCATGATGTCCCACCAGTCACATTATCCTAACACCAGGCCGACCAGTCCTAACACTAACCTCTTAATGCTGAGCGTCAAGCGAGGCAGCTGTTAGTACCATTTGTGTAAGTCTTTGGTATGACTCGGCCAGGGATCGAACCCACGACCTCCCGCTTCCGTGGCGGATGCTCTAACCACTAGGCCACCGGAGCGGTTACTTACGTATCTAATGTTCTTAATAGCAAAGAACTTACATAAACGTAAAGTCAAAAGAAGAAGAAGAAGAAAAAAAAAAAGAACAAATTATCAGAAGTATTAACGCCACGTGTAAAAAGGGATATTGCATCAAGATGTATCAACTGGACGGGTTCAAGGGCAAGCAAGAAGCGCGATAGCTTAAATAGCGATAGTTAAATTCAACTGAATCGAGAACACGTAAGGACCACCTAGTGCGGTTACTTGAAGTCTGATACCCTGCTTAGTATGCTCCCTGCGTTGCACTCCGCACCCATATTGTCACGTGATAAAAACAAATGGCCTTGCATGGAGAAATCTAGTTTATCTAACCGTAGCACATTTATTCCTTTAATATTCTCTTTCTAAATGACACAATATTAACTTTACTAATTCTTTCGATTTCAACTATAGCAGTCGTTATATTGTGTTAAATCTTAACCACCAATTCGTCATATAATTATTTTTACAAATATTTAGAAGATTGAAGATAAAGGTAAAGGATACACACAACGGTATTTTGATAATATTACACATTTTACACAGCGTCATTTCAGAGATTTCTTCTCCAATTGATTCCTTGATAAATGTTAAGTAGAAATTGATATGATGTGATGTACGAGAGCCTAAATATAGCCAAAGATTCAGAAAAAAATAATCAAAACTCTTTTACGAGGGGGTGAGAGTACCGATTGCTTTGCAAATAATGCACACTTCACACTATGATATCTAATATATTCTAGCTGAAATAAACTCATTATTTTAATATCACATTGATATTGATATCTCGTTTTACGTGACACCTCAGACATAGCCAAATATTAGGATCGAAAAGGCAACCCATTTTCCACGAGGGGGTGAATAAGACGATAATAATAATAATAATAATAATAATAATAATAATAATAATAATAATAATAATAATGAGGACTTTGTTTAGCGCCTAATCTTTAGAATCTCTAAACGCTTTACAACATCTATAATCATATGACTACACTACAGATAAATAACAAAAACCACGAAATTGGAAAACAGAAAAACATGCTGAAAACATATAAGATACAAAACATTATTAGGTCTCTAAGTTTGTTCCTGGTGAGTTTAAAGAGCACTCTTAAATGGAAACACTGTGTCTTTGTGTCTAATTTCAATGGGCAATTCGTTCCACATCGCCGGGCCCTGGTATGCAAAAGAATGTTGTCCACATGACTTCGTTTTCATAGTGGGAACAATGAGTATACGATTGTCAGAAGAGGAGCGTAAGTATCTTGCTGCTGTACACACATTGGTGAGGCCGGATAGGTATGTTGAACTGGAGTCTGTCAGTGAAACATAACACAGAGAACAAATTTTGTGTTTGATTCTGTATTGAATGGATAGCCAGTAGGGAGGTGTGGTCTGACCCAGGTACAGTTTCTGGAGTAGATATTGATACGAACCATCCAGAATTGAGTTACAATAGTCCAGTCTTGAAACTACTAATGAACACACAAGTGTTTTAGTGGCATCAACTGAAAGATATTTGCGCATGGAACTGATGCGTCTCAGTTCAAGATATGCAGCCTTGCATACATTCATGACATGTTGGTGCAATGCGAGAGTACTGTCTAGATTAAGACTTAGGTTTCGTACTGACTGTGAGAATTTAATGTTGATGCTGCTTATATTTATTGTCTGAGGTAAAGGATGTTAATGAGAAAGTCTTTGTGTTGTGCTCAGAATAGCCTCAGTTCTATCATCATTCATCTGCAGCTTGTTACATGTCATCCATGATTTCATATCAGAAATGCACCTCTCTACTCCATGGATGGTAGCATCAACTTTAGTTGGGTGGCTAGACTTGTATATTTGGGTGTCATCAGCATAAAATTGGTGAGACAGTGGGTGATGATCTATGACACTTGAGAACGGCTGAGTGTATATAACGAAGAGGACAGGTCCAAGAACAGACACCTATGCAACACCACAACATAGATCAACTTTGCTGGAATGTATTCTATTTGCAGATACAATATGTGTCCTGTTGACTAAGTAGGACTTGAACGACTGTAAGGCTATATTCTGAATGCCAAATATATGCTATAGATGGTGAAGTAATATATCATTGTCTATTGTGTCATATGCTTCAGACAAATCAAGGAGGGTGAGGACTGTAATCTTCCCACTGACCAAAGCAGACATAATGTCATTAAATACTTTCAGAAGAGTAGTTTCCGTACTGTGACAAGGGCGATATGCAGACTGTACATTGCTAAAAAGACTGTTTGAATTCAAATGAGATACAAGTTCGGTTAGAACAACCTTTTTCTAAGACTTTTTTATATGAATGGGAGATTAGAAACTGGGTGGGGGGTAGTTCTTTAAATCGTTATGGCCAAGTGTTGGTTTCTTCAGCAGAGGCTTTACGATGGCAGTTTTGAAAAATGATGGGAATTCCCCCGATGAGAGAGATATTAATAACATCAGTTAGTGAAGGCAATATTGGGTCTAAGCACTCAAGCAGCAGTGATATCGGAATTGGATCAAGTTCATAAGACTTTGGTGCACTCTTCATCACGATTGTCAGTACTAAATCAATAGAAACACGCTCAAATGCTCCTAATAGTGTCGCTGAAATTCTGTATCATAACTGTATGGTGACGAGTCAATTGAAATTTTGTTGTCAAGCGAATCTCTAATGGTTTGTACTTTGTCACGGAAGAAATTTGCAAAAAGGTCCGGAAGGTCTACTAGAGAGAAGGTAGCTGGAAATGGTGTACATTTGTTTCTTGACATTAGTTTGTTAATTTGATCCTAGATTGTACATTCTAACTTCATCACGTTGTTTGTAAGATTCCATTTGCAATCAATACCTTGATATCTTTGTATCAAAACTGATTTAAGGTGTCATATGGCAGCTTTGGCTTGCCAAAGATAAGGAGGAAAATACTTTCTCTTCTATCAAGGCGGGTGGTTGAAGGGAAGGGCCTGTAGTGGGTTGTCTGAGCAAAATAATAATGAATAAATACAATTACACGTGCATGCCAACATTTGGAATACAATCTTCATGGTTTTAAGTTTTTAAAAAATTAAATAGTCACTTGTATAAATGAGAACCTTATTGGTATTGTATATTTATTTAATTAATTTAATTTATTAATTTAAGACATAGAAGCACGCTACAGTTTGTATCATGTTGAGGCAAGTTACGTGCCTTTCCTAATAACACACAATGAATATAATGTATGTAAGATAATATATCAGCAAAGCAAGGATTTTCAACACCCAAACATAAGTCCAGGAACCCTTCACCCGAACAATGTTGATTGATGGTAATTTTAGATTCCACACCCAGTTTTGAGACTCGGCTGGGCGGCTACTAAGCCACTTTGTTGAAGGAATCAATTTCAAATAAATTGTTAGGTGACAGTCAGAAATATTGTACAAATTACCAGACTGACCCCTTCACAGTAGATGGTTGGGGGCCAGATGATTTGGATTTTTAACGTAGCTGTAACAATTTTTCATTCATATCGCTATGATGTCTGCATTATGGCAGTTTATAGTGATGTTTAGCATTGAGGTATCATACCGCAGGCATTTAGCATGATGTCTCACCCAGTAGCATTATCCTGACACCAGGCCGACAAGTCCAAACACTAACCTCTTAATGCTCTGTGCCTAGCGAGGCAGCTGTTAGTACCAATTTTTATAAGAATTTGGTAAGAAGATGATGGTTGGTGTTGTGTTTAATGTTTGTGAGAATCTGGATTGTCATGAACGATGTAGACTTAACCAAGGAACCAATTACAGATCTAACGTTCAGATGATGTAATCTGAGAAACACTTGTTTCATAAAATATCGTCACCTAACCATGTGCAAATGAAGGCTGTCATCTGTCGCCTTACGTCAATTTCAAAGTGAAAAGTATCAAGGGATTGATCGTCATATTGGAGATTTAAACTTTCACTCCTGTAGTATGGAAATTCATAGGTCGCAATCTGATTATTTCTATTTGACTGTCATGAAAATCCACACACATCAAAACTCCTAGATTTCATTAATGGTTTCTACCTCAAACAGTCAGTTAACCAACCTACCCATAAACATGGTCACATTTTAGACAGGATTCTTCATAGACCTGATGATAATATTCTACGAACCATGTATCTCACGAACTTGCATCAGATCACTTCTGCATTATAAGCCATCTCGACGTATCAGTCCCTAACCCTCCACCTCTATTTGCTACTAAGAGAAACCTCCGTAAGATAAATAGAACCAAATTAATGCATGATATCCAACCAAACCTAACAACTTGCTTACCTCCTACAGCAGAAGAACTCGATAACTGCCTAAGCTCATGCTTGCAAAACATGCCCCCGCCACCAAGTGCATAGTATCAATTCAAAAGTGTTCTCCATGGTATAGTATTGTTAGGGACCAGTTTCGTACTGCTAAAAGAGACCATCGTAAGGCGGAGAGGTTTTGGCTTTCCACCAGTCTCACTATTCATAAACAAATATATGAAGCCGCTAAGAAGAACATCACAAACATAGTCCATTTAGTCAAATTATCCCACTACAATACTAAGATCACAGAGAGTTCAAGCTGCAAAGAGCTCTTCGAGATTACTAACAAACTGATGTCAATGAACAAATGAACACCACTTCCAACTATTTTCTCTCCAATAGACCTTCCGGATCTGTTTGCAATTTCAATTGATTCATCGTTACCATACAGTAGCGATACAGAATTTCAGTGACAACCGTTAGTAGCATTTGAACCTGTCTCTATCGATTTAGTACGGAAAATCGTGATTAGGAGTGCACCAAAGTCACGTGAACATGATCCAATTCCAACATCACTGCTTAGATCAGATATTGACATCACTGACTGATGTTATTAATACCTCTCTCTCATCCGGTGAATTCCCATAATTTTTCAAAACTGCCATCGTAAAGCCTCTGCTGAAGAAACCAACATTCGACCATAATTAATTAAAGAACTACAGCCCAGTTTCTAATCCCCTGTTCATATAAAAGTCTTAGAAACGTTGTTCTAACCCAACTTGTATCTCATCTGAATTCCAACAGTCTCTTTGTTTAGTAATGTACAGTCTGCATATCACCATTGCCACAGTACTTAAACTACTCTTCTGAAAGTATTTAGTGACATTCTGTCTGCTTTTGGAATGCAGAAAGATTACAGTCCTCACCCTCCTTGATTTGTCTGCAGCATTTGACACAATAGATCATGATATATTACTTCACCGTCTCCAACATGTATTTGGCATTCACAATGCAGCCTTACTGTGGCTCAAGTCCTACTTAGTCAACAGGACACAAATTGTATCTGCAAATGGAATAAACTCCAGCCCAGTTGATCTATGTTGTGGTGTTCCACAGGGGTCTGTTATTGGACCAGGTCACTTAATTTTATACACTCATCCGCTCTCGAATGTCAGAGATCATTATCTTTGTTGCCCTTTGCAGTATCCATTATTTCATAATGGTCCGAAAACTCACATTTGCCACACACACAAAATATCACCTTTGATTTGCTATACATCTTTAATACCAAAGATAAGTATGCTGTCCACTGCGCATGCACGACAAACAAACACAAATTTTATACTGATTATTGTCGTTAAACAAAGGCACATTCTCGTTTCTCCTTTAATTAGTTATTTAATTGACATATTGATTTCTTTATCACTATTAAAAGTTCTAACAGGTTTTGTAAACACAATAAAATAATTTAAAGAATATAAATGTAGCGTCTTTCTGATCTAATTATTAAGCGTACCCCTCTTTGTCAGAGATTATGTTGTTGTTGAAAAATGAAATGTTTAAATGAATTACTGAAAAACCATACTGATCATTTATTAAAAATCATAATATTTTTTTGATTTATGGATATACGTATACTGGATAGGTGAGAGTGTTTGTGACGGTCTTGGGGTCACTTGGTGTTGTCTTTCGGTAGTCTTTGGGTGTCTTGTTGTCTATCCTTTAGCGATGACCGACAAGGGAAAAACTTTTCTGATGTCAATCGATAATTATTTAAAGCATACCTGTATTGATTATTTTTTATCTGATTTTTTTTAAAATGAATATATGCAAACCGGTAGATGAGAGTGCTTTCAGACAGCGTTGGGGTGCCTTGGGGTGATTAGTCGCTTCTTTTTGGGGGTTATTAGTCGGACTATTGCGTGTTGACTTAAAGGAGGATAACTCTATCGCGACATTGTACACCTAAACAGGTTCAAAGATCATTTCGAGACCGACTGGCAGCACATTGCCTTTTGAAGTGGTTGAAATATAGCAAGTTGCACAGCTTAGTCGCTTTCAAAAGTCTAGTATGGAAACTAAAAGAAACATTGAAACACGTGAATGCGGGGCTGAGAACGATATACCAACCATCCCAAAGCGCCGGTTTGTTTACTTTAGTCTTAACGCTGTTGTATTTTGTTGGGTGGGGTAACCCACAAGGGCTTTTTTTTTTAAGAAAGAAAATTAGGATTATACGTCCATGAATCAAGGGACGTGTGTATCAAACCTGTAGCAATATTGTTACAGGTTAGAACCCCCATCCCTTGATCCATGGACGGATACTCTTAATTTTCTTTGTAACGAACCCCTGTGGGTAGCCACGGTTGTGTTACTTTAGTTGTAGGGTTTAACGCCATTTTTCAGCACAAGATAGGCTAAACGTGGCGGCTAGTATAAATGGTAAAGGAAGAACTCGGAGGTGGTGGGGTGGGGAAAGCCCAGAAAGAACTACCGACCCACAAGAAGCAACTGGCAAGCTTTATCACGTACCCACGGGTTACTTTGTTTTTTAATTTTTTAAAACGAATTTACAAACAAGTAGATCTATTTAAACCTATGTGCCGATTCAATTCTAGAGTGTTGCAAATGTATAGTCATTGTTTCTCTCACAGAGCTTGACAACAACGGTTCATTCGTGGGTGAATGACACGAAGTTTACTATACTGCTATCCCGAAGTTTGACAGGCTTGCTTTAGACGTTGACAAGCTCATCACAACACTTGTATCAATAAAACAATCCTCAGTATAATAAATCAGGGTAACCTTTTTCATTCACTTGTAAGTCTTGTTTATGAAGCAAAATATTCTACACTCAGACCCTGGGTTCTAATCTTGGTAGTTTAAAAAAGTCATTCACCATTTTTATGAATGAGGTGGAAATCAACAATACCCAAGTCGATAAATTGAAAGTAAACAATGAGTTTGATAGGCGAATAAAAAGCTGCAATAAAAGTAATATGGTGTTCCTATTTTTAAAAAATGTAACTTTCTGTTGAGGCGAGGAAGAAACCCAAAGCTTCCAATGTCATGGTTACAGAAGCTGAAAGAAGGAAAATGATTTGCACAATTTTTATGTTTTGTAGTGCATTCTTGACTAAACTTTGTAGATTAAAAAAATGATTTATGCGGAATAACTCAAGCCAGTGCCACAAATCATGACAAAACTTTGTTGATTGCACATGTATTTGCAGCAAGAAAGGCACCTGCCACTTATGGGATCAATCGGTCAAAGCTTCCAAGACTGAAAGAAGAAAACAGTCCCACAATAATATTTGGGTATGGCAGTCATAGAATGCGTAGTTAACACTATTATTCTACTAGTTCCAAGGACTCTAAAGTGTAGAATGATCAAAGTATGGCAAAGCTAGATCACGGGGATCTCTTGCCTTAATTCTTAAGTCCCTATTATTACTACCTATTGCAAGTCTTGCAGAGATAAGATAAATACCAGAACCTACATGGTTGTTCCCATGGTAACATGTTATGGAATAGTTTTGTACCATTCATCATAGTTTGAAGATGATTTTTTTGTTTGTTTGTTTGATTAGGATTTTTAACGTAGCTTTAACAATTTTTCAGTCATATCGCTACGATGTCTGCAGTGAGGCAGTTTATAGTGATGTCTAGCACTGAGACATCATGCCGCAGACATGTAGCATGATGTCTCACCCAGTCACATTATCCTGACACCAGGCCGACCAGTCCTAACACTAACCTCTTAATGCTGAGCGTCAAGCGAGGCAGCTGTTAGTACCATTTTTGTTAGTCTTTGGTATGACTCGGCCGGGGATCGAACCGACGACCTCCCGCTTCCGGGGCGGACGCTCTAACCACTAGGCCACCAGAGCGGTTGTTTGAAGATGAAGTGTTTATAATACAATAGAATCTGTCTTGAAAGACCAACCATTCTGCCAAAAATAATGGTCTTCAAGACAGGTGGTCTCTCATAACACTATATAATCAATAAATCTGTGCATTGAGATTCTGGTTTCCCGAAATAGGTAGTCTCCCATTACATAATTTTCTGTAACAATTAAAAAATAATTTAAAAAAAAACTGCTATATTTGCATCACATTTTTGCCACTGACAAACAATACAATGGACATCTGTTTAATTTTCAGCCAAGAGCTGTTAAAGTGGAATGGCTGGGGTTACAGTGATTCAAAGTTTATCGTCAACAAAGACAAACATGTTGAATTCACTGGGGAGAGGTACGTATCAAAGAAATGTATATGATAAACCTAATTATTTCTTAATCATTTGAAGTTAAAATGGCGATTATATGAATCGAGATATCCTTGTGCATAAAATTTTACTGGCAACTTTTACGTTAATGTCAGAATTGTTAGGAGAGATTTTACATGTTTTGGGTATGCATTGCCATTGATCATTCATGGTTCATTTGTGCCATTGGTTATTCATGTTTTATTTGGCCGAGGTGAAAACTCAGATAAAATCACAAAACCAGTTGAAGACAACATCACATGTTATGTGTAGTGATATTCGACATTATATTTTTCATTGCATCTCTTTCCAATGTCTTTTATTACTTTATGCATATATTTATTAAATATATTGGCCTTTTGTAAAGTTAGAGGAAGCACATTGATCATCAAATAGATTTCACTGCACGCATAATTTCTATAAAGGAAATAATAAATTGTTGTGTGTAATGTCGCACCTTAACTGGGAATAGCAAAATGTAGAATTTTTAAGCTTACGTAGATTTAGCACAAATGGAATAAAATGCAATCCTTACATCCATAATACTTATAATAAGTACTTTTATGATGCAAAAATATTTATTACATATTCTTTGATTTATTTTATTGTTTTAGCTGTAATATACAATATTTCACACTAGAAGATATAAATTGAATTCTGATGAAAAATAGATGGAATGTAAATTCATTTTTATTTGTGTTCTTGTAGGTACCAGCTGAGTGGGCATACTATGCCACAATTACGAGATTGGATGATGAGCACGATAGGAATAAGTCTGGATCATCGGACTCCTGCTCAGGTCATCATCATCATCATTCTTATTATCATTATTATTATTATTATTATTATTATTATTATTATTATTGTTTTGATTATTATTATTATTATTATTATTATTATTATTATCATCATCATCATCATCATTATTATTATTATTATTATTATTATTATTATTATTATTATTATTATTATTATTTGGTCAAGTGATTGGCAGAAATTAACTAGCCTAAAGGTACTAGTCGTTTGTCTGTAGAAATTGACAATTAATTTCTTTTATAAGCAATTTGAAGCTAACCATTAAATGTCCAGTTCAGCTGAGGTCAGTAGAAATCAGTTTAAATCATAGATCAGTTGCTCAGGTCTATTTCAAAGTTTTTTGCAAACTGTAGCACTCAGTATAATGCACAAGTCAGCATACTTCCGAGATGTATATATAGTTAATTCTCATAGCTTTTTTGGCTTTCATTGCCTCTTTGTTATCACTTTTGCTAATGTTTAACTGAGTTTATAAGTTAGAAAAGATACATCTGAACAGTTGAGACATAATTAGCTTGCATCCCTTATCATTATTTACCCATTTACTTGCAGCCAAGCTTCACTGCTGCTGATACCCCTACCCCTATCAAAAATGACGGTTTCATTATGGACATGAGGCGCACTGGAATTTCCTTTTCTGATGACTGTCAAGACAGACTTTTCAGGGCTCATGGTGAGCATTTATTTCTCCATTGGAGTTTTAATAGTATAAAATTTCAAGACAGTTGTTCCTTATTTTAAAGTACCTCAATATTCAGCTTTCTATCTCATAATGCTTTTATTGTTATGGATTCTATAAAAAAAAAAATTACATTTTGTTTCATTACTGCTGCAAAATTTTATTTCACTCAAGTTTAATACTTACTTAAGATAAGAAATTATAATATGTTTTCATATTATTCTCAGCAACTTTAGTTCTGGTTATTAGCTACATCATTCATGAGAATTAAACAAAATTCTACAGTAATTTATTTGACAATTATCCCAAATTTAACTGACATCAGAGTAATTACCTCTCTTTGCAAATTAAATTTAGAAAACCATAAGCAGTTTTCAGTTGGCATTACTTGATGCAAATTAACTAATATTATTTTTGAAAATGGATGTTTTCATATTGGAATTGTTAAAGGTCCCAGTCCAATAATATTGACCCAAGTTTAGTTGTATTGGCCAGTACTAATATCCAGATGGGATTTCTAGAAAACCAGTTTGATTTCTTTACTAGATTGGCGAAACAAATTTAATCAAACAGAATTGGTATTATGCCACGGTGGCTTTCCTCAGAATAATGACTTTATAGCAGATGCGTGGAGAACCTATATTTAACTTCTCCAGAACATCTTAGTCAACTTTGATCAAACTTGGTAGGAGTGTTTTAGAAGATTCTCAATCAAAATTATAATGTTATAATAATTTACTACTTTATCTGCTCAGTCAATTTATTTTTATAAAAACTTGGTACGAATGTTTCTTTAGATGTGCTTATCATATTAGAGTATGGGTTGGCTCCCCTAGAAGTGGTCTTGGTTATCCAGATGGAAAACCCAATTTCATCTTCTCCAGAATGACAGAGCCAGTTTTATCCAGCTTGGAAGGAATGTTTCATTGGACATGCAATCATGTCCAAAGCTTCTTCTAGAAGTACTATGGCTTCCTTAGCAGCCAGGTGTAAAAAATTTTCTACTTCTGCTCTCTGTCATCTGAGCTGGTTTGGATCTATCATGATGGGACTGATTCTCAGGATAATGCAGAATTTTATCTGGAGTGACTGACTTCACTGGCATTGGTGTGGCTTCCATAGTAATCAGATAGAAAACCTAATTTCAATTTCATCTCTAGAACAGCTTTGATCAAGCTTGGTGGAAACATTACGTAGGACAGTCATTATTACAAAAGTGTTCATGATGTCTTCCAGGCAGTGGAGTGGCTTTAGCAGCAACTGTTAGGAAAACCTACTTTTAACTTCTCCAGAGTGGTGGTAAATCAACATGATAAGAATATGTTTAGTATATGTGCAAAATTGCTTCTGATGTGGTTTCCATAGCAATAGCATGGTTTCCTTAGCAACCATTTAGATTCCTAATTTTTGCATGTATTTTCAGGTCACCCATTACTTGAGATGTACTGTATTTTTCAGGTCACACATTACATGAGATATATTGTATTTTCAGGTCACACATTACACGAGATATTTGTGTTGCGGGAAGGCAGGTTTGACAGAATACCTGATCTTGTGATATGGCCAAGTAAGTTTTATCTAAGTGTATAAACAATAAATATCTCTTATTGTTTACTTGAAAACAGTTTACATGTAAAGATAAAGAAAAGCAGGTATTCATTTTTTTAAAATCTGTATTTCTTTTAAGTTCATACCATGAGTGTGTTTAGTACATTTACAACATATTCTTGTCAAGTCAGATTGCCTCTTGGAGTTTGCATTTAGTAATACACAAATAATTTGGTCCTATTCTAGTATTGTAATAAATCAGTGAATGTATGAACCATAATTGGAAACAATGCTAAGTCATATCTGTTCTTTTCCTCTCATTTATTATAGCATAAATAGTACAATGTTGTGAATGGAATAATTCATAGTTAATTAATTAATTAATTATTAAGCAGGAATATTCATCATTTCGATTTAATCAGCTGTTTTAGAGATCTTGATTTGTGATGAACTGAAGATCCAATATTTTTGTCTCACTGATGTAGAACAGCTAGCATTCAAGCATTTTTGCATGTTTATTTAGTTTCGAGTGGGACATCTTAATAAAGTTTTCAGTACTTAATAGCCTCCATCCTGGTTATCTTAATGTTTGGCATATTTTATCATGACGTAATCCCCTTATCTAAAAGTAACACCTGCCCATCGGTGGGGCCATGTAGTCAAGAATTAACTTTAAGACATTTTAGTTAAGATTCACTTGTAGCTCAGTAATACATTGCTTAATTCACTTCCTATTTGGAATATATCATCACAAAAAAAACTTTCTTTGAATACCATTTCTGTTCAGATTGGGGTCATCGGGTCTAGACATAAAAAGGACACATTTTGATCAAAGTTGTAGGCTAAAGTTTTTTCATCACTTGTTTTCATAACCCTTTTATGAGTTCAATGAATGTTTGTAATATAACATCATGACATACACAGTTTGTAATATAACATCATGACATACACAGTTTGTAATATAACATCATAACATACACAGTTTGTAATATAACATCATGACATACACAGTTTGTAATATAACATCAGGACATACACAGTTTGTAATACAACATCATGACATACACAGTTTGTAATATAACATCATGACATACACAGTGTCTCTTAGACTACTTTTTGCCCTGGGTGGCCATGTGATCTAAAGTGCTAAACATTGCCATCACACCCCTCACCACATGGTTTGAATCTTGGGCTTGGTCGAGGTGGATATGTGAGAACGTTTGCCAATACCTTCCTTTGGGTCAGTGGTTGGTTTCTCCCACCAGCTATATTGGCTGCCATGTATAAGCTACCTTGCGCATAGAAGTGGCGTTAAACCTCAAATAGCAACAACATCAATAACCCTGGAGTCCGCCATTGACTTAGACTAAGAAGTCAAGAATTAATTGTGTTTAAAGTTTAGGAACCACTTAACTGATTCATTTTATATATGAAAACGTCATCATATACTCTCCTTCTCTTATTACTACACCCAATCCTTTGGTGGGGTCCTGGGGCTAAGAAGTATGATGGAGTCACATTTTGGTTCAAGATTTTGGTTAAAATTTGTTTCATCACTTTTCTGCCATAATCCTTACCAGATTTACCAGATTGCTTAATATTTGGAATAGGACATAATCACATCCTTCTCCGGTTAAGCTTTAAAGCTAAAGAGTTAATGATCTCCATAAGAGGTCTAGCATTAGTACATCACTACTCCTGAACTACTTTGAAGATTCCTATGAAACTTGACAAACCATTAATTCCATATTCGGCTTGGTCCTTAATGAAAATTGAAAATGGTGCCGTTTGGACATCCAGATTAAGCTGTCACAGTCAGTTTTGAAACTCATGTTACCCTATCTCTTCTAAATGGATTGTCACATCATCTGAAGGTTTTCAATAAAATACTTTTTATGCTTTCTAGGAGGTAAAAATGAAGATGGTGCCATCTTGAAAATCTTGTTATCATTATTCCTTCTGAACTGAAAGTAATATTGACACGGGGTTTCTCATACAAAAGATTTCTTATGGTTTCTAGCTGGTCCTATTAGATAATGGCACTGGTGTGACATCATTCTTGAAAATTATCTTATTGTTATTCACACTTAAATCTTGGTTAAATCAACATGGGAATTTAATAACAGACCATAATAAATATGCAGGGGAAAACCATAGAAATGCACTAACATCTCCTTGAATTGAGAAAACCAAATGCACTTAATTTCCATGAAAGAAATGGTATGCATAAATTGCCACACAATAAAAACATTAGTATCATGCACACTCAGAATTTCACACATAACTGTAGAAACGCAATGAACCACTATAGGAACTGGATCCATCACAATTACATCACACAGTGAGGGACCCTGAGTGGTCTAAAGCGCTGTCCGTTACGGACCACTGCCATCTCACCTCTGTCTGCGTGTGTTTGAGTCTAAGATTCGGCAAATGTAGTTATGTGAGAAAGCTTGCCAGTAGCTTATTGTGGGTCAGTGGTTCTTTTTTTGGTTTTGTCCGGGTTCTTCCTCCACCAATAATACTGGCCGCCATGTATAGCCTAAATTGTGCTGAAAAATGGCGTTAAACCATAAAAAACAAACAAAACAATACATCACACAGCACAGTACTGTACAACTGGGGGACATAAAGAAGGAAAAGACAAGGTAAATCAGTATGGGAATTTAACAACATACCTCTTATAATATATATTTCCTCTTCTGTAACATTTTCTTTCAGTACTTTTTATGGCATTTCTGCCCTATGGGACCCTGGGTAATGAAATGGGCTAAAACACTTGCCCTTATGTTCAGTTTAGTCTCATTTGATCTGTGTATGCATTGTTGGAGTCTCTGGCTTGGCCAGTGTGGTTAATATATGAGAAAGCTTGCCATTAGCTTCCTGTGAGTCAATGGTTCTTACCAGAGTTTTTATGGGTTCTTTCTCCACCAGTCATACTGACAGCCATATATAGCCAGTCTATCTAATGCTGAAAGATAGCTTTAAACCATACAACAACATTTTTGCCCTCAAATTAATCACTTTGTTAGGAAAATGAAGTTTTTGGGCTTATGTTTTTTGCAGTGATGACAGCTGGTCTGAAAGTCATATCATATGTTTCTTAAATAACTGTTCTCATTTTCTGATTAATAAAATGTTTTCTCTTTACTGCCAGCATGTCACAATGATGTAGTGAAGATTGTGGAACTGGCATGTCGACATAATGTAGTTCTGATCCCATTTGGAGGTATGTATGGCTTCTGTTAAACATTGTATGCAATTTGATTTCAATAATAATACTTTCAGTAAACATAAGTCTGATTGATATTTTCCACAATAAAATAATGCCATGGTTTAATTCATATATAAATTAAGCCTCCAAAAATGAATCAATTCCTATAATTTATAAAGTAGAGATACTTTTAAATAACTGCATAGTTTCGCTTAGAAGTCAAATCAGACTGCAAACAATAGAGATCCTGATATGCTGTATGATGATGCACCCACAGATCTGTTTTGTTTGTTATGTGTGTCATAACACACTGATTGGATCCAGACCTGCGGTGCATTATGTGATGGCAGATCTGGGTCTGTGCAGTTTGCAGTTGTATTTGTCTTAGTAGCAAGGATATATATATGTAATAATAATAATAATGAAGACTTTGTATAGCGCCTAATCTTTCGAAGCTCTAAGCTCTTTACACCATCAATAATGATATGACAACACTACAGAACAACAAATGACAAAAACATTGAAATTGAAAAACATAACAAACTTGGTGAAAACAAGATGCAAAACATGATTAGGTCACTAAGTTTGTCCCTGCAGTCGAAACAGGTGAGTCTTAAGAGCAATCTTAAAAGGGACTACTGTGTCTTTGTGTCTGTGTATATATCAGGTATGTATCAGTTTTAAAAATATTGTTAAGACTTTCAGCAAATGTGAAACATAATTATTACAAGAAAAGCATATGATTGAAACTAATAAAACTCATTCATTTTCTTTTCTTGTATTTATGAGTATCATTTCTTCAAAAAGTTTATCAGAAAGGGTTCATTTGACCTTGACTGTAGATGCTAAAAGATTTATTTTGTCGTTATGCCTTTGTTTGGAGAATAGTTGTCAGTTACTATTTGAGTTTAGTGATAGTGGTTTTAGTGTCAGTCTCAAAAATGTATGTTTGTGAAGGCAAAAGCACCATAAACATCCTCAAATATTGGTTTATTGGTCAGCATGGCAAACTAACAACTGGAAGGGTGCCGATTCCACTCCTATCATTAGATCAAGATGGACCGATTACTGTGGTCTAAAGCACTCACCGTTACACATCACTGCCATCTCACCTCTGTCTTCAATGGTTTGAATCTCAGGCTCAGCCAATGTGGGTATGTGAGAAAGCTTGCCGGTAGCTTCTCGTGGGTTGGTTGTTCTTTCCGGGAGCTTCCTGGGTTCTTCAACCATCATAAATACTGACCGCAATGTATAGCCTATCTTGTTCTGAAAGATTGCGTTAAACCCTATAACATCAACTACTTCTGACAAAAATATTGTCTGAAGTATCATAAGCAAGAAACTTTAAGGAGACAGTTTGAGAATTAAAGTTAAGCTATGGCTAAATTTTCTTGATAGAAATATTAGAGTAGCACATACTAGCTGTCTCAAAATGTGGCATGCAAGGTGGTGCGGAAAGTGTGGAGACTGCAAAAAAAAAATAATCCATCTAATTCAAACGCTGATGATAAACAAGAAATAACATGATTATTTTCCAAAAAGAATTTTATAGAATCTATTTTCAATTCTTGCATTGTAAATTCCAGTGTGTGTTTGTCAGTTATGATACTTGAGATTTAATGGCATCAGTATTTATTGTGAAGGGACAAAATCAGAACCTCTCCCATTAAGTAGATAATTCTAAAAGGGTGCATTTTATTTTACTGACTTCACCATGGACTGTTATCTTCAATACTTCTTTTTATCTTTGTTTACCCTCAGGATTTGATAAAACAAGACTGGTTTGTACTGAGTGTATGATATAGTCAGGTCATTTGATGTTAAAACAAGGCTTTTTGTAACTTAGGCATATAACAGTCATGTCATTTGCTGTGTATTCAATGCCTTTCTTTTCTGACTAAATTTATTATACAGTCATGTCATTTGCCATGTACATAAGGCCTTTTGTAACTTAAGTGTATAATACAGTCATGTCATTTGTCATGTACATAAGGCCTTTTGTAACTTAAGTGTATAATAGTCATGTCATATGTCATGTATATAAGGCCTTTTGTAACTTAAGTGTATAATACAGTCATGTCATTTGCCATGTACATAAGGCCTTTTTTAACTTAAGTGTATAATACAGTCATGTCATTTGCTATGTACACATGACCTTTTGTAACTTAAGTGAATAATACAGTCATGTCATTTGCCATGTACACATGACCTTTTGTAACTTAAGTGTATAATACAGTCATGTCATTTGTCATGTACATAAGGCCTTTTGTAACTTAAGTGTATAATAGTCATGTCATTTGTCATGTATATAAGGCCTTTTGTAACTTAAGTGTAAAATACAGTCATGTCATTTGTCATGTACATAAGGCCTTTTGTAACTTAAGTGTATAATACAGTCATGTCATTTGCTATGTACACATGACCTTTTGTAACATAAGTGTATAATACAGTCATGTCATTTGTCATGTACATAAGGCCTTTTGTAACTTAAGTGTATAATAGTCATGTCATTTGTCATGTATATAAGGCCTTTTGTAACTTAAGTGTATAATACAGTCATGTCATTTGTCATGTACATAAGGCCTTTTGTAACTTAAGTGTATAATACAGTCATGTCATTTGCCATGTACACATGACCTTTTGTAACTTAAGTGAATAATACAGTCATGTAATTTGTCATGTATTTAAAGGCCATTGGTAATTATGTGTATAATACAGTCATGTTATTTGCATTGTATATGATACCTTTTTCTTGTAACAAAGTACAGCATTAATGTTTGATGCATACATGCTTCTAATGTTTAACAGAGTTCCAACTAATTTTTGAAAATGAAATGTTAAAAGTATTGATTGTGTAGCCCCAATATTGTGTAAAAGAACATGTGAGTACAGGACAAGACTTGGGAATATTTACCTCAGTGGAATATTTGGACACACTTGTGTATCAGGTATGTCCCATAGTGCATTGTTAAATTCAGCATACATAATGTTACAAAACCATTTAATTTTATGACAATAGTGATACAGTATTTCCTTAGAATGAAAATTAGATGTGTAGTACGTATATGAATTTCAAGATAAATTTGTTTGTTTTCAGGGGGAACAAGTGTGTCTTCAGCCCTTGAATGTCCAGCCAATGAAAAAAGGATGATTGTCTCCCTTGATACTTCACAAATGGTAAGACAGTGAGAATTAGTAGACTCAACATTGCTTTCTTTGATATAGTGTACTTTACAAGAAGACAATGTCACATTATCCTCAAGTGTACATAAACTTTTTTTTTTCAAAAGGGAACTTAGTTCCAGTTTGGCTTTGCATTTTTCTGTATCACATTTGGTGTTGTAAGCAGGATACCACATATTCACTTCCAACTGGCAAGGGAGGGTGCAATTAAATGCAAGCATTTAGTGTTAGGGAGGTCCCAGGTTTTGAGCACTGTTACCAATGCATATAATAGATTTACAGAAAGTGGAATAAACAGGAATAAAGAATGAAATATACATAGAGTAATTATTAACATGTGTCTTCTTAAACCAGTTGAACTTAAACACTGAAAACTGACATATTTATATGAGGGAGCACCTGTTTTGAAAGATGACATTTTGTTGGCAGAATAAGTAGTTTCTTAAGACAGGTTTTACTTTAACTCCAGATTCATTAGTATAATCTAACCCACTGAAAAGCTTTTTATGTGATAATATTGGTTGATACATACATTTGCGGGTTGTGGAGTCCAAAATTAGGTACCTTGCAATAATAAATAACTCAAAAGATATGATTTTTTTTCTTCATATTTTCAGAACAAGATTTTGTGGATAGATGAGAAAAATATGACAGCACATTGTGAAGCTGGCATTATTGGGCAGGATCTTGAGAGATGGGTAAGGAATCCTTGTTTTTTATTTTCTACTGTCACAATTAGTATTTAGAATAGTTGTCATAATTGCATGAGAATCGCAATGTTTTTGTTTTGTATTGAGATCATGTAAAAATAAAGTCAAATCTTTTATACCCAACACTTGATGCCTCTAAAAATGTCACCTTAAAGTGATTTTCGGTGAACAGAATAAATTTGTGAATGACCTTACTAATTGTTTCCATTAATGCCATCATTTAAAAGTGATTGCAGATTTATGAAAGATATTTAATCACAGGGTTGCTTCTGTGACATGGGAGTGTGGAACTTGAATGCTATTCATAACTTTTTACTGATCAAGCCACTATTGGTAACATGTAGATAGTTTATAATTCAAATGATAGCTTATAGTTAAAATGACAGCTTATAATTCAAATGATAGCTTATAGTTCAAATGATAGCTTAAAATTCAAATGATAACTTAAGGTTCAGATGATAGCTTTTAGTTCAAATGATAGCTTATAGTTAAAATGATAGCTTATAGTCAAAATGATAGCTTAAAGTTCAAATGATAGCTTAAAGTTCAAGTGATAGCCTATAGTTCAAATGATAGCTTAAGGTTCATGTGATAGCTTATAGTTCAAATGATAGCTTAAAGTTCAAATGATAGCTTATAGTTCAAATGATAGCTTAAAGTTCAAATGATAGCTTATAGTTCAAATGATAGCTTAAAGTTCAAATGATAGCTTATAGTTCAAATGATAGCTTAAAGTTCAAATGATAGCTTATAGTTCAAATGATAGCTTAAAGTTCAAATGATAGCTTATAGTTCAAATGATAGCTTATAGTTCAAATGATAGCTTAAGGTTCAAGTGATAGTTTAAAGTTCAAATGATAGCTTAAAGTTCAAATGATAGCTTAAAGTTCAAATGATAGCTTATAGTTCAAATGATAGCTTAAAGTTCAAATGATAGCTTAAGGTTCAAATGATAGCTTAAGGTTCAAATGATAGCTTAAAGTTCAAGTGATAGCTTAAAGTTCAAATGATAGCTTATAGTTCAAATGATAGCTTAAAGTTCAAGTGATAGCTTAAAGTTCAAATGATAACTTAAGGTTCAGATGATAGCTTGTAGTTCAAATGATAGCTTATAGTTCAAGTGATAGCTTAAAGTTCAAATGATAACTTAAAGTTCAAATGATAGCTTAAAGTTCAAGTGATAGCTTAAAGTTCAAATGATAACTTAAGGTTCAGATGATAGCTTATAGTTCAAATGATAGCTTAAAGTTCAAGTGATAGCTTAAAGTTCAAATGATAACTTAAAGTTCAAATGATAGCTTAAGGTTCAAGTGATAGTTTAAAGTTCAAATGATAGCTTATAGTTCAAATGATAGCTTAAAGTTCAAGTGATAGCTTAAAGTTCAAATGATAACTTAAGGTTCAGATGATAGCTTGTAGTTCAAATGATAGCTTATAGTTCAAGTGATAGCTTAAAGTTCAAATGATAACTTAAAGTTCAAATGATAGCTTAAAGTTCAAGTGATAGCTTAAAGTTCAAATGATAACTTAAGGTTCAGATGATAGCTTATAGTTCAAATGATAGCTTAAAGTTCAAATGATAGCTTAAAGTTCAAATGATAGCTTATAGTTCAAATGATAGCTTATAGTTCAAATGATAGCTTATAGTTAAAATGACAGCTTATAGTTCAAATGATAGCTTATAGTTCAAATGATAGCTTAAAGTTCAAATGATAACTTAAGGTTCAGATGATAGCTTGTAGTTCAAATGATAGCTTATAGTTAGGATGATAGCTTAAAGTTCAAGTGATAGCTTAAAGTTAAAATGATAGCTTGTAGTTCAAATGATAGCTTAAAGTTCAAGTGATAGCTTAAAGTTAAAATGATAGCTTGTAGTTCAAATGATAGCTTATAGTTAAAATGATAGCTTAAAGTTCAAGTGATAGCTTAAAGTTAAAATGATAGCTTGTAGTTCAAATGATAGCTTAAAGTTCAAGTGATAGCTTAAAGTTCAAATGATAGCTTAAAGTTCAAATGATAGCTTAAAGTTCAAATGATAGCTTAAGGTTCAAATGATAGCTTATAGTTCAAATGATAGCTTAAAGTTCAAGTGATAGCTTAAAGTTCAAATGATAGCTTATAGTTCAAGTGATAGCTTATAGTTCAAATGATAGCTTATAGTTCAAATGATAGCTTAAAGTTCAAGTGATAGCTTAAAGTTCAAATGATAGCTTATAGTTCAAGTGATAGCTTATAGTTCAAATGATAGCTTAAAGTTCAAATGATAGCTTATAGCTCAAATGATAGCTTATAGCTCAAATGATAGCTTAAAGTTCAAATGAGAACTTAAGGTTCAAATGATAGCTTAAAGTTAAAGTGATAGCTTAAAGTTTAAGTGATAGCTTATAGTTAAAATGATAGCTTATAGTTCAAATGATAGCTTATAGTTCAAATGATAGCTTATAGTTCAAATGATAGCTTAAAGTTCAAGTGATAGCTTAAAGTTCAAGTGATAGCTTAAAGTTCAAATGATAGCTTAAAGTTCAAATGATAGCTTATAGTTCAAATGATAGTTTATAGTTCAAATGATAGCTTATAGTTCAAATGATAGCTTATAGTTCATATGATAGCTTATAGTTCAAATGATAGCTTATAGTTCAAATGATAGCTTATAGTTCATATGATAGCTTAAAGTTCAAATGATAGCTTATAGTTCAAATGATAGCTTATAGTTCAAATGATAGCTTAAAGTTCAAATGATAGCTTAAAGTTAAAATGATAGCTTATAGTTCAAATGATAGCTTAAAGTTCAAATGCTAAGTTATAGTTCCATTGCATAATACAACTTAATGTATTTTTTTAATACATGTCACTGTATAAGCCTCATTGTGTAGATGTTGAGGACAACCATTTACTATCAAAGCAATCTGATTGTACGAGGCAGACAGTTATGATGTACACTTATGGTTGAATGTGTAGTCGACATACCCCAGTTATGATGTACACTTATGGTTGAATGTGTAGTCGACATACCCCAGTTATGATGTACACTTATGGTTGAATGTGTAGTCGACATACCCCAGTTATGATGTACACTTATGGTTGAATGTGTAGTCGACATACCCCAGTTATGATGTACACTTATGGTTGAATGTGTAGTCGACATACCCCAGTTATGATGTACTTTTATGGTTGAATGTGTAGTCGACATACCCCAGTTATGATGTACACTTATGGTTGAATGTGTAGTCGACATACCCCAGTTATGATGTACACTTATGGTTGAATGTGTAGTCGACATACCCCAGTTATGATGTACACTTTTGGTTGAATGTGTAGTCGACATACCCCAGTTATGATGTACACTTATGGTTGAATGTGTAGTCGACATACCCCAGTTATGATGTACACTTATGGTTGAATGTGTAGTCGAGAGATAAGAATTGAGTACTGGCAGATTTATGCAACTTTTTTACGCTGAGTCATGAAACTATTCATCCCTCTTATTTACAGGTTTCCTCATCTTTTAAAGTTTCAAAGGGGATAGTTGGACTTTTTCCCCCCAAATATCCTGGAAGCAACTCTCTGAGACAAGGCTGTACTAAGTTGTTAGTGCACTGCTGAAAAAGGGTTGATGGAACCCTAAATTAATTATGATATTGCATCTTCCATATCATTATAGAGATATTCCAAGCATATGGCCAGTTTGGAAAATCCTTGCCCTACCTCACACATGACCTTTATTTTTACTCGCAAAGTCCTTGGTCACAGGAACTACTTTTGTCTTAAAACAAATCATTGGTGGTTATAAGCTTGATGAAATAATGAAAAGAATGGTTATAAAGGGCAGACATTTCTGAAGGCAGGATCCAATAGGAACTAGAGATGCATTGTATTATTGGTACACTGGTTTACCCGAGTACTTTTTTCTTTGATATGTAGCAGGGTATTTTTTTTTACTGTACTGTACTGTTACATTGGTTGTTTCCATCATTATAGAATGTATGAAAATTCCTGTGGAATCTTGTTAATATGACTAAAGATATTCATGATAAAAAATCTTGAAAACTATAATTTTATTCATAATGCTATTCACATCTTTGGTGCCTGTCACATATGCCACTGTGTTGGCCAGATTAATTGTTGTGAAACAAATTCATGCAAAATCTAACTTATAGAATTCTATTTAGATTAAGCCAAAAAAAAAAACATGTTTCTTGTTTTAACTATTTACTCATGTATGTGAATAATTGAATATGTTATGTACATTTAATTCTTTGTAAGACTGCAACTCATCCTTCAATTTTAAGGAGTGCGCTTGTTTTCTTTCTGAAGTATACATAATTTTTAAAGTCTATATAATATTTTCTCATTCGTTGAATAAGTATGTTAATGTGTACTGGCCGTGATAAATATTTTCCCGAGGTGTTCTAATCATTTAGTAAGATTTCCTGCTGATTATGCCAATAGTGTAGCTAGAGAATGGTAAACATCAAGATTTCCTGTTTTATCAGTAAGTTCTCTAATGTTAGCATTATGTCATTGACAGTGGTAGCTATAGTGTAAACTTAATTATCCCATTTTATATGTCATTGACAGTGGTAGCTATAGTGTAAACTTAATTATCCCATTTTATATGTCATTGACAGTGGTAGCTATAGTGTAAACTTAATTATCCCATTTTATATGTCATTGACAGTGGTAGCTATAGTGTAAACTTAATTATCCCATTTTATATGTCATTGACAGTGGTAGCTATAGTGTAAACTTAATTATCCCATTTTATATGTCATTGACAGTGGTAGCTATAGTGTAAACTTAATTATCCCATTTTATATGTCATTGACAGTGGTAGCTATAGTGTAAACTTAATTATCCCATTTTATATGTCATTGACAGTGGTAGCTATAGTGTAAACTTAATTATCCCATTTTATATGTCATTGACAGTGGTAGCTATAGTGTAAACTTAATTATCCCATTTTATATGTCATTGACAGTGGTAGCTATAGTGTAAACTTAATTATCCCATTTTATATATCATTGACAGTGGTAGCTATAGTGTAAACTTAATTATCCCATTTTATATGTCATTGACAGTGGTAGCTATAGTGTAAACTTAATTATCCCATTTTATATGTCATTGACAGTGGTAGCTATAGTGTAAACTTAATTATCCCATTTTATATGTCATTGACAGTGGTAGCTATAGTGTAAACTTAATTATCCCATTTTATATGTCATTGACAGTGGTAGCTATAGTGTAAACTTAATTATCCCATTTTATATGTCATTGACAGTGGTAGCTATAGTGTAAACTTAATTATCCCATTTTATATGTCATTGACAGTGGTAGCTATAGTGTAAACTTAATTATCCCATTTTATATGTCATTGACAGTGGTAGCTATAGTGTAAACTTAATTATCCCATTTATATGTCATTGACAGTGGTAGCTATAGTGTAAACTTAATTATCCCATTTTATATGTCATTGACAGTGGTAGCTATAGTGTAAACTTAATTATCCCATTTTATATGTCATTGACAGTGGTAGCTATAGTGTAAACTTAATTATCCCATTTTATGTGTCATTGACAGTGGTAGCTATAGTGTAACCTTAATTATCCCATTTTATATGCAGAGTTTAGATTGCAATCATCAACATATCACAAATTCATCTATTTTTCAGACAATGACTAATTAAATATTGGGGGGGGGGGGTCTGTGATTCTCTGTTGAGCTGAAATATTTTCTTTTCTTTTGTCTCATGATATTGCAAATATATTTTTTTCCAAATGATATAACAGATATAAGATATTTTTCCAGTTATTGATAGAACATTTAATTATAATTGTGATATTTATTAGGATATGTTGGGAAACACTATGGTTCAAAATTTGTCAGGGTACCCAGCTGCAGTATAATTGGAATTGTTCATAAACCATCATGTAATGCATGACTGATCACTAGAATCTTAACACTTTAGGTGTGTGTTATTTGTCACAAAAATGTCCAGTATCAGAAACATTATAGGTAGGTATGTAACAAGCAGAAATATTAAGTTTTTGAACTTCTTTATCTACATGCATGTGAGTCCTCTATTGGTAACCATTATATATTGGAAATTCTGCAGCTTTGCATGAGGTCCATATTAAATATTACCTATTCTGAGGATTCTTCTATCAGGTTTGGAAATGAGAAGTAAGTTAGTGATTGCATTGTTTTGCAACATTTTCTGTTTTTTTTCCTGTTTCCAGTTAGCCAAGAAAGGTTTCTGCACAGGTCATGAACCAGATTCAATGGAATTTAGCTCCCTTGGAGGATGGGTTGCAACAAGGGCCTCAGGGATGAAGAAGAATATTTATGGAAACATAGAAGATCTGGTAAATGACTAAGTCATTATAATCCTGCAAACAAAAATCATTTCGGTTATCTTTAATGACATGAATTCTATGCTTTTGTATTATAACTAGAGATTGTGTCCAGTAAAAACTGGAGTCTGATTGTCATTTTATAGGTTATCTCATTTTTATTCATGTCCATCCATCACATTCTTGTCAGGTTATTATCTCCAGAACCATACTGACAATTATCATGGGAAAAAATTGTGTCCTATGTTAAGATTTGACTGTGTCAGATAAACTGTCTTTGCACTCTATATCATGGGGTGGGGTATTCACAAACAATTACTGTCTGAGAGATACAGTTATCCTTTCTTTAAAAAATGGAATTCTGCCTTTGGTATCAAAGATACGTAGATAAAAGAGGTGCAGGAATAGTGCTTTAGTAAATCTTAGGCTCAGGTACTTGACAAATAATAACTTGTGTCGAGAATTTAGAACTTGTATTAGTTATTATTTTCTTAACAATTAAGAATAATTTTGCCTTACGGGATGCAATGGGACTTTTATCTTAAGATCCATCATGCATGTATGTGGTTAGTATATGATGCCATTTTACATGACCTACAGTTAATTAAACCATTTGGCAAGCTATACCATTTTCGTCCCAGTAAAGCTGTACTAACGTTTAGCTCATGGACTTTCATGCCCAGAACACATTTTTTTTCAATTTTAATACAGCCAGTCATATTTCCTGCATTTAAAGCAATCCTTGATCATGGTCTTGTTATCAGACCAATGATGGAACATGTTGCATGAAATACTTCATACCAGTTGGTCAACCATAATTATAGAGAATCAGCATCTTATATTGTGATTGATTTTTTATTAATGTAAGGTTTTTGGTATTCAGATAATAAATACAAGAGCAACATTTGTATTTTTTATCCATGTAAATTGTAAAAATGAAGTGCGTTCCAGTTTCAAAATTATTCCGAAAAGGGGTGTGTGTGTGTGGGTATGTTCTCAGACCTGGCTTCAGGTTTGTGGCCATAAAATTGAGTACTCAAGGCCAAGTCAAGTCTAACACATTGAGTAGTCACAACAATATCATGTACTCAAGTCCAAGTAAATTCCACCACTTTGAGTAGACACAACAATATCAAGTACTCAAAGACAAACTGACTGAATTATTTAATGTATGGTAGCTCATATCCAGCATTGGTAGCCCTAGATTCCTGGCATAAATACCATAGTTGTCAGCCCTAGATTTCTGGCATAAGCACCAGACAACCTGCCCGAATTCAAGATACAGCAACCTAGACCTGTCATTTTGTTAGCCAAAGACTCCAGGTATATTTACAAGACTACCTCCATGAATTCAGTATATCTTAGCCAGACCTAGCAGTTTGTTAGTTCTAGATTCCAGTCACAGTCATTGGACCAGCTACTTGAACTAAACATATCAATACCCTGAAATCAGCATATGGTTGCCAAAACCTATCATTCTATTAGCCCTAGACTTTGGATCACCATCCTGAATTCAAGATATATTAGCCACATTTCCCTCGATACCTGGCACAAGCATAATACTATCTGTCCAAATTCATCATGTGGTAGCTGTTCTGGTTGCCCTTGACACCTGATAAAAGATTCTGGTTGCCCTTGACACCTGATAAAAGATTCTGGTTGCCCTTGACACCTGATAAAAGATTCTGGTTGCCCTTGACACCTGATAAAAGATTCATCATTCATCAATCACTGACTGAAGACACAATTTATTGTTCTATTTGTCCATGTGAATTTTCTTATACAAAACTGGAATGTAGTTTGAACTTCTTGCGTGTTATTTAATTTTAGTGGATATGTTTTTTTAATGAATTTATTTTAACAAAGATGTTTGTACCATTAAAGTTTTATTGAAGAGAATACAAGAAGAACGAATGTGATATTTTATGTTTGTTTTACAGATAGTGCATATAAAATTTGTAACACCCCTCGGTGTGATGGAAAAGAATTGTCAGGTTCCACGCATCTCCTCAGGACCAGATATACACCATTTCATGATGGGATCAGAAGGTTTGTAGTGGATAATGACCACATTTAATGATCAAACTTAAGGACCAACATAATGACCAAACTTATAGACCAAGGTTGATTGCCAAACATAATTACCAAACTTAAGGACAAAGGTTGATTGCCAAACTTAATGACCAAACTTAAGGACCAATGTTGATTGCCAAACTTAAGGACCATGGTTGATGACCAAACTTAATGACTAGACTTGATAAAGACATTCATTAGGGCCCTGCATTGATATGCTTTAGTCCGTTTATTTTCACATGAAGCATGTGGGTTTTAAAGGTTCTTCTTTCCAATTCTATTCTCCTGAAAGGCATTTCTTGTAACCACCCATCATCATATTCTTATACAGTTTGTATGAAGACGTCATCCAACAAGAGGACTTGAAAGTTTAATTCCTTTAATTTTTCGTGCCAAGAGTTTTGCTAATCAGTTTCATAACTTCAATTTTTAAATTGCTTAATTTTGAAATGTCTGTCAAAAAACAGATCAGATAATGTTAGTTTTCAAATAATTTTGAGATCACAAGAGTTTTCTACATATTTTCTTTCCATAATTTGACTGTTTCTGTGAAAACCTTTTGATATATTATTTGGCTTTCATTTATATTTTACAAAATAAAATTTGTTCAGTTCCACTCCATGCAGTTTAAGTCGAATAGTTCATTCTTAAACCCTCCCACTCTGTTGTTTCCAATACCATAATCCTGTCTGAATATTTGTTTCTTCGTAAATTCATCATTGATAGTATTACAGCTGAGTCAAAGGTAGGAACCAAAACTGAGGAACTTTGCATTTGAAGGAAGTTCGCAATTGAATTGTAGTATTTATATTCCTCCATCATTTCTATACAGACTACTGATTCTATTACTTGAAAGGTATAACAACAGTGAATCCATGCATTTTATAAGTTAGCACCTGAATTAATAGGTATATCTACAAGAGTGGGAGGGTTAATGCCATTAGGAAAAGACAAGACATAATTGATTTTTTGAAACATATTTGGTACATTTCAGAATTATAATGTTGGTATATTTAGATTATTATTAGACATAATTTATGTCCTTAAACTTGTTATTATCACCGTCAAAAGAAAACAGCAGTAAAAACTGAAGCAAGAAACAAAGTAAAGAAAAGATTATTTTATTTTTAGGTATTGTAACTAATAAGTTAAAATTTCAGGAACACTTGGAGTTGTGACAGAGGTTACCATGAAGATTAGACCCTTACCAGAATGCAAAAAATATGGTTCTATAGTATTTCCTGACTTTGAAAATGGTGTCAAGTGTCTCAGAGAAATAGCCAAACAGGTATGTGTATGGTTCTAATTAAAAAAGCTCAGTTGTTTGTAAAAAAAAAATATCATTAAACAGAAGATAATTTTAATTTATATTGCTTATTGTAGTTTGTTTTGGACACAAAACACAACCCATTAGTGTATTGTAACTGCTATGGGAAATTGGAAACTTCATTGGTTCAGTCATAATTTCCCTACTTTTGTGAGATAAACAAGAAAATTGCCCCCATCCAAAAATGTTCATGTTATTTCAACATGGATTTTGTTGTATGCATTTATATTATGATCTTCCAAGTAATAATGATCATTGGGGAAAGAAATAAGCATTTTAACAATTATCATTTAAATGTGTGTGTAATAAAATTCTTAAAAATCACACCCATTGCTGAAATAATTCATACTATACACCATACTGTATGACTTATACTTTAGGTTTTTTGGTTTGTTTTTTTAGAGTTTAATACCATTTTTTCATCACATGATATATTGTTATACATGGCAGCCAGTACATTTGGTAGAGGAATAAACAGGGAGAATCTCTTGGAAGAAATGGCAGAAATAAATACATTCTTTGAGAAGACCAATTTGTGAGCACTGTTTAATAAAAACAATGATTGTTAATAACTGTGAGCATTGTTTTCTTATTAAAACTGATTGATACTAGCTGTGAGCAGTGTCTTATTAAGACAATAATTGATATGAACTGTGAGCATTGTCTTATTAAGACAGTGCTTGATACTAACTGTGAACACTATCTGATTAGGACAGTAACTGATACTGTGAGCATTGTCTAATCGACAGTGATTGATACCGTGAGCATTGTCTAATCGACAGTGATAGATACTATGATAATAACTGAACTGTGAGCACTGTTCTAAGGCATTGATTAGTACTAACAGTCAGCACTTCTGTCTAATTAAGACAGTGATTGATACTAACTATGATAATAACTGAACTGTGAGCTCTACTACAAGGCATTGATTAGTACTAATTGTAAGCACTGTTATCTTGTTAAGACAGTGATTGATACTAATTGTGAGCACTGTTATCTTGTTAAGACAGTGATTGATACTAATTGTGAGCACTGTTATCTTGTTTAGACAGTGATTGATACTAATTGTGAGCACTGTTATCTTATTAAGACAGTGATTGATACTAATTGTGAGCACTGTTATCTTATTAAGACAGTGATTGATACTGTGATCATTGTCTAATCAATACAGTGATTGATACTAACAGTGATAATAACTGAACTGTGAGTACTGTTCTAAGGCATTGATTAGTACTAACAGTCAGCACTTCTGTCTAATTAAGACAGTGATTGATACTAATTGTGAGCACTCTAATCTTAAGACAGTGATTGATACTAATTGTGAGCATTGTTATCTTATTAAGTTAGTTATTTCTGTAATGCACTTTGCTATCATATTAAGACTTATTACTGCTATCTTATTAAGACATTGATTGATGCTGTGATTACTGCTATCTTATTAAGACTGATTGATACTAACTGTGATTACTGCTATTTTATTAAGACTGATTGATACTAACTGTGATTACTGCTATCTTATGACGACAGTGATTTATACTAACTGATTACTGCTATCTTATTATGTCAGTGATTGATAATGACTGTGATTACTACTATCTTATTAAGATTGTGATTGATACTGTCTTATTATGTCCGTGATTGATACTGTGATTACTGCTATCTTATGAAGACAGTGATTTATACTAACTGATTACTGCTATCTTATTAAGTCAGTGATTGATACTAACTGTGATTACTGCTGTCTTATTAAGATTGTGATTGATACTAACTGTGATTACTGCTGTCTTATTATGTCCGTGATTGATACTGTGATTACTGCTATCTTATGAAGACAGTGATTTATACTAACTGATTACTGCTATCTTATTAAGTCAGTGATTGATACTAACTGTGATTACTGCTATCTTATTACGACCATGATTGATACTAACTGTGATTACTGCTGTCTTATTACGACCATGATTGATACTAACTGTGATTACTGTGAAAGGAAAAGTTGCTTATTTTGCCATGATGAGGTGAAGGCAACCTTAAAATTACAATGCATCAAAATGGAAACTTAAAATGCAGTAAAAACTATCAGTTTGAAGTTCCATAGAAGTAACCAGTTTAAAATCATGTCCAACATAAATTCATTAACTTGATTTTGCAGTAGTACCCATGTTTGTTGGGAGTAATCACTGGAATAAACAGAATTTCTATCATGTTATATATTGATTACTCTTTTTGTCCACTTGGATTACACTTTTTCCTCGCCAAAGGTTGGCATGTATGTTTATGATTTATTACTGATGATGGCCAGTGACCTAATATGAGCTTTCTATTTGGCTGCGAATTATCGGTTTCACTTCTTGCTTTGAATAGGGGAGACAAAATGGGTTCATGTTCTACAGTTATTGACCTTTAGTGAGGTGAATATATTGTTTTATGAACCAGTAAATCTCATATTGACTGATTTCAAGTAGCGGTCAGTGTGATAGGTTATATTGTACATTTTACAGGTTTATGAAACTTCGTATTCTCGAAAGCATACAATCTGTGATTGTTTAATTATATGATCTAATGATTTTTTAAAAAATTAACATTTATGTGTTATAAAATGACATTTTAGCAGAACAGAATCATTAAAAGTAAGTTATGACATCATCTTTGTACAAATCACATGACATCATGTCAGCCAATGAAAAATGTCCCATAATAATGCATACTCTCAACAAGTAAAATCAGAAAAAATGAAATCCATTCAAGCCTGAATAAAATTTATGGTACAAATAGTTCACCTTTAATGAACAGTAACTCTTCAACTGTAATTTAAAAAAAAAAGTTTTGGTTCCAAATGTCATTTTTTAAAATAAAAATTTAGTAAACTAGGGAACCTTATTGGAGTATGTGGTCTGACAGGTGACCTTTAAACTGTCTAAAACCATACGAAGTATAAAAAAGTTTTTTCAATAAAAAAGTGCATAAATATGCAATGAAATTCTAATTTTTAGCTAAATTAGGTTTTATAATTAGCCAGCAATTGATGTTTTGAAGAAAACATGTATGAAATAAGACATCTGACCATATAATAGATGAAAATTGTGAACCTCATTACCGTTTCCTCCCTGCACAAATGTGTTTGTTTATATGACTATTCTCATACATCTTGCTTTTTTAATTGAAATATGAAAACTTTGAACTGTGAATTTATTTAGTGCTGCATACATTACATAATCTTTTAAGAGCTGAAACATATCTCCATCATTATAAAGTTTGGGGCCATCCATTTAGTATGTGTGCAGAAATCTGGCAAAGCTTCACCTCCTCCTTGTATACATGCATACCTTATTACACACACACACACTTAATATGTATGCAAAAATCTGGCAAAGCTTCACCTCCTTGTATACATGCATACCTATTTACACACACACACACACACATCTGCATATGTCCGCTTAACGTCACCATCCCCACCCCCAACCTCTAAATTCTATAGAATGGCCTTTATTTAATCCATGCAGAAATGATCAAGGATTAATATTGTTAACATGTTTAATAAACCCACGTTGAATTTTGGCTGCATCAAAGAAATAAGCAGCGTAACTTTAAAAAGTTTGTCTAGTGTTTGCTATAATTCAACTGCCAACTGAGCCCAGTCAAACAGGTTATGATTTGACAAATTATTATCACAGTTTCACCATCCCATCCCACCCCCATTTCCTATGCATACATACATTATCAGTAGACCCCCCCCCCCATACTACGCAAACATATGCATTTGGGTTAATCCCCCCTCGTGTATATACTAAATCGATGGCCCCTTGTTCAGTATGCTACCGTTTCTGTTGTTAGATGGGTATGGACATTGCTACCATTTCAAATGTGTGGTAGTGAATTAACATGCATACTTCATTACGGGGCATGCATACTTCATTACAGGGCATGCTTAATATAAGATCTTAATATAAGTAAACATACTCATTGACTCCCATGGATGGCATTATAATGAAAGGGTACTGTGTAATGCATCCTAGTCTAATATATTTATTTTTGCCTTTATGTATCTATTATTATGCCCAGTCTAGAACATAGAAAGGAGATTACTATATCGTGCTTTTTGTTTTTCTTTGATTAGGATTTTTAATGTAGCATTAACAAGTTTTTTCAGTCATATCGCTGCAATGTCTGCAGTGAGGCAGATTATAGTGATGTCTAACCTCTTAATGCTGAGCATCAAGCAAGGCAGCTGTTAGTACCATTTTTGTAAGTCTTTGGTATGACTCAGACAGGGATCGAACCCACGACCTCCCGCTTCTGCGGCGGATGCTCTAACCACTAGGCCCCCAGAGCGGTTACTGTATAATGCATATTAGTCTAATATATTTATTTTTGCCTTTATGTATCTATTATTATGTCCAGTCTAGAACATAGAAGGGTAGTACTGTATCATGTATCTTAACCTAATAGATTTTTCTCTCATTCATGTATCTGTTATTATGCCCAGTGTAGAACATAAAAGGTGAGTACTGTATCATACATCTTTGTCTAAATCGTAAAGAGTTTTTTTTTTTTTTTGAGGCTTTTATGTATCTGTTTTTATGCACAGTCTAGAAGGGAGCATATAGTAATTTATTTTTACTTACATCATTACCTATAGTAAGAAAACCAGAAATTCTTAAACAAATAATGTCTCTGGTTGATAAAATGTAGAGTAAGTGGTGACTAACTTAGCTTTCCTAATAATGTATCCTATACTTTCAGAGATGTGCCCCTGCATCCATCAGACTAATGGATAATGAACAGTTTCAGTTTGGTAAGTTCAAAATCCATGTCAACATATTTTAGGGCACATATATAACATTATTCAGTGAAAGCTCTCATATAATTGACAATTGTTCATATAAAGAAATATGTTTGAAATATTCATTGACTTAGGAATCAGATAATGAGATATCAAAGGGATTGTAACTTTTGATTTGCTTTGTACAACAATTAAGCTGGACTTTGTGTTTTTGTTTATTCAGATTTTTAATGCTTTAATAAATTGAATCCTATAGTTAGGATGTCTGCAGTGTGGTAGTTTATAGTGATGTCTGATACTAAGGCATCATTCTGCAGCCATGTGGCATCATGTCTAACCCAGTCACAGTTTCCTGACTCCAGTCATAACACTTACTCTTAATATGGAGTGCCTAGCAAGCAAGCTGTCGGTACCATTTTTCTAAGTTTTTGCAATGACTTGGGGGGCTTTTCAAACCCACAATCTGCCACCTCCTAGGCAAATGCTCTAATTAATTGGGGCAACAGTGCAGTCAACATACTTTATTTGATAAGTTTATAGTAACTTAAAACAGAAGTGGTTGTTCATCAAGTTCCTGTGCAATATCTCAAGGTAGTTTACATTTATGAGTGTGTATTAAATGTAGTCTATGTAATAATTATGTTATAACATACTTATTATCCAGAGGAGTTTAATTTTCCCAGAAGAGTGGATAACAGAGGTTTTACTGTTAATAATGATTGAATAATAGACGGTTTACACATTGGTATTATTAGGTAACTGGGCTGGTTTAACATGTCTGAAATATTTCTTGACATTGATGAGGAAGGCAAACTTTTGTGACTTTTGCTTTAGTGTCAACCAAGTTGTCATTGAATGCGTATTTTTTTTGTATGGCTATGCCTTCTAATTTGTATATTTCATTTTATATAATTTTACTGTCATTATTTTTATTGTTTTGTTTTTTGTGGAAGAAAAGGCTTACATTTTGGTATGTTAGTTCCAGATTTTTCTGTCATGCTTCTTTTTTTGCCAGTGTCCCAAACCGTGCTTTTACATAAATTTAAAAAATCCCATCAGTTCTCTTCCCTGCAAACGTCGTTCTTTAGCACTGAACAGATGTAACTTCAGTGCAGAGTTTCCTATTTTCTGCTGGAGGTATTTTGCAGATAGTTTGTACAATTTGTTTTTTATAGTAGTGCTTGACAGCAGCTTTCCTCCTTTATACCCTATTCTCCCTCCCCTCATGTTATCACAGATCCAGTTTGGGGAATAACCTAAGTCTATGTATATTTAATGTGGATGTTGTATGAGATGTCATCATTAAATATCACTTATAATGCTTGGGTGGTAATTGTATGTCTACAATCAGAATAGACCACCCACTCTGCCAATAAAGGATGGTCTCTCACTATTAGTTATTACACTTTACACCAGTTTACAGTGGTCCCCAACTGCACCAATGACCTGGTGGTTAGAACATCTGCCTTTGATGCAGGAGGTTGTGGGTTTGAAGCTTAGCTGAGTCATACCAAAGACTTGTAAAATGTAATAGCAGCTGCTTTGCTTGGCACTAAGAGGTTAGTCTTAGGACTATTTGGTGTCAAGACAATGTGACTGGGTGGGACATCATGCAATGTATTAGCATGATGCCCCAGTGCTAGACATCACTATAACTGTTATACTAGCAATATGACTAATAAAGGTTTTAAAGCTGCCTTAGAAATCTAGAAAAACACAGATACACACAGTGGTCCCTCATAATAAAACACCTCATTGTTATATGGCTTCTCTTAAAACACTTGTATTGTCATGAATCCTATAGATAGTGATTCCTCATTATTAAAGAACATCTTCTTAACATGACCGCTGATATAACATTTGTATTGTCATGGATTCCATGCATTGTGACCCCTAAATATTAAAACACATCATGGATCCTCTATGTAGTGATCCTTCACTATAAAGCAAACAAAATAAATTTGCATATTATATGATACTAAATCTAGGTCACTCTGTTGTTTGGACTTAAAAGTGTGTATATATGGTACCCTAGTATGAGGTGACCTTGACCCATATCGTTGTTTACTTCTATGTCTCCATTTATCAGGATTATAGCAGGGAACCACTGAATTATGTGCATTGAAAATCTGATTTTTCAAGATATTTGGTCTTTTATTCACTCTCCAGTCAGGTTTTACTAAATGAATATAATTGGTGATCATTGTTGGGTATTTATCAAAGTGTGTGAGTTGTTAAGTACTCACTCAAAAAGTTAAGATGAATTCCTTTGAGTCATTAGAAAAAAATGTACATTTCGATAAATACCAATGCATGATCATTTCAATCCATTTTCAGTTTTCCTTTTTACAATTGTCAATCCAGGTGGTTTTTGTCAGCAAAATGTTTTAGGAGCTCGTAAATTTTCTTTCATTATCCTGTTGATACTGTACAAGATATCATATGATATCAAGATACTGTACATACTGTACCAAGATAGCATATGCTATCAGGGTACTGTACATACTGTACCAACTGTACTAAGATATCATGCTATCAAGATATTGTACATACTGTACCAAGATATCATATGATATCAAGATACTGTACATACTGTACTAAGATATCATGCTATCAAGATACTGTACATACTGTACCAAGATATCATATGATATCAAGATACTGTACATAGTGTACCAAGATATCATATGCTATCAAGATACTGTACATACTGTACTGTACCAAGATATCATAATGCTATCCAGATATTATACTTTTGTACCAAGATATCATATGATATCCAGATACTGTAGATACTGTACCATGATATCATATGCTATCAAGATACTGTACATACAGTACCAACTGTACCAAGATATCAAGATACTGTACATATTGTACCAAGATATCATATGATATCAAGATACTGTACATACTGTACCAATTTAACTCTTGGCAAGTTCAGATGATCTTCCAATACAGAATTTCAGCACACAAGTTAATGAGTTTCACATTTATTCCTTTATTAAGCAAAATGTACTTTAAACATTCATGGTTCCTGCTTTCATAACAGTTCAAGCCCCACCCCCACAAGTGTAAACATTTTTTGCATGATTTGCTTCTTTTTATATCATATGATCACAACCCTCAGTATTAGCTTTTTAAAAAAAGACAAAGTCAACGTAAATTGCATTACTTTCTGAATGTATATAATTTGACTCCATGGTTGTAAACTAAGTAACATAAAAGAGCAAAAACCTACCATTTTAGTAAAAGTTCAACAAATAATTTATTTCCCTACAATACAAAAATGAAAATTTAAACATAACTTGGCAGAATTATGAAATAAATTCCAAATAGTCCTAAAAGTTCTATCATAAATCAAAAAGTATATAGTATTCCAAATGAATTCCAGTGGTGTTCTAAATGAATTTTAATCTTGAATGTACTGATGTACAATTAGCCTGAAATAATGTTGATGTTCTGACAGTCTTGATGTATCACATAGATATAATTCAATAAAGTGTCGCTAAATGAACTCATATATATCTCAAAATAATTATTTAGTCCAAAAGCATTAAATGAGCAATTTTTCATTCTAAGAAATAATTTAAGGGAGTAAATTCTCTCAAATTATAACTGAACACAATAAAAAAAAAAGTATTCCACTAAGACTGATGTTAAGATATGGAACGAGTAATTCTCACTAACTTTACCTTTATAAAAACTAAGACAATAACATAACCAGGATGAGGGTCATTTCCATTAAATTCATGTTCTTAACATTCTAAGTTGTAAACAAGGTCATGTCTGTTACAAAACATTTAGTAAAGAACTTTGGTGTTAAAAAATGGAATTAAGATAGGGGATGCTTCCACTATGAGGAAGATTCTGGTAAATATAGAGGTCTTTGGTATATGGTGACATCCCAGCATAAAAGGGGGACCACTGTAACATACAGTATTATGTAGAACCTATTTAATCACTAATCAGAAATGGGGGTGGAGGTGGAAGGCAAATTTGTAGACTTCATCATCCATTTTTTTTCTTCCATTGGACACCACCACTTTTCTTCTCTTTTTTTCTTCTTCTGAAAGTTGTTTTTTGTTGCAAATATTTACCATTATAAGTTTCCATTATTTTTACCAGGTCATGCCCTAAAACCAGAGTCGGGCACCATTTTCTCAAGCTTTGTGGATGGGCTGAAAAAGTTCTATATTACTAAAATAAAGGGCTTTGACCCACACACACTTGCAGTAGCCACTTTGCTGTTTGAAGGAACAAAACAGGTGAGTGATTCCTTTTTATACTGATGTATTGCAAAAATGGAGGTTGATCTGCTTCCTCAGAGCTAGTTGACCGGTTGCATTAGACCATTGACTTGCAACTTTCTATATGTGTGATGTGTGTGATTTTGGATTTTCAACGTAACTAACAATTTTTCAAACATATAGCTACAATGTCTGCAGTGTGACAGACTAACACTGGAAGCATGCAGCAGACATGTAGCATCAGGTTCCACCCACTTACATTATCCTGACACTAGGCCGACCAGTCCTAAAACTAACCTCTTAATGTTGAGCATCATGTCAGGCAGCTGTTGGTACCATTATTATAAGTCTTTTTTTTATGACTCAGTCATAGTTTGACCTACAACCTCCCAAATCCGAGACGGACAATGTAACCACTTAGGCCACTGGAGTGGTAAATGGCCAGCTGTTCTAATACAAGTTTGTATGTTATACCCCTTACTTCTCTGAAAATTAGAGATCTGAAAAAGCAATTAAGACACCATATATACTCCGTCAAAAGTCAAATCTAAATGCAAACATCATAGACCCCAAACCGCTTAAGTTGGATATGACTTATAAGCAAGTATATACTGTTATGTATATTTGATGTACCGTATATACTCGCGTATAAGCCGACCCCCCCAAAACGGAATTGGTAAAAGTGGTATAAAGTGCATGACCCGCGTATAAGCCGACTCGTAATTTTTATACAAACGTTACATCAACAAGATGCACAAAGTGAGTTCTGAATACGTTTATTTAGGTAAATCACTATTAAATAAAATAAAAGTAAGAAATCTAGTTTATATGTTGAAATAAAAACAATTCTGAAGTGTTGTCTTAATGGAAATTTAATTAATCCTCATTCTAAAATCACGAATTATAAAAGTTCAATCACTTTTAGAATCCTTCAAAATCGGTCTCTGTATCAGACTCGCCAAACAGTTCACGAAACTCAGCTTCTGTTACGGGCGCGATTTCATCATATACGTCCCCCCCCCCGTACTTGCGTCTCGTTCACAACAAATTCGCGTGCTGCAGCACAGTTGTTATTTGCTTCTGCATATTCAATAACTTTAAGTTTGAATGCTGCATCATAAGCAGAACGCTTTCTTTTGCTGCCAACACTATTCATTTTATCTGATTGAATTGAATATAAACTTCTAGAGAGATTAAACTGAAATAATTTCTTTCAGTAGTAGTATATTATTTATATACCTTATCCTGTAATTATTTATATGTGTGGTTGGTTTTCAATTTGTATTTGATAATTATTTATCATTGTTATTTGTGTTGTATTTTTTAAACTACGGGTAGTGTGATTCAATTGATCAAACTATGATTGGTTTCAGCGTGGACATTATTCAAGTGTTGTGACAGTTTATAACATTGAGCAGAAACCATGTCCACTACCTATATTTCATTAAACAATACATCTGAGAGTTGGCATCTATTAGTTAAGTCATGATCATTGGCATTGTGCAACAAAACAAACGTATTATCCCCGAGGCATTTACCACAGATTAAGCATATGGTAGCTATTGTACAACAATCTTCCGCTAATAAACCACTTTGCTTTACAAACAACTAAACAATAGTTGTATATAAACTGTGGCTCCCGATTACATGTACTTCTAAAACACCTGTCAAAGAAATCCAACAAATTATATTGTTTTACAATTATTCACGCTGACTCGTATATTGCACTGTTATTTACTGTTCCTAAGCGTGCGCGCAACAAACCCTTATGGAGCCTCTCGCTATTGTTTCTTGAAGACTGTCATACATGTATTTCTACTCTCGATCAAAATGTTTGTCGTATATACCTTCAGTATCGTAATTCTTTTATTTCTTTTTACGTAGATTCTTTTCATATTTACACTGAAATAGGCTAGCGTGCATTTCTACGAAACCGTAGAGTTTAATTATTACTGATTAGCTGAGGGTTAAATACTTGACCAGAGATTATTAATATGGCGGTTCTTTTGGAAAATACACGTATTTCCGTAGTTTAAATAACACATATGGCTGTATACCTTCATTATCGTAATTCTTTTATTTTTTTACGTAGATTCTTTTCATATTTACACTGAAATAAACTAGCGTGCATTTCTACGAAACCGTAGAGTTTAATGATTACTAATTAGCTGAGGGTTAAATACTTGAATAGAGATTACTAATATGGCGATTCTTTTGGAAAATAAACGTATTTGCATGGTTCAAATAACACATATGGCTGTATTTTCTGGTGGATGGACATCCGTCAAATAGACGTCAAGTATGTTAAAACATGTTTTTCATTCATTATCCTACCATTTATGTTAGAAAAAAAATATTTGTTTTACTTCACAACAGGACAAATCTTATCAGCCATGTGGCATCATTAGGCATGTGATCTCATATTCGGCGATCGACGGAAACAATAAATATTGGAAATCGAGGGGAAAAAGCATTATAAATTTCAGACTTGGAACTTGACCCGCAGATAAGCCGACCCCCCTTCTTCCAGGCCATATATTTGTCCTAAATTTCTCGGCTTATACGCGAGTATATACGGTAATTTATATTTGATTTAATTTAATTGTATAGTGAAATTGAGGCTATACTGGGAGTACACAACCTTAGACATGTAAATAGCTTCTAGAAAGTGATCACGTGACCCTGATATGGAAATCTGTTTTGTGTCTTAGATTAATGTATAAGCTTTCTCAGTAGAGAAATTAAGGTGTTTTTTTTCTGTTGTGACCAGTTTGAGTTATATTTAAATTTTTCTTCCAATTTTTTTGATTCAAATAGATTATTTTTCTCTGAAAATACTTGTGCTCGAAATTATTTCTTGGACAAAGACATTTATTAAAATTTTATTCAGAATACAAACACCAGAATATTATTTTCTGTGGTTCTTCAAAGAATTATTGACACTTCAGTACTATACAGGCTACAGCATGTCGTGACCTTCCATTTTCTGTTTTTATCAGGACTCAAACTCAAATTCATTAGAATATTTTATTACAAGGACTTATAATTTTTAATTCTGGAATTATTCTTTGATTATTTTTGGATTTGATTCTTAAAACTAAGATTCCTTGTTGTTACCTTGTTTTTCTTGGGAAATAAATTATTTTTTTAAGTTTTACAAAGCTTGTTGTCTTCACTTTTTCGTTGTTACTGTTTATAAGAGCCTAAACATATAACAATACAAAAAGTGAAATTTGCACCAGGGGGCAATACCACATTTCCAGTTTGCTTTTTTTGCATTGATTGATATGGTAACAGCTATATCATATTTGACTGCTCAAAGGATGCATTTTTATGCTTTTAACTTCCGATAGTATTATGTAGTGAACCAAGCATCTGATGGCTGAGTCAACTGTAACATTACCCAGACCATTACAAGTAAAATTTAATACAGTATGTAGTCAAGGCCATTACAAGTAAAATTTGATACAGTATGTACTATCATTGCTTCTACTACCAACTCACTTTGAATGTAAATATTGCAAAGTAGTATTTTCCTTATTTTATAGGAACAGATTAAATATCCCAAGTATGTTTTGGGTAATTTCACCATTGAGCTTCTCCTGGTGAATGTATTTATCATTAAAAAAAACTAACGAATAAATAGATACAAACAGTTTTATTAATATTTTTATTATGTATAATTCAATTTTGTACAAAAGTAATATATTATACCTTGATATATTATTGATGAATTTTCAATGTTTCATCAGATCTGAAATTATATAATAAATATTATGGTGTTTATATTAATAAATAAGTATTATATTAATGATTATATAAATAAATAATATATTGAAAAAAATCCGTAAAATACACTTTCATTTGTAAAGAATTAGTGAACATGATTTACAAAAAGTCTGATGAAGCAATAAAGCGAAACCGATCACTCGTTCTATGTGTTTGTGTTGCTTATTTTATCATTTATCATGAAAGAAGATACATATTATGGTGGTTGATATATGGTTGTTGTTATTCAACGAGTTTCATAAATTTAATATTAAATCATTACCCTTTCAAGATTATTTTTATCACAGTATGTATTTCAGTGGAAATTATTTAGATGAAAAGAAGAATGAATATTAACTTTATTCATTCTGACAGACAGTGCACCTTTCATTTGTTGTGCATAAAATATAGTCTCAAACAAAGTTGATTTAGTAAAACTAGATTATAGTTTTGTACAAACTATAAATCAAATGAAAAGCATTTTATAATTATGGCAAAATCATTTTTCAAAACAGAATGATCATATATATATATATGGTTTTTCCCATTAGAAAAAAATCATGATACCAAGATAGATTTATCATTCTGTTGCTATAATTATACTGACATTTATATATACTGAAAACATTTATAAAACTCTCATGATAAGTGTAGAGTAAAAATAAAATTAAATATTAATAGTCAAGTATATTTTTAATTAATTAAATTGTAATTAAGTTATAAACCATAATTACAGAGGGAAAATCTACTGTCTGTTGTGTGTCATTATTTGTTTTGTTTTCATGTTACTGTAGTATCATTTTTTTTCGTTGGGCTCAATTTTCGTGGTTTTGTAAAAAAAAAAGGCATTTTCGTGGGGACGTAAATTCGTGGTTTTGCCTGTCAAATTTTGCATATTATAAGGTAATTTCATGGTTTAACCTCTATAAGTACCCCAAATAAAGAATACAAAAGAATGAAACGATGCTGACGCAAACAGCGGTCACATTAATGTTTAAAACAATACTACCATCTGTATGAGTACATATCTAAGACTCGGCAAGTTCAATACTTACAACGTGTTTTTGACCAAGTGATTAACATCTGTCAAAGCAGACTCAGCCAACAACACTGAACAATACTTCCACCTATGTGAGTACATATCAAACACCCGTCAGGATTATTCAGTTTCGCCATGTTTTCGTTTGAGTGTTCAAGATCAAAGGAAGCCGAAGCCGCCAACAAAACCAGACCAATCAGTTATTAAAGTACATTTGAATAATCTCTTACTTAAACCACTGTCCATAAAGTTGCAATAACAGTACTTTATGACTATCATGGCGTTAACACAGTGGCTTAAGAGTGGTGAAATTCAACTTAGATCACCCTCGGTTCCTGGACTTCCTAACCCATCAGAAGCTGAGAACCCGGCGCAGGCTCTCGCTTACCAGGCAGCTAATGACGCAGTAGAACCACTGCTTCAGTCTGTGTCCCGGAAAAGAAAGTGAGGAGAGTATAACTGTTATAGCGAGGAATTACGGGCAAAGATAGCCAGATATTCCATCGATAATGGTGTTGCCAAGGCAGCCTGCAAATTCAGTAGCGATCTGAGTTGTACTATCAGTGAGACCACTGTACGGAGTATGCGGGACCAATAAATAAAGTTAAAAAAGCAAGATGGGCAAGAACATTTAAATTTACCAAAATCACCCCGGGGCAATCCTTTGATGCTAGGAAGCATGCTTGATTTAGAGGTACAGGACTGGATCAAGAAAGTTAGAATTAATGGAGGAGTTATAAATATTAGGATTGTGATGGCTGGGGCAGAGGCTGTGATTACCAAGCATGCTCGCAGCCAGCTGGCATGTTACGGTGGGCACATCAGCATCACCAAGCATTGGGCGAGGTCGCTACTTCGCCGTATGGGATTTGTAAAGGATCAAAAAGCGTAAAACAGCTACCCAGTGATTTTGAAGACATTAAGAAAATGTTCTTGAAAAAAGTTTACAATGTAGTGAAACAGCACAATATTCCGGACTGTCTTATAATAAACTGGGATCAGACCGGGTGCCAACTGGTTCCAGGTGGCGACTGGACGATGGAAACCCGTGGATCAAAGCAAGTGTCAGTTTCCGCACTTGATGACAAGAGGCAGATTACGATTTTACTCGCAATAGCAAAATCCGGAACTCTCCTGCCCCCACAAATTATTTACGCAGGGAAGACTGAAAGATGCCTGCCTAATGGTGTAGTTTTCCCTGACCACTGGGATGTGACTCAAACAGAATCACACTGGAGTAACGAAGAATCAATGCTGCGTTATGTGGATAATGTCATCATTCCATACGTGAACAAAACACGTGACCGGCTGCCCCTTGCGCAATGCAACCAGCAAGCAGTGGCAATATTTGATGTGTTTAGAGCCCAACAAAGTGCGAAAATGCTAACTAAATTGAAAGAAAGTGGAATAACTCCTTTATTTGTGCTTGCCTCTTGTACAGACCAGCTTCAACCACTAGACCTGACCGTAAATAAAGAATACAAAGAAGAACTAAAGTTACACTTCCACGAGTGGTATGCTAAACAGGTCACGGACATAATTACGGAAAAAGAAGGTGACGATCAGTGCAGAGTAGTAGTAAACCTTGCAACCTCGTTAATAAAACCAATTCACGCTAAATGGATAATTGCAACTCACGCGACACTGAGTGAGTGATCGAACCTAATTATGAAAGGTTTCGAGAAAGCTGGACTTGTTTAATTTGGGGATTATTTACCCGGGAAACATTTATAAGTACCATGAGACTTGATTGAATAAGTATTAAATCTAATTTTCATATGCAGTTATTTTGTATTACTAGTATTTTTTCTTTCTTTCTTTCTGTTTAGTATTACTATTGTTTGAATATGTTATGCTTTTTCTATATTTTCTCTCTATCCTTACTTAAATGAAACACTGTAAAAAAAAAAAAAAAAAAAACGGGTCGGGAATGGGGGGGGGGGGAATCATCAACCTATGTGGCTCATTTTTCGTTGGGGATTTAAATTCGTGGTTTGTGGCAACCACGAAAACCACGAAAATTGATCCCCCACGAATATTGATGATACTACAGTATGTCAATACTTGTATCTCCAATTAGACTTATTTGATCACCATTAAAACATATGCAGACTGAAATAACCTAAGGACATAAAAAAATATAAGACTCAGTCTGTTGCATGTAAGCTTAATGCTAGATAATATTTAACTTTTTCACATACCTCTACTGCTTATTATCATGTAATGCTCAATGCTTGATAATATTTACCTTTTTCACATACCTCTTCTGCTTATTATCATGTAATGCTCAATGCTTGATAATATTTACCTTTTTCACATACCTCTACTGCTTATTATCATGTAATGCTCAATGCTTGATAATATTTACCTTTTTCACATACCTCTACTGCTTATTATCATGTAATGCTCAATGCTTGATAATATTTACCTTTTTCACATACCTCTACTGCTTATTATCATGTAATGCTCAATGCTTGATAATATTTAACTTTTTCACATACCTCTACTGCTTATTATCATGTAATGCTCAATGCTTGATAATATTTAACTTTTTGACATGCCTCTACTGCTTATTATCTGGTGTACTTGCTAACAAGTCAAATTGCAAGCAGCATAAAACCTGATCTGCCATCTCATAATTAGCCAAATGTATGTCATTTGTTTCTACTGATTACTCTTAACACACTACATAGACCCCGATATTCTGGCACATTATGGTATGGCAGATCTGCATCTGTGCAGTTTGTAGTTGGATTTGACTTTACAAGTGAATGTATATGGTCCATATTTCTCTGCCACAAAATTATACATTGTGTCTACATCATTCATTTACATCAACCAGAATTAATTAGTTTGTTCATGTTTTTGTGTTGTTTTATCACTGTCTTATGTTGTTTATTTATAATAGGAAGTTGCAGCAATGGAGAAAAGAGTGTATGAAATTGCTTCAAAGTTTGGGTAAGTGTTATGAGTCTATGGTCTTAATATGAGTAACAAAAAAGAGTGAAGACAACAAGCTTTGTAAAATTTAACAAATAATTTATTTTTGTAGAATACAAAGTGAAAAGTTAGAAGAAAAAAAAACACTTTTGGTTTTGCAAATTAAATCCAAAATTAATCAAAGAATTAAAGGCACAAGTCAGAGTAATAAAAAGTCTTGAATAAAATTGAGTCCCTCATAGATTTAAAATTGAAGGTGATGACGTGTCTGTTATGGCCTGTGTCAACAGTCCTTTGTTGAATCACATAAATATTATTCCAGATTAAAATTCAATGTAAATTCCAACGAATTCGTTATGCAAGAATTGTGTCCAAGCACTTTTATATTTCAGAGAAAATAATCACTTAAATTCAACAATTTGAAGAAAATAAAATTCAGCCCAAACTGGACACAACATATATTATTAGAAATTAAAGTACCAGATGTTAAAGCACAACTTGTAAAACTCTGACCATTATCAAATGGAAAATAACTTTCTAGCATGATTTAATGAGCCTTCTTTATTTAAAAGATAATAGCCTATAAAATCAACTTTAGAGTATCCAAAACCATGACCCAAATCAACATGTTTACCTGAAAAATAATTTGGCTAATTGGCTCATACATATACAGAATCATGAAGCTATTATTAGTTGTTTACATCAGTGAAATAAATTAAAAAAGTCAATCAGGTCAAACAGAACTGAATTCAATTTTAGACATGGCCAAGTCCAGCAAACAATGTTATCTTGCAATAACATGTAATGAAATAATAAAAACAGTTGAAAATAACAGACATGCAATTAAATAAAATAAATATAACAGTATGTAAGAGAGTACTGACTCAAAAATGGGTGATTTTACTAAATCGGTATTCAGTTTGTACCATATTTTCATTCATTGTGCATTTCATTTGCGTTTGTTTGCATTTCATTATGTTTTCTGAGAATTTTAGTTATAGCCACAAAATTAACACAAATGCTGAAAATTCTGTGCAACTAGTTTTGCATTTTAATCTATGCTGCTTCAGGCACGAAATGATTTGAAAGTAACGGATAACCTCTTTTATTTAAAACAACAATTATGTCATTATGTAGCGTCATAAATGATATACATCATCATAACAATTATATACAGTTATATATGATAGGATCTAAAAGATACAGGAGTCTCTAATGAAACTTGAATTAATAAAATAATAAAATAAACTAGAGACAAACAGTCATACTTATAATTATATTGCTATAAAGGATATACAATATATCAATTTTAATTATACAATTTTATATTTTGTACTGGCATTAAGTCCATTAAGATACAAAGTACGAATCCAGTAAGTTTTTTTAATGAGTCTATTAATGTCACACTGCACAATATCTACTGACATGAAAGAAAAATCAAGTAAAGAGTGATTATTGGTGTTAAAGTGTGTTGAAATATTAGAGAAACATCAAATCTTTATAATTTTTTTATATCAAAGCGATGATTATTCATTCTCTTAGAAACTTGTTGAAGTGTTTGTCCAACATATTGCATGCTACATTTTGTACAGGTTATTAAATAAATCACATCAGTTATTGCCTCAGAAATACATTCTGAGCTTGCGTCTATTGGTTGCATTCATTGTTCCCTTTCATTTTCATTTATTTCGAATGTATTTCCCAAAGTCTTGATTTCAGTTTGATCATATAACAAAATAGAAATTCATAAAATGCAAATGACAGCATTATGTGATAAATAAAAGTTTGGGTGCAACAGGACTAAATGTAAAAATATGGTCGTGGAATATTCAATACAATTATCCACATGCAAAGCTGGGCATGCAAGGATGCCCACTGCTGTAGATCATACAACATGGCAAGCTATTACAGCAAAAATCCGAAATTGTTTATCAGTTGAAAAAAGTAATGTTTTCTTGTAAACAGTTTTTAAAAAAAGTAATGTTTTAATTATAAATTGCAGAAAATGGATTAAGTTGGAGAAAGCACTAAACTGGGGACAGTAATACACAAGTTCATGTATAGTCTGACTTTGTATGAATCTACTGTTATTGTTTCATTTTACTTATTAAAAGTTGCATTTCATTAAATTCAGCGGGTCCGCATGTTACATTGGACTAAAACTTATATCCGACAAAAATGATTATCAATTTAACCCGGGTCAAGATAATAGGGGAAAAGTTAACAAACAAATATTTTTTCTTCACTGGACCAGAACACTCAACATACATGGGTTCTCAATATTTCTGAGGTTGAGGTAATTGGGTTTGACTGTAGTAGCTGTTTTGCTCTCCACATTAATTTGGTAAAATATTGAAGAATGAAGCTTAAGGCCTTCTACTAGTGACTTAAATACAGGATGTCTTTATGGCCATTAAGCTTTTGAACAAGGGTAGTACCTTTATTATCTATATATGTAGGAAATTTCAGCAGCTGGTACAACATAAAGGTTCCATAGTCAGAAGTCTTAATCTAGTTAGAAGTGGTTTTATTAGTGTTCATCCAGCCTATGTGGAATTAGTAGTTAATTTAGCATTAGTTTGTATCTGTACATACATGGTAATGGTGTACATTGTCATGATACAATCACATCACCTGGATGGAGATACATTACACACCATGATACAATCACATCATCAGGACGAGATGCATTACATACCATGATACAATCACGTTACCTGGATGGAGATACAGTACATACCATGATACAATTACATTACTTGGATAGAGATACAGTACATGCCATGATACCATCACATTACCTGAATGAGATACAGTACATACCATGATACAGTCACATTACCTGGATGGAGATACATTACATACCATGATACAATCACATTACCTGGATGGAGATACTTTACATACCATGATACAATCACATCACCTGGAGGGAGATACATTACATACCATGATACAATCACATTACTTGGATGGAGATACATTACATACCATGATACCATCATTACTTGGATGGAGATACAGTACATACCATGATACAATCACAGTACCTGGATGGAGATACAGTACATACCATGATACAATCACATTACCTGGATGGAGATACAGTACATACCATGATACCATCACATTACTTGGATGGAGATACAGTACATACCATGATACAATCACATTACCTGGATGGGATACAGTACATACTACGATACAATCACATTACCTGGATGGAGATACAGTACATACCATGATACAATTACATTACTTGGATAGAGATACAGTACATACCATGATACAATCACAATACCTGGATGGAGATACAGTACATACCATGATACCATCACATTACTTGAATGGAGATACAGTACATACCATGATACAATCACATTACCTGGATGGGGATACAGTACATACCATGATACAATCACATTGCCTGGATGGAGATACAGTACATACCATGATACTTATCAGACTGTTAGCAGGCAATGCAATACATAGTGTGACAGAGGAGTGTAAATACACTATTTATCATTATCCCAGCTGCAAGCATTTAGGGGTCCCAGGTGACTGAGTGGTCTACAGTGTTCTTATGTACCAATCACTGCCATTTCACCTTTGTGTGAGTTTGAGTCTCAGGCTGTCACAGTATGTGTGTGTGTGTGAGAAAGCTTGCCATTATCTTTTCCCAGGTGTTTCGTCCACTAATCGAACTTTCCACCATGCATAGCATATAATTTGCTGAAAATAACACTGAAACCAAAACAACAACAACAATCAACCTTGCTTTTTTGTCATTGTATATAATGTCTGTTTTACATATTGACATTGTCAAGAAAGTGTCCGGTTTACAAATTTTACCTGAATATATCTTGATCATTTTGGAGATTTTGCATGTGTTTTTTTTACACTGAAGCAGTCAGATAATACAAAAGAACAGCACTGAAATATTTAGTACTTTTATGACAGATACTCTCAACTTTGTTTTTTATATCATGATACATGACCCTGAAACACTACTTCTGATGTATTGTTGTGTTCAATAAATAGTATGTATTGGGATATATATTGGAATATTCTGGCATTGGTATACATGTCTTTGCAATATGTAATTATAGAAAAATATAATGATACCAGTAAGTATCAATGTATTGTTGCACCACATCTGTTAACATACTGTGTTGAGGTCTTTGTGCAAGTTTATTATTACATTCAACAGCCCATGGTTACATTTCTTCAAATTTAGCTAAGTAAAGCATGGGCTTGTCAAAAACGGGGTCTAATGTAATATAAATAATAATTAATGAATTGTGACAAGTACATGTATATTTTGTCATTCACACCTGTATTTACCTGTTGCAGAGGTTTAGCTGCTGGTGCTGAAAACGGAGAAAGAGGCTACATGCTGACTTTTGTTATAGCTTATTTGAGAGTAAGTAACTTTTGCATTGTTTACTTTGGAGCAAAAGACGCTTTTTTTATTTGTTTGACATTTTAAAAAAAGTTGTGAGTTAACATTATGATAATTCATAATTTCATACACAGTTTGCTCAAATCAAATGTTACTATGTGTACTATGGATTTAGCATGTCAAATTTTCATATGACATTTTCTGAGACAGATTTGGGGAATGCTATATAGGTGTTTTTGAAACCTATTGTTTGTGTGTACCAGTCATGTCTTTGGAGAGGGTATTTAGTGTTACCTATGGTCATTGGACCTTTCAATTATGTCCACCCATTCCACTATTCTGTGGGATATTTTGTGTTACCCATGTCAATTTGACCTTTCAATTATGTCCATTCATTCCTCATTTCGGTTGGATATTTTGTGTTACCCATGTTAATTTGACCTTTCAATTATATCCATTCATTCCTCATTTCGGTTGAGTATATAGTGTTACCCATGTTAATTTGACCTTTCAATTATGTCCATTCATTTCTCATTTTGGTATTTTGGTAATTTGTGCTACATTTCTCCCATCAACCTCAGGTAGCAGAGTGGTCTACAGTACCTTACAGATCAGTGTCCACCTCGAATACGGGAGGTCATGTTTTAAATTCATGGCCAAATCATGCCAAAGACAAGGTCGTGTTTTATATTCATGACCAAATCATACCAAAGACAAGGTCATGTTTTAAATTCATGGCCAAATCATGCCAAAGACAAGGTCGTGTTTTAAATTCATGGCCAAATCATACCAAAGACAAGGTCGTGTTTTAATTCATGGCCAAATCATACCAAAGACAAGGTCGTGTTTTAAATTCATGGCCAAATCATACCAAAGACAAGGTCGTGTTTTAAATTCATGGCCAAATCATGCCAAAGACAAGGTCATGTTTTAAATTCATGGCCAAATCATACCAAAGACAAGGTTGTGTTTTAAATTCATGGCCAAATCATGCCAAAGACAAGGTCGTGTTTTAAATTCATGGCCAAATCATACAAAAGACAAGGTCGTGTTTTAAATTCATGGCCAAATCATACCAAAGACAAGGTCGTGTTTTAAATTCATGGCCAAATCATACCAAAGACAAGGTCATGTTTTAAATTCATGGCCAAATCATACCAAAGACAAGGTCGTGTTTTAAATTCATGGCCAAATCATACCAAAGACAAGGTCGTGTTTTAAATTCATGGCCAAATCATACCAAAGACAAGGTCGTGTTTTAAATTCATGGCCAAATCATGCCAAAGACAAGGTCGTGTTTTAAATTCATGGCCAAATCATACCAAAGACAAGGTCGTGTTTTAATTCATGGCCAAATCATACCAAAGACAAGGTCATGTTTTAAATTCATGGCCAAATCATACCAAAGACAAGGTCGTGTTTTAAATTCATGGCCAAATCATGTTAAAGACAAGGTCATGTTTTAAATTCATGGCCAAATCATACCAAAGACAAGGTTGTGTTTTAAATTCATGGCCAAATCATACCAAAGACAAGGTCGTATTTTAAATTCATGGCCAAATCATACCAAAGACAAGGTCGTGTTTTAAATTCATGGCCAAATCATGCCAAAGACAAGGTCGTGTTTTAAATTCATGGCCAAATCATACCAAAGACAAGGTCGTGTTTTAAATTCATGGCCAAATCATGCCAAAGACAAGGTCGTGTTTTAAATTCATGGCCAAATCATACCAAAGACAAGGTCGTGTTTTAATTCATGGCCAAATCATACCAAAGACAAGGTCGTGTTTTAAATTCATGGCCAAATCATACCAAAGACAAGGTCGTGTTTTAAATTCATGGCCAAATCATGCCAAAGACAAGGTCATGTTTTAAATTCATGGCCAAATCATACCAAAGACAAGGTTGTGTTTTAAATTCATGGCCAAATCATACCAAAGACAAGGTCGTGTTTTAAATTCATGGCCAAATCATACAAAAGACAAGGTCGTGTTTTAAATTCATGGCCAAATCATACCAAAGACAAGGTCGTGTTTTAAATTCATGGCCAAATCATACCAAAGACAAGGTCGTGTTTTAAATTCATGGCCAAATCATACCAAAGACAAGGTCGTGTTTTAAATTCATGGTCAAATCATACCAAAGACAAGGTCGTGTTTTAAATTCATGGCCAAATCATACCAAAGACAAGGTCGTGTTTTAAATTCATGGCCAAATCATACCAAAGACAAGGTCGTGTTTTAAATTCATGGCCAAATCATGCCAAAGACAAGGTCGTGTTTTAAATTCATGGCCAAATCATACCAAAGACAAGGTCGTGTTTTAAATTCATGGCCAAATCATACCAAAGACAAGGTCATGTTTTAAATTCATGGCCAAATCATACCAAAGACAAGGTCATGTTTTAAATTCATGGCCAAATCATACCAAAGACAAGGTTGTGTTTTAAATTCATGGCCAAATCATACCAAAGACAAGGTTGTGTTTTAAATTCATGGCCAAATCATGCCAAAGACAAGGTCGTGTTTTAAATTCATGGCCAAATCATACCAAAAACTTATACAAATGCTACTGGCAGCTGCCTCACTTGGCGCTCAGCATTAAGAGGCTAGTGTTATGACTGGTGTCAGGATAATGTGACTGGGTTTAACATCATGCTGCATGTTTATGGCATGATGCTTCAATACTATACATCACTATAAACTGCCACACTGCAGACATCATAGCGAAATCATTGAAAAATTGTTGAAGCTATGTCAAAAATTGAAATCACACACACATACAGATTAGTGTCATCTTGTATTATTGTGGGTTTATATTATTGGCCTGGCCAGTGTGGGTACATGAGCTTGCTAAGAGCTTTCCATTGGTTGATGGTTCTTTCTAGGCCTTTTCTGGGTTCATCAGATATAATGGCAGTCATGTAGAGCCAATGATGTGCTGAAAAATGGCATTAAACCCACTACAATAGCACTGGTCATCCAGCAAGTTTTCCAGCATGTTTATAAATTAAGATCTGCTAAATAACATTTGGAGGACTCAGAGTCTAAAGAAATTTGGTATGATCCATTATGTTAGAAAGACCTAGCTTAAATCTTTTTTTCCCCCCTTCATTCTATTCTAATTCATATTGACAGAGTTATGGCCTCTGTTTGACCAAGCACTTTGTTTTGCATACTGAACTGTGTTGTCTTCAATTGTACCTTAATATCAGGGACACCTGTGTGACATGGACATAATTATATTAGTAGTGCCATGTAATACAAGATCAACTGGAGATTATATGGTTCATATACTGCTTGAAAAGGTGTCAGTTTTAATAGGAACATGTCTGAGTCTGTTTTGTTCTAAATGATATCCAGTCAAATATACATGAAATGATATCCAGTCAAATATACATGAAATGATATCCAGTCAAATATACATGAAATGATATCCAGTCAAATATACATGAAATGATATCCAGTCAAATACAACCTGCATATATCAGAAGTTACCACACAATTGTGTTGCTTGTGGACAAGGAAACTATAGTATAGGAATTGAACATGAAAAAAATGTAACAGAGAAATTTGACATTTCAATCCTTCTTTCTGTAACATGTCCTTTATAAAGAGGTATTGGAATAAGCAGGTTTTACTATAGATTAGTTAACTGAAGTGATATTTTATTTTATTACAGGACTTGGGTTTTGATTATTACATAGTTGCTGAATCTTTTGAGACTTCAGTTCCTTGGGATAGGTAAGTCTGTACTGAATATATAGGTGCATGTAGCATAGAAACAAGTATTGAAGACGCAAAATCTAGAGGTACATAATACTGTTATTGAAATGTTAATAAATACAGATGTGAATTCTTAAGACTTGTCCTTATTATTAAAAAAATATTATTATTATTATTTTTATTATTACTATGATTGTGATTATTAAATTATATGGATTTTAAATAGCATCAGCATTCTAAAATGCTGATCCACAATTTAGCCATTTATCAATATTTTTTTCCTTGCATTTGAAGAACCACTTTTATAGCATGATCTAGTCACTCAGCTAGCTTGACGTGTATTTTGTTTTTGCATCAGCTGTACTCAGGGCATGGAATCACACATGCTCAGTTTTGTTCTTTTCTATACTGTTTTTTTTTCTAGATTGTTATATAATAATATATTAATGTTGTAATTGTATGATATGTATGTTAAGAAGAACTGTCATATGCATTTTATATTTAATGAAGGCCGTTACGATAAAATCAAGACTTATTGAGCAACTGAAAAGGACATGATCGTTATGATAACTCGTATTACCAAAGTAATTTTGGTCAACTATGAACTTTGGGAGAGATGAGATATAAAATGACTTTGTTGCGACTTGTGTATATGAGACTTTAGTAAATTATTAGATATTATGACCTGCCATTGCAGAACTGATATTATTTTGTGGCAAATTTATAAAATCTTGGTTATTGTAATTAAAAAAATCTACAAAAAACATGTATATATTTCTCACTCAGCAACTAGAAAGAGGCTGGTTCTATAAATAGTGAGTACAGTATAGGTGTAGGTGCAAAACTGCAAGAGATGTATACATTTTGGCTCGTGGGTGGTCGGGTTGTGATCTGCTTTCACTGTTACATATGAAATATAATCACCATTATCCTACATAAATTGTCCTCCATTGGATCCTAATTAATGATATCAATTCAGAAGTTAAAGTCAGTAAATTGATGAGTGGCATACTAAACTAAAATGTTGTAATGTACTCACAGCTTCTTGGGTCAGTCAAGACAGAGTTGCAGTCAGTGAAGACGGAGTTGCTTCAGACTAAATGTTTGGAAAATGACCAAACACTAACAAGCTAAAGCTTCACAGTAGACTTATACATATACCATTGGTGCCAAATCCATTCGTAATGTTGTACTTGTGCTTTTCACTTTACCACATAGTTTTGATCAGTAACACAGAAGATTGACGGAGTGAAACCATATATCTTTCGTACTAATAAAAACAGTTGGCAAATGGCAGTTGCATAGTCCAAAGCACTACAACCAGATTATAAACATAGAATCACACCAAAATAAGGATAAAAGATCAAAACCCATTGCATTTTGTTAAAACATTCAAGTTATACTCAAATATATAAAACCTTTAAGATACTATCCTTTTGCATGCCATCCATCTGTTTATATATCACTGTTTGTCTACATCTGTCTCTGTCTTCTTTGCCCATTTTCTCCATATATCACTGTTTGTCTACATCTGTCTCTGTCTTCTGCGCCCTTTTTCTCTATATATCACTGTGTGTCTACATCTGTCTCTGTCTTCTGCGCCCTTTTTCTCTATACAGTGGGACCCTGCTATAACCCGCCCCGCTATAACCCGAATTCGGATATAACCCGGTCGTGGCATGGCTCCCGAAATTTTGGGTAATTCATTACAGGTATTTTTCTCAAAGACCAAAAAAATAAAAAAAAATTAAGTATGAAAAAAAAAAAAGAGTTTAATTATCATTCTCATATTCGTCTAAACAGTGCGAAAAAGAACGTGTAGAAAATGTATTATCAAATTTCTTCTAGTTTTGTGCCAAAATAAACGTCGGAAATACGAACCAATTGCTGGGCCTACTGAGAACTTTGATCTTTGTTTATTGTTGAAAAATTACAGCTCATAAGTGTCAATATTATAATTACTGATTCCTGAGTAATGAAGCCATCGTGTCTACTTTGTGTTTGTCTTGAATGCATTCCAAATACAATCGTTGCTCAAATAATCTCCGATATATGTTCTCTTAATTTCATACACAACTAAGCAACAGCCAATGCAGCGGTTGATAAAAGATTCTCACCTGAATGTATAAATCAATTAATTTAAGTACATTGTTTATCATCAAAGTGAACTGCCGAGCTAAACAGTGACATAATTCAGTGGTTAAAATACAGCCAGTTCTGCCTGCTATATTTATTAGAGTACATCAAAAGAACATGATGCAATAACTGGGTGGCAAGTTCAAAGGACTTTGACTAGCAGCTTGGGTGGGAAAATGTGCTGAAATTTACAATGACTGAATTCAGAGACAGAAAGATCCTGAGATGTACATGTAGTTATTATAAGAATACACTTTAGCTTCCATTATTTAATCTATGGACATGTACTATTTCATCATTCATTACGTACACCCTTTACGTAATTTTTGTTTTTTTCTTTTCATTGAATTCAGTCACATAATGATCTGTGACAAAATTATTGAATATTTTACATCCGTGTGTGGATATTTTCGATGGAAATATTTGTATTATGGATTCAATGTATGTTACAAGATTCGCTAGTGAGTACACGGTGTTGATACTATTTTCATGCAATAGATTATACATATATACTTAAATTAGACACGTGTATGTACCAATGCATGGTTCTCTGAATAAAGTAATATATTATATCTGCAATTTCTGTTACCACAGCAAATGTTTTTCTCATTTAATATATATTGATCAAAAATGGTAATTGTGCCATGCATTTTCGCACCTGTCTTTATGTAAACCCCCCCCCCCCCCCATTAAATAAAAAAATATGTTGGTATTGTACATGGTTGCTTATAACACGATTCGGTTCATAGCCCGGTCGGATTCTATGGCTCCCAACTACCGTGTTATAGCGGGGTCCCACTGTATATCACTGTTTGTCTACATCTGTCTCTGTCTTCTTTGCCCATTTTCTCTCAATATCACAGTGTGTCTACATTAGTCTCTGTCTTCTTTGCCCTTTTTCTCTCGCATTGAAAAATATTTTCTTATTTTCTCTTGTCATGATTCATTTGAAAGTTATGGGCTCAGTAAAATTGGATGCTCTGCATTACATGAAGATGGGTGACTGTCATTCCTTAAACACTTTCAGATGCCTGGATCTCTGTAAGAATGTGAAAGACAGACTTCACCGAGAGTGCAAGGAGAGAGGAATACAGTTTCCCCCATATATCACATGCAGGTAAAATGATTGCAAGCCATTTCAAATTCTATCCAGTATCACACAACTTTGACGTATTTCCCAGTTTTGTGAGCAAGAAATGTTTTTGTGACAAAACTGAATACATCATCAGCAAATTATGTATCATGTGGAAAGATTGCTTTATTTTTTCATCTTCCTAAATCCTGTATTGAGCAATTACCGCATAAACAGATTTGTGTATCAGTATCTCAGAAAACATGGTTTTCGTCAGAGGCAGCTGCTTTTGACAGGTATTTGGTGTAATACAGGTACTATACAATTTTAGCAAGTTCTAATATTGTTAAATTTCTTTTGGATAAAACTTGTAAGAAACGGACATCAGCAAGGTCTCATCACAATGTATGTTACAGAACTTGCCTCTTATTCACAGAATAGACAATACAAGTCAGTATTTGTTATAAGAAATTGGGTTTTATTGGGCACGAGGTTTTGACTTGGGGATAAATACATTTCTGCTTTGTTACACCATGCAGATACAATACAATAACATTTACTGCAACTATAAATACCATCATCAGTGCATTATTGATCTGCACAGTTCCCATGCTACCGGGACTCGGGGAGGAGGGGGAGTTGGAAAAAATGATTTCAAATGAAAGTCTGGAAAAAAGTCGGAAAATTTTCTCCACAATCAAATACCCAAAACAATTGCATAATTGAGTCATAACTGAAGTGACTGTGAGCTAAATTTATTGAGTTCTGACCAGAATATTAGGAGGTTGCAGTATGGATCATTTGGGTATTTGTAATAAATATATTTGTTGAGACAATCCAAACATTCATTGGAATTAGATTCGTTTAGTAGACTTTTTTTTTTACAAACAATATCTTTTTATCTGGAAGGTATGAAAACCAGCATAGCATCACAAAAGGCCAACATGGTGGTGTTAAAGCATAACCGCTTTGCGGATGGGCTAGCAAACTTAAATGTTAAACCTAGTTAAAGGAAGCAAAATAATTTATGCTCATGTTGTTTCCATGTAGCAACATAATGCAAGTCAGCAAAGTAAAGTTAGAATTTGTATTATGTACATTGAAATGGCTTTAAACGCCAATTATAGGAATATAGTCGGATTTGTTTTGTGTACTCATTTTGTGGTTTTGTACATGATCGTCTTTTCTGACATGTTTTGGAGAGTCTTGAAATGTTTTAAGATTTGGATGTTCCTTAGTTATATTCAGTCATATGTTAACCTTGAAAAAATTAATTTCATCCTGGAAGAAACCTGGAAAAGACCTGGAAATATATATTTAGAAAACCGTGGGTACCATGATATGTACACTGATTCGGTTTACAGTATATTCAATATATGATATGTACACTGATTCGGTTTACAGTATATTCAATATATGATATGTACACTTGATTCGGTTTACAGTATATTCAATATGAATATATTTAGAAAACCGTGGGAACCATGATATGTACACTGATTCAGTTTACAGTATATTCAATATATGATATGTACACTGATTCGGTTTACAGTATATTCAATATATGATATGTACACTGATTCGGTTTACTGTATATTCAATATATGATATGTACACTTGATTCGGTTTACAGTATATTCAATATGAATATATTTAGAAAACCGTGGGAACCATGATATGTACACTGATTCAGTTTACAGTATATTCAATATGAATATATTTAGAAAACCGTGGGAACCATGATATGTACACTGATTCAGTTTACAGTATATTCAATATATGATATGTACACTGATTCAGTTTACAGTATATTCAATATATGATATGTACACTTGATTCGGTTTACAGTATATTCAATATGAATATATTTAGAAAACCGTGGGAACCATGATATGTACACTGATTCAGTTTACAGTATATTCAATATATGATATGTACACTGATTCGGTTTACAGTATATTCAATATGAATATATTTAGAAAACCGTGGGAACCATGATATGTACACTGATTCAGTTTACAGTATATTCAATATATGATATGTACACTTGATTCGGTTTACAGTATATTCAATATGAATATATTTAGAAAACCGTGGGAACCATGATATGTACACTGATTCAGTTTACAGTATATTCAATATATGATATGTACACTGATTCGGTTTACAGTATATTCAATATATGATATGTACACTGATTCGGTTTACAGTATATTCAATATATGATATGTACACTGATTCGGTTTACAGTATATTCAATATATGATATGTACACTTGATTCGGTTTACAGTATATTCAATATGAATATATTTAGAAAACTGTGGGAACCATGATATGTACACAGATTTGGTTTACAGTATATTCAATATATATATACACTGATTCGGTTTACAGTATATTCAATATATGATATGTACACTGATTCGGTTTACAGTATATTCAATATGAATGACCTATTAACCCATATATTTATGTTATTATCCATTTAGAGAGATAGACCAAATAAACCTAAACAAAAATCTGTGTGTAGAGCAAAAGCAGACAGACAGACAAGCATATGGACAGAATTATAGGCACATAAAAGAATATGCAGGTTGATAACCTATTAATGGTACTAAAATACATCTACATACATTTCAGAGAAATATACAGAGAACATGTAAAAAAAAAACGGTGACTTTAACCATATTATAAAATCTATTTTACATTATCATATGGGACAAAGGTCAAGTCACATTTTCCTCAAATCAAAAGAATCGTCAGTCACTTCTTATTGCAGTCCCTTGACCAGCACTCTTCAGAATGTCCAATGGAATGACCACCACTAAAATGCTGTTCATTGCTATGTTGTTTATGCAGACAAATAGCAAACTAACCAATAAAGTTACTTACGACATGTCATGCAATAGAACAACCCCGCAGGAACAGTAATTAGGGTAACTTCATTGCTCAGAATGAGCAAAACTCAACAGCTAATCCTGGTTCAAAGTTGCCTAAATAGCTAAATATGTGTAAAATGAGAATAACACAATGATTGCAACTGAGGACTTTATTTCACTCATCAATGAATATTAATTACATAAAATAATTAAATACCTACTTCTGCAGAATTATAACATGAATATATAAAATTATAAAATAGATGCCCATGCTTCATGACATTCTAATAAAGTTAGCTCCCTTTGCTTTGAAATCTCTCCACTTTGGAAATTCACTCTTTCTGTCTAATGATGCCAAATAAAATGTCAGATCCATTTTTGAGACTGATTTCACCTGGATGCAGAAAACTAGTGATGCTAAAATTATATTGTAAAACTGAAAAAATAAAAAATATTAAAAAACTTGTTTTTTGGTGTACCTAATTTTCAACCTGTCCAATTTGATAGTTTTAAATACTCGTCCTGCTTTTTATTTGTGAACAATTAATGATGGTATCATCTGCGTTTATTTTATGAACAATTAGTAATTGTAAATAATCCGTGACTTGGAGAATGGAAAAATATTTAAATAGGCTATATATGGCAGCCAGTATTAATGGTAGAGGTAGAATCTGGGGAAAATTCTGGAAAGATCCACCGGCAAGCTCTCTCACATACCCACATTCGCCGAATCTGAGACTCAAACCCACGCAGAGAGAGGTGAGATGGCAGTGATCCGTAACAAAGAGAGCTTTTGACTACTCAGCCACTTGAGGCCCCAATGAAGAGTTTTGGCTAAAATTGCTATTTCATCTGTTTTACTTGGACTTCGTTACTGGTTGTTTATAGTCCTGCTTTACAAAATAAAGCCAGAGCACATATCTCATTTGTGACTGATTCTATGGGATATTAATTGAGTACAGTACCATGGTATCTTGAAGTGAAGGAACAACGGATTTCATACTTATCATCCAAGATTGGGTCTTTGTCTGTAATATCAGCATGGAATGTTTCTTATTTAATTTTCTAAAACTTTTATCAGACAGTATTTATCAAATACTAGTAATAAACGTTTGCTGGGACATCATGTAAACCAAGGAGTTAAATTTTCTCATACTTGAACATTAATGTGTTCAGCTAATGTATTATTGGTATGAACCGATTAATTATAGCTGTGTTTTAAACTGTCTCTTTGTTAGTCTGCTTTTTCTACAATTTAATACATATTTATGGCAGGCTCAGCTAATGTGGGTATGTGAGTAAGCTTGCCGGTAGCTTCTCGTGGGTCAGTTGTTCTTTCTGGGGTTTTCCTGGGTTCTTTCTCCACCAATAATACTGGCCACCATGTATAGCCTATCTTGTGTTGAAAAAGGGTGTTAAACCCTACAACAACAACAACAACAACAACAACATATTTATGGTTCTTATGAGCTACTTTATAAAGAGAAAATCAAGCTGTCACATTTTTATTATATTACTATTCATTTATGGTTCCCATAAACCACATTACAAAGAGAATGAATGTTAATTAACACTTTGTCACATTTATTATATTATATAGTATATATTTGTGGTTCCCGTTGACCACATTATAAAGTGATCACTTTGTCAATGAATACTGTCAACATTCATTATATTTTTAGTATTTGTGGTACAACACATTAAAAGAAAGGATCACTCTGTTAATTAATACTGTCACATTTATCATATTATTTAGTACATAACTGTGAAACCCCTGAACCACATTGTAAAGAGGGGATCACTCTGTTAATGATTTCTTTGTCCCATTTTATATTATTTAGTACATAATTGTGAAACCCCTGAACCACATTGTAAAGAGGAGATCACTCCATTAGGGAATGCTTTGTCACATTTTATATTATCTAGTACCCAATTGTAGTTACCATGAGCCACATTGTAAACATATGATTATTCTGTTAATGAACACTTTTCATTATAAAATGCTGTTGGTGTAAAATGTACTTGACCTATTGAAGGCACTTTGATGTAATGTAGCCAACCATGGATACTAGTTAATGTTTGTATCATTTTCATATGAACTCCTTAAATTGAAAATATCCTGGTACATATGTGCAGGACTCGAAATTAGCGGTAGTCCGTTAGCCCGAGGCTAGTAATTTCCCGTCGGACTAGTAACTATCATAATGTTATTAGTCTGATGGGCTAGTAAGTTTTGTTTATCAACAGTCAGTGTTTGTTTACTCAGTACCTAATAAAGACATGACTTCGGCTTATATTCGGTACATTTGTTGGGAATTAAAAGCTCTCAGCATGGGCATATAAGATTTGAAAAATTTCTGCTTATTAATTTCAACAATACATTGAGGTCCGATTAATTAGGAGCACCTACTAAACTTACGCTATTAATGATGAGACCGTAATTGGCACTGTTGAATGCAACGCGCCGAGTCAGATGGCTTCGTTTGATGGGAATCCATATTTTCCAAGGTGAAACTAACATTTTCTTTTGATGTTAATATTTTAAAACAGTGTTTACAATAGCCACTGCTTTGATCCTGCAGAAGTAAAGACTTTATTAGGGAGAGACCATTTACTTGGGGGAGGGGGGGAGCAAAGGTCATGTGTTTTGAAACGTGTGTGTTGCTCGGACTTTCTTATATAAAGGACACTGCCATTCCTTTTTTTACTTTAAATAATTCGCGTTAGCTATACTGTAACATCTCGTATTTCAAAAAGAGGCACAATTCCTGCCTTATAAGACAAGCAAAATGTGGAGTTTTAAATAAGGTGTTCAGCCTCCAGAAAAAGCAAAAGTTGAATGAAAATGAAATAAAAGAGACGGATAATTCTTATGATAGGGAAAAGTGTAATCGGACGTTTCAGAAGACATGGACAAAAGACAGGGAAAGGCTGAATTATGATGAGAACAAGAACCTTATGCAGTGTAACTGGTGTATGGAATTCGCAAAATCAAGATGATGAAAATGGTGAAGAGTGACTGGAGATCTTGTTTGAGACCTTGGGTTCTATCCAACCTACTCTTTATGATCTTCCATACATGATCTGTCACCAGCAATACGTTCGTGGAATGTTTCAGAGAGACGGGTAAGAAGACCAGAACAAACCCCATATCGACCCAGAGTGCAGGTGGAGGACGAAAAATGACATTTGGATCCCTTTCTGGAATTGGATCCAGATTATCTTGAGAAACAACAAATGTTAATTGACTGATTGATGATTTGACGTAGGATTTATACTTCTGTACCTCTGCATGTCATATGATAATGCTATTTATGAAAGAAAATTGTTGTTAATCTCAATACAAGTGTGTGACATAGTTTTGTGGACAGGACTAGTAAATATTTAGCAGAACTAGTAATTTATCAGTACACTAGTCCTTCTGGCTACCAGAAATTTGTGTTAAATTCAAGCCCATATATATATATATATATATATATATATATATATATATATATATAGATCACTCTGTTATTCTTTCATTTGGACTCTATCTAATCCATTATATTAAAGAAATGTGTTTATACAAGATTAGCATGGGGAATTCAGAATTTAATTTTTTTTTAAAATCAATTTCAGGGTTACCCAGACATACGATGCTGGAGCGTGTGTGTATTTCTACTTTGGCTTCAACTATCGTGGTATTTCCAATCCAGTTAAAGTTTATGAAGATATAGAGGTATGGTCTTTCCTTATTATCAACCTATGCCTGCATCAGTATTATAAATATTTTCTTAACCTTGATAAAAGTGTTAAGTTTGACTTAAAATCTAAAATTGTATATACTTTATATATGGAGAACTTTCCTTGTGGTTTTTATTTTTACAACATTTGGCAGTAAACTAAACTTGAACTTGTGGAAATTAATCAAGTACAAATTTTAAAAAATTAAACAATCTGAATGCTTTGAATAATATGTAAACTAAATGCCTTTAACAAATAAGTCTATCCATTTTATTCATCTTTAGATGCAGATGTTATTTTGTAAGTTTAACATTTATTAGGTAGGTAGTCTTAGAGAAACATAATTTATTTCAAAAAATTTCCTTTCTGTTACTGGCTTTGAAATGGCTGCAGTGGATTGAGTAATCTTGTCAGCAAATCAGCCGTTTTGATTGACATGATATGCTTTTTGGAAGCTTGAGTTGAAATTTAGATTTGAAGTAACATCCTACGATGATGCAGTGAGATCTGAGTTGTAAGTATATATGGTTTGCATCATCATTATTATATTCAATGAAAAAGTTTTGTTTAGCATCAATTTTTCATGCTATTGATTTTTAGCATCAGTTTCTCATGCTATTGATTTTCAGCATAAATTTTTCATGCTATTGCTTTTCAGAATTGTGCACGAGAAGAAATCCTGGCAAATGGAGGCAGTATTTCACATCATCATGGTGGTAAGTACTGAGAATTCAAAGAAATTTGCTTGTACGGAAAGAGTAAATAAATAAATTGGGGTCTGTTTTGTGACAGTGACATGGAATATGCTTCATCTTTGAATCTTGAATCGCCCATTGAAATTAGACACAGTGATCCCTTTCAAGAGCGCTCTTAAAACTCAACCTTTTTAGACTGCATGAACAAACTTAAAGACCTAATAATGTTTCCTACCTTAAATATTTTCAGCATTTTTTATGTTTTCTAATTTCATGGGTTTTTTTTGTTGTATTTTTTTTTTTTTTAGTCATATATCGTTATATATGTTGTAAAGCACTTAGAGCTTCTAAAGATTAGACACTATACAAAGTCCTCATTATTATTATTATTATTATTATTATTATTATTATTATTATTATTATCTTTGGTAATTTTCAGTAATTTTAATGGTCCTGGTTATGAACAAATGATCTTAAATGTATCCTTGCTTTTTACTCACTTGTGAAATGTGGCATTAAGATGTTTAAGTACATTTCTCAGTACACAATCACAAAGCAAGTCACTAAAGAGAAACATCTGCCAAAAAAGTATCTTTCGAGTTAGATGGGTTCTCTATTGTTGGTATTACATTATATTATAAATGAGTCCTTCAAAACAATTGTCTTGCAAGTCAGGTTCTACATATTCTGTATTAGTTCAGCTTAGTGTAAATTCGTGACTTCTCATCTCTTTTACCATGTTCTAAATTCTCCTAACCCATGGCTAGGTCTTTTTTTACTCTTGCTGTCAGTTTAGCTGGTATTCCAAATGTGACAGTTAGCAAGCAAGTTATTGAATAATAGGACAGACATTACCTTCAGTCTCTAGTTCTGCATGAAAATGAGAGACAGACAGACATAGACAGAGGAGAGAGAGAGAGAGAGACAGACAGAGACAGACAGACAGAAAGAAAGATTTTTAAAATAAAATAAAAAGGTAGAAATTAAAAAAAATTATATTTATTGTGCCATCTTGTATGTGAGCAATGAATGAATAATAATGATACATGATCTACATTGCAAAGAATTTTGAACTTATTTTAGAGACATTTATGAAATGATTGACATTCTGCTTATTGTAATTATCACGCCATCATTTATCATGACTAGTGAAAGAGAAAAAAGACAGTCAAAAATGATAATGAGAAAAAAAGTAAAGAAAACATAAACCTGTTAACATCGTGCTATTTTTGAATTCCATGGATTACTAGTCTGTATTTAGTTTGACATATTTTCCTTCTGTTGATGAAGTAATTGCAGTTTTTCAAAAACATTAGAAAGTTATCAATAATGTAAGACCATCCAAAAATCTTCCTTAGATGTAGTGTGCATTTCCATTTTAGAAGATTGGAAACTATAATTAAAGTCTTCACTTTCTCCCTGGAAACTATAATTAAAGTCTTCACTTTCTCCCCTGTCTTTATACTGGTCCAAAATGATCGAAATAACATGGTTCAAATAACATGATTACAGCACAGTCCGACATATTTGTGCAAATGACAGTGTTGATAATTTGAAAGGGACATGAGTATTATTTCCCAAAAAAATAAATGTCTGCTTTCATGTTGCTAGGTGATGCAGCATTATTACAGTATTTTCTACCTGGAGTACCCACAAAGAGGCATGTATGACAAAACATGTAACCAAGGTGACAAGGTATGACAAACGTGTAACGAATGTGACAAGGTATGACAAACATGTAACCAAGGTGACAAGGTTTTGACAAACATGTAACCAAGGTGAAAATCTTTGGTATGAGTCAGCCAAGGGTTGAGGCTGTGACCTCTCGAATCTAAGACTGATGTTCTAACTACTAGGAAGCCAGAGTGGTTTTAGTTAAGAAAGCTATTTTGATGTTGCTGTGTATTAAGTATTACAAGTAGTATGCCTCCCCAGCTTTACAAGATTTGTTTTGTACTTGACAGTGGGGAAAATCAGGAAGAGATACTTAAGAAAGACTGTTGGGGATGTAGGACTGGGAGCATTGCGTGCTGTTAAGGAGTACTTGGATCCCCACAATATCTTCGGTGCTAATAACTGTATGGTTGGAGAACCTGAAGACGACAGGAAAGAGCATAATGTGTCATATAAAGCATTCCCTCAGAGTAAACTGTAACCAACAGAATATTTACCACAACAATATATTTATCATAGTTTCAAGGCTGGAAGATTTTGTTATAGATTGCAAAAGGAGAGTATTGTCAGTTAGCACTTGAAACTGAAGCAGCTAGATATACATACATACAAATGTACCACATTAAAATTTAAGGATTGGATTTACACAAATGCTAACTTGCTCAGTTAACACATTGAAACTAAAGCATGTAATATACACCAATGCTAACTTACTGTGTTAATGTATTGAAACTTAAGCATCCAATTTCCCAGTACTTACTGTGTTAATGCATTGAAGCTAAAGCATCTAATATACACCAGTTTTAACTTATTATGTTAATGCATTGAAACTAAAACATCCAATTTAAACCAATGCTAACTTACATTGTTACTGCATTGAGACCAAATCATCCAATTACACCAATGCTAACTTACTGTCTGTGTTAATGCATTGCGACCAAATCATCCAAATTACACCAGTGATAACGTACTGTCTGTGTTACTGCATTAAGACCAAAACAGTAATATTGCATAAAAGCTAGCTTACTACATCGGCACTGTAAGTTATGTTGCTGCGATTATTATTCGTTGATGTGTTTTTTATTATTAAATAACCTGACACTTTTACAAAGGCTCCAGTACACATCAAATTTCATTTTGGCTGGTTAAAAAAACATCTAGTAAGCTTTAACTTACCCCAACTGGAATTATCCATACTACCTGAGTTTACTTACTGCCTTCTAAATCCCAAACAGTACCTTCATTTCAGAAACTGTGTACATGAGGAGATTTACAAAATATTAACAGAAGATTTACTTCATTTCAGGAGGATTTTCAATGACTCCATATTTATAGTACAAGTCACATGGGTCATGTTGGCATTCAGAAATGATTATTTAAATAATGGATGTAATTTTTTAGAATTTGATTCTACATACCTTACAGTGGCAAGTATTCATTTCATTTTGAATTCTTGGAGTTGTAATATTAAATAATATGAATATAAGTAGAGACACTGTGCTGCTGAAAGGTTTTTAAGTAAGGAACATGTTAAGCATGGTTTTGAAATCCAAGAGTAACACTGTCTGATAAAATGAGAAACCTTCAGTCTTCCATTGACACCTATTGTATAATGACTTCTGTGTTAGGAATGTAGAGTTTTTCATAGAGCTATGATTTATTATGCACAATAATCCATGACAATTCAAAGTCATATTTGGACCATATTTACTTGCTTATAAGTCTAATTCATCTGTATGCAACACAGACTCTGCTTTGCAGGAACATAGTGCATCGGCAGACCAGGGTATGTTCTGCTTGTTGTTCTGATTACTCCTAACAAACTGTATAGACAAAAATCTGCCAGCATTTTATGGGGTAAGACATCACTCGGTGTAGTTTGCGGTTAGACTTGTATGCAAGTATATATTGTACTTGTAATTTCAGATTGTAAAATTTGATTAAAATGTTTGTATATCATATGAAAGTTTTCATGCATTTTTTCCATGCTCATATTGGTAAAAGTGTTTCAATTTCTGTACGTTAACTTTCTCTGTTTGAACTGCTGTAATATCAGTTGAGATTGCAACTGACATCCAAAATTGGCCTTGTAGTCTTGCCACGTAATCTGCCTTTGGTATTTCATTAACTTTATCTAATTACTCAACCTTATGCTGATAACTGAAAAATAAACTGTATGTGGACATGTATTTATATAGGTATTGTATCCAAATATGAGTTAGTGTTATATGTTTTATTAATCAAATGTTAGTATGTTGATCTGTTTAGAATTAGTTAAGACAACCACAAAAGTGTTTTGTGTGTTTTCTAGTCAACAGGCAATTGCAGCTTGTTGGTCCTTTGCGATGAGTTGAAAGGTTCCTAAAATATAATGAGATCTATTCTGCTGTTTAATAATGCGAGTGAATAATTTGTTTAACCAGTGACCAAATATTTCTTTTGACTTTCTAGAAAATGAGTTCATCAAATAATAAGACAATATGTATATGCTAGCATTTATTATATCCTGTAACTTTTAATTTGCATAACATTACTGTAGGAAATAAATTACAAGCATTGAAAGAATGTGTTAATTTTAATCTCAACCCTGACACACACAAAAAAGCCAGGGTGAGTTGAATGAAATCATGATGTAAATTTGTATATGATGTTATAATATCATGAAATGTGCCCTTAATTACGATGTGTACTGCTTGAAGATTCTGTATATAGGGAAAATATTATTCAGTTAAATCTAAGGTGAAGACAGTGGAACAAATTCAGATAATGAGCAATTTCACATTGTTATATTTTCTGGAAGTGTATCAGTTTAATCGTGGTTTTTTTATTTTAAAGAAGACCATGTTTTAGTCATGTGATTTGTAGTTCCGTCGTTTCAATAACTGTATGACAGATTTTGTCATGTGATTTGTAGTTCCGTCGTTTCAATAACTGTATGACTGATCTTGTCATGTGATTTGTAGTTTCGTTGTTTCAATAACTGTTTGACAGATCTTGTCATGTGATTTGTAGTTCCGTCGTTTCAATAACTGTATGACAGAGCTTGTCATGTGATTTGTAGTTCCGTCGTTTCAATAACTGTATGACAGATTTTGTCATGTGATTTGTAGTTCCGTCGTTTCAATAACTGTATGACAGATCTTGTCATGTGATTTGTAGTTCCGTCGTTTCAATAACTGTATGACAGATCTTGTCATGTGATTTGGAGTTCCGTCGTTTCAATAACTGTATGACAGATCTTGTCATGTGATTTGTAGTTCCGTCGTTTCAATAACTGTATGACAGATCTTGTCATGTGATTTGTAGTTCCGTCGTTTCAATAACTGTATCCATTCTTGTGATTCATGGTTCCACATTTAACTCTTCCCATTACTGGAAAAGCCTTAACTGTTGAAATGTTGGTAAATAAAGTACGACAAAAATATTGATTTTAGTTTTGATTTACTCAAACCATAGCTCAGTATTAGAAATTTATGACTGCTTTTTTTGATAAAATTTTTTATTTAATGCATGACTACCGTCTTACAAATATTTTGCTAGTTGAGGTAGCACATTATGTTAGGTAGACAATATCTTTTAACATTTCCGATTTATTTTGAATCACTATTTTACTATATATACTCACATTTCATGAATAGTGTTTCGTGAAAGATTTTTGTACCTGTAGTAGGTGAAAAAATGTGGGTACTTTATATCAGTTCTCTATAAAAAAAAACAACACAAAGTTATAGAAACAAGTGAAAATGCTAATGACTTTTGATTGTCATAGTGTAGCCATTATTGTGTTGATGTGCCATTAAACTGTATACATTAAACATACGATTAGATCTTAATTAGCTGTACTCAGTTAATGCAGCTGTAGCTTTCATAAGACTTTCAAAATGTTGTTTGGAATGTTATTAATAATGAAATTCTGTTTCATTAACAATTAGCCAATGGCTAGGTGTCAGTCATACTAAGCAGGTACTGATGTTGTTATGTTGTTGGTATTGTAAGAACACTGGGAAGAACCACCGACCTACGAGAAACCACTGGCACTAGACTACTTGGGGCCCGTCATTTACTGATGCTGTCACTAGTGAAGATGTGAAGTATTATGTAATTGTGGACACATTGAAATCTATTCAGCTATTCATATCTAATTATCAAAATCCTACCTGAATGTGACAGTGTATGCATCAATACATTCATGTGATATTATTTACAGCATTTTACCCTGAGTGGTCTAAAGCACTCTCAGATTAAGCCAATGTGGGTATGTGAGAAATCTTGCCAGTAACTTCTCGTGGGTTTTCCTGGGTTCTTCCTCCACCATTTATACTGTCCACCATGTATGGTCTATCTTGTGCTAAAAAATGGCATTAAACCCTATAACAATGACAACATTTTACAACTATTCTGAAGTTATCAGGACCGTTTATTTGTTTATACACAATACTAATTTGGAATACATAATTATCAAAACAGAAAGCCAGTTTTATATGATTTGCCATGCTGATGAGCAAGTATGGTGATCCGTCTTTTGTGTAGTATCAGATGTTTTCAAACAGCAACGGTTTATACTTATCATATTACATCTACCAAGCAACATTTGTTTAAATATACGAGTTTTTGAAGATATTTAAAATATTCAGATTTGTGTAGGTGTTGTTAGAGGTATGTAATATTAATTGTGTGTTAAGCCAGCATTTAGTATAAAGTAAGATGTACATATCAGTTTGCTATCAACTGTAGCAACCTTTGCTAATAACAATTAGCTAATAATAGCAATTACACCCTCACTGTCAGTGCTAAGACATTGTGATGGTTTTGTTGTTTATGTTTATACACATCATATATGCATGGTAACATGGTTTGTGAGACATGTAATTTCTGCTGAATCATTGTTGCAAAATCATCATAATCTTATTTCAATAAATAATCTTTGTAGAAATTTGTCTACAATTTTGTGTAATCATTTTATACATCTGTGTTAATTTTATGCAAATTATGCAATAAATTTATATATTCCAAGATCTTTTTCACTGGTTTACAATTTGTTAGAACTTTAAAACACCTTATAAAGTCCCAAACTCTCAATATTGTCTGTTATTTAACTAGTCTTCTAAATTTTACATTGTTTGTTTAGTGTTAATACATGGTTTACTAATTTATAAAGCCATATTTTTTCTGGATACATTAACTACTCACAGTATGCTAGAAATGTTTCACAATCTTGCATTTCAAGACTATCTCACAATCTTACATTTCAAGATTATCTCCCAAACTTGCGTTTCAAGGTTATCTCACAATCTTGCATTTCAAGGTTATCTCACAATCTTGCATTTCAAGGTTATCTCACAATCTTGCATTTCAAGGTTATCTCAATGTTGCATTTCAAGATTATCTCACAATGTTGCATTTCAAGGTTATCTCACAATCTTGCATTTAAGGTCATCTCACAATCTTGCATTTCAAGGTTCTCTCACAAGCATTAAAATATGTTAATGTATTTTGACTTTCTTTTAACACTAACATTTCTAGAAGGGACTTTTTCAATCAAGACAAAAGTTGGGGAAAAAATGGTGTAGTTCGTGCCAGATCCTGTCATTGTTGGTTAGCTACTTCTCAACATCCCATCTTAGCTAGTTCATTCAGAAGCCTTGCAAATTACTAAATCATTCAGATGCCATGCGAAAAGCTAAATCATGCAGAGGCCTTGCGAAAAGCTAAATCATTCAGAGGCCGTGTACAAAACTTAAAAGTACTTTATCAGTGAAAAGTCTGTGTAGTCATCACCATTTACCTGTACCACACACTTTCTCTGCCTGGTTATCCAATGATACAATGCCATTTGTATGCACATTTTTGGACATCTTGATTTGCAAAATTGCACTGCACATTCACATAGCAACTTTCAAACTGTGCTTTGCAGTGAATTTTCGATAAAGGGATTCAGCCAAATATAAGTTGGAGGTAAATCAGAATGTATGATGGAAGATATAGCAAAGTTTGAATGCTCTGCTCCTTCTGAAAGTATGTCAAAATGGTAGATTTATGCCACTGGTGCATTGTCATGAAATAAAGGGATACCTCGTGTATCAATGCCTTAATGGGTGGTTTGGTAATGATGTTTGTTTTATTTTTTATGGTTTAACGCCATTTTTCTGCACAGTATAGGCTTTACATGGTGGCGAGTATTAATGGTGGAGGAAGAACCCGGAAAGAATATTCTAGGAGAGACTGCAAATCAGATTGTCCAAAAAGTTTTATCTGTATTATTGCTAAAGGTCAGGTCATCGGGGTACATTTTGCAAGTATCATTACCAAACACTGGAGCCCCGAGTGCCAGAGTGGTCGAAAGCGATTTCCGTTACGGATCACTGCCGTCTCACCTCTGTCTGCGTGGGTTCGAGTCTAAGATTCGGCTAATGTAGTTATGTGAGAAAGCTTGCCAGTAGCTTCTCGTGGGTCGGTGGTTCTTTACGGGGGTTTTCCAGGGTTCTTACTCCACCAATAATACTGGCCGCCATGTATAGCCTATCGTGTGCTAAAACAATGGCGTTAAATCCTAAAACAAACAAACAAACAAAAAACAAAAGATAATTCTTACGTTTCATCATCTGCAACAATCGCCTGTGACAATCTCATTCATGTGTATCGGGTCATTATTTGAATTTGAGTAAGTAGCTGTTTGTTAATTTCAACCTAAGTTTGTTCTTGGTCCACACATGTCAGAGAATATTCTGGTCATATATTTTTTATTTATTTATCGGATCTTGATTTATTTAATCATTCTTGTATGATGTGCGATGCAGTTCCGGCTACAATAGCCCTCCAGCTATACCAGTTGTCCAGTGATCCTTTCAATCAGCTAGCCGTGTCACACACCGGCCTATAATATAATGGACAGTCAACGCCCATGCATACTGTCTAACGTCCCTTCATCCATCCATACCGGCAAAACTTACTCGGACAAAGGAATAGGCAAGTACAGTATTCATGGTTTATCCTTCAGAGCTGGTACAGTTAAGGATAAGCATTACCGTGTTGCGCATTTGCTTAGGATTTCATTTATTGAGCCCCACCCCTTGTCTTCCCTTTTCATGATGGAAGTACCGTCTAATTTAGAGATAGATCGGATGGTGGAGGTTGTTTGGAAACCGAACTCTCTACTTTTTTGTTCCATATTCTTTCTACTGCGGCGGACATATAAGACCGATCATCGACTGCAGCAAGAGCAACAACTACATTGCCAGATTGAATCTAAGTTAAAAAACGACTCGATTAATTAGATTTTCCATCAGAAGAGACGAACTTGCAAAGTCTAAATTAGATTGACGACTATTACCGCGTCCCTATTAACCCAGCTGATCGCAAGGTCATTCGGTTTGCCTACCAAGGAAGTATATACTAGTATTAAATGCTGACATTTTGGTCTCGATATATGTTCTCAAAAATTATCAACTGCGTCGTCATCCTGATCGATCGACTTTGTCAACAGTGACTCCAACTACTCAACATCCTCCAAAAACGCCGTAAAAGTTCTTTGCTTGTGGAGGACTATACTCAATGCATTTTATGTTGTCTGTAAGGACTCGCTGTCTGGGAAAGTAGTCCTTTTAATGTCAGACAACTCAGTGGAGTTGGCCTACATCATCAGATGGGAGTAGGGTGAAGGGGTAAATCACAAGACCTATGCATTCTGGTTTGAACGTTTATACACCGGTTCTCCTAGATAATATAATGGTATTAATCAGACACATTCCCAGCAGGATCAATGTCCTGGACGTCTCGCTGCCCAAATGAGATCCAGATCCCTTATGCCGAGTGGTCCATTCTTCAATCGACCATTCATTGGATTTGCGCAATTTGGTCTGATAATAGACTTATTTGCAAAAAAGTGAAATTGCAAACGACCCATCTTTGTCTCTAAGTTGTCTTAATACCGAAAACAATACATAAATTAGGTAAGAGATAAAACTGAGGTAAGTACTGCAAGATTCTGATAACCACTGCCAGACAGGTAAATTCCTGTGTCAAAGATATTCTCGATCTCCCCAGACATATATATATATATATATATATATATATATATATATATATATATATATATATATATATATATATATATATATATATATATATATATATATTGCCGAAGGCGCTCGCATTGACAGATCTCGAGTCTCTCTGCGTGAGATCGAGTCTTGGATTCTGCCAATGTGGACATGTGAGAAAGCTAGGTAGTATTTGATCTCATGTTTTCTACCAGACATACTGACCGCCATGTATCCACGGCAAGAACACTTATTTTGTAATATATCAATCAATAATTCTGCATCGATTTTCAACCAATGCAGCTGATGTATTAATGTCATTATAAAAGCTTGCACTACAGGTGTACTTGCGGTGGATAAGGCATTCAAATGTCATATTGTAATGGCGTGCATTACTCCGATGGACTACATTTCCTTAATGGTTCCATTTTCTTTGATAGCGAACTTAACAGTAATGGTCTAATCGCTGTCGGGTTCATCGTACTTGAAGTCATTACCCGATCTTCCTATTATGTTTGACCTTAATGGAAATTGTAGACCTTCATACTGTAACTGTAGTCCTGAGAAGATGTTACACGTGAGTAGTAGAGGTGGGTGTTCAGAGGTTCTGACAAATCAGAAAACTGAAACTAACGTTATTTTTTAAAATTCTTTATTTGCTAAAACTCGTAGCTTTTATTATCATGGGGATGATTATTAGATGTCAATGGTCATCTTCATGTCTTGCTATGTTCGCATGACCTTAGGACGACCTTAGAATACTCTGATATGTGAACTTATTTTATTTGTCGTATTTTATACTGGTGGAAACTTATTCTTATGGTTGACATCACTCAATCGGATACCTATACTGTAATAAATATTGTCACTATATCGGATAACTTCATTGCAATGGTTGACGTCACTACGTCAGATAACTTCATTTTAATGATTGACGTCATTCAGTCGGATACTTATACTGTAATAATTGTTGTCACTATATCGGATAACTTCATTGCAATAGCTGACGTCACTACGTCCGATAACTTCATTTTAATGATTGACGCTACTCTATCGCATAACTTCACTGTGCGGTTAACGCCACTTCAGCTACCTTTATTGTACTGGTTGACGTCACGCTATAGAATACCTTTATTGTAATGATTGACATTACTCTAAAGGATAACTTCATTTCATCACATAATAGGTATTGTTTCCTATATTATGTGCAGTTTTATATTTTTGATACTACCACACGTTAAAGTATAATTTTATGTGACTGATTGGTCCAAAAAAGCCTATGAGATTAGTATGCAATATCATCTTTACTGATTGACTGGAATCGTGGGAAAACTTATTTAACCCCTGAAATGTTTGGTTTTTAATTAACATTTTTGGCGGCCATTTTTAAACTCTCCTCTCGAAAGAAAATTGAGGAATAATTGTCTCGGCTATCTTAACATGGATGAGTTACCCCACAGGGGTTTGATATGTCATGTATCACACTATCTGAATATGGATGTGTTACCCCACAGGGGTTTGATATGTCATGTATCACACTATCTGAATATGGATGTGTTATCCCACAGGGGTTTGATATGTCATGTATCACACTATCTGAATATGGATGTGTTACCCCACAGGAGTTTGATATTTCATGTATCACACTATCTGAATATGGATGTGTTACCCCACAGGGGTTTGATATGTCATGTATCACACTATCTGAATATGGATGTGTTATCCCACAGGGGTTTGATATGTCATGTATCACACTATCTGAATATGGATGTGTTACCCCACAGGGGTTTGATATGTCATGTATCACACTATCTGAATATGGATGTGTTATCCCACAGGGGTTTGATATGTCATGTATCACACTATCTGAATATGGATGTGTTACCCCACAGGCGTTTGATGTCATGTATCACAACACCATAATGAGTAAAACTACAAGACAAGAACAGCTATAAGATATAACTGAGAGGTAATCTTATTTTAAATGTGAACCTTACACTGTGGGGTAATAGTATTATATATGTTGACCTTACACTGATGGTAAGGGGCCCCGAGTGGCTGAGTGGTCTAAAGCGCTCTCCGATACGGATCACTGCCATCTCATTTCTATCTGCGTGGGTCTGAGTCTAAACTTCGGCTAATGTAGTTATGTGAGAAAGCTTGCCACTAGCTTCTCATGGGTCTGTGGTTCTTTCTTGGGGTTTTAACGTGTTCTTCCTCCACCAATAATACTGGCCGCCATGTATAACCTATCGTGTGCTGAAAAATGACGTTAAACCTTACAAAACTACAACAACTACAATGATGGTTAATTTTATATTAAATACTGACTTTACACTGATGTGTAATCTAATTGTAAATGTTGACTGATTGGTAATCATATTTTAAATGCTGATCGTACATTGAAAGCGTAATTATATTGTAGATGTTGACCTTACATTGACAGGTAATCTTATTGTAAAAAAGTCACCTTACACTGATGAGACTTTTCGTTGTAAATGTTGACCATACACTGATGGGTAATCCTATTGTAAATGTTGACCATACACTGATGGGTAATCCTATTGTAAATGTTGACCATACACTGATGGGTAATCTTATTGTAAATGTTGACCATACACTGATGGGTAATCCTATTGTAAATGTTGACCATACACTTATGGGTAATCCTATTGTAAATGTTGACCATACACTAATGGGTAATCCTATCGTAGATGTTGACCTTACGCTTATGGGTAATCCTATTGTAAATGTTGACCATACAACGATGGGTAATCCTATTGTAAATGTTGACCATACACCGATGGGTAATCCTATTGTAAATATTGACCATACACCGATGGGTAATCCTATTGTAAATTTTGACCATATACTGATGGGTATTCCTATTGTAAATGTTGACCATATAATGATGGATAATCCTATTGTAAATGTTGACCATACACTAATGGGTAATCCTATTGTAGATGTTGACCTTACGCTTATGGGCAATCCTATTGTAAATGTTGACCATACACCGATGGGTAATCCTATTGTAAATGTTGACCATACACCGATGGGTAATCCTATTGTAGATGTTGACCTTACGCTTATGGGTAATCCTATGGGTAATCCTATTGTAGATGTTGACTTTACACTGATAGTTACCGCACCGGGGGTCTAGTGGTTCGAGAGTCCGCCTAGGATGCGGAAGGTCGTGGATTCGATCCCCGGACGAGTTATATCAGACTTATAAGAATGATACTAACAGCAGTTTGTGTTAGGACTGGTCGGCTTAGTGTCAGGATAATGTGATTGAGTGGGAGATTATGCATGATGCTCGACCTTAATGTGCTGGATAACATTATTATACTGACGGGATCCTTATTACAATGGTTGACCTTAATATGCTGGATAACATTAGTATACTGACGGGATCCTTATTACAATGGTTGACCTTAATATGCTGGATAACATTAATATACTGACGGGATCCTTATTACAATGGTTGACCTTAATATGATTGATGACATTATTATACTGATGGAAACCTTATTACAATATTTGACCTTAATATGCTGGATAACATTAGTATACTGACGGGATCCTTATTACAATGGTTGACCTTAATATGCTGGATAACATTAATATACTGACGGGATCCTTATTACAATGGTTGACCTTAATATGATGGATGACATTATAATGACGGAATCCTTATTGCAATGGTTGACCTTAATATGATTGATGACATTATTATACTGATGGAAACCTTATTACAATATTTGACCTTAATATGCTGGATAACATTAGTATACTGACGGAATCCCTATTACAATGGTTGACCTTAATATGCTGGATAACATTATTATACTGACGGGATCCTTATTACAATGGTTGACCTTAAGATGATGGATGACATTATAATGACGGAATCCTTGTTGCAATGGTTGACCTTAATATGATTGATGACATTATTATACTGATGGAAACCTTATTACAATATTTGACCTTAATATGCTGGATAACATTAGTATACTGACGGAATCCCTATTACAATGGTTGACCTTAATATGCTGGATAACATTAATATACTGACGGGATCCTTATTACAATGGTTGACATTAATATGATGAATGACATTATAATGACGGAATCCTTATTGCAATGGTTGACCTTAATATGATTGATGACATTATTATACTAATGGAATCCTTATTACAATGGTTGACCTTAATATGTTGGATGACATTATTATACTGACGGAATCCTTATTGCAATGCTTGACCTTAATATGACTGATGACATTATTATACTGATGGAATCCTTATTACAATATTTGACCTTAAGATGATGGATGTCATTATTATACCGACGGAATCCTTATTGCAATAGTTGACTTTATTACGATGGATGCCATTATTATACCGACGGAATCCTTATTGCAATAGTTGACTTTAAGATGATGGATGTCATTATTATACCGACGGAATCCTTATTGCAATAGTTGACTTTAATATGATGGATGCCATTATTATACCGACGGATTCCTTATTGCAATGGTTGACCTTAATATGTTGGATGACATTATTATACTGATGGAATCCTTATTACAATGGTTGACCTTAATATGCCTAATGACATTATTATAATGACGGATTCCTTATTGCAGTGGTTGACCTTATTATGATGGATGATATTATAATGACGGAATCCTTATTACAATGGTTGACCTTAATTTAATGGATGAAATTTTTATACTGACGGAAACCTTATCAGTTGCCTTTTACTTATCTGGACTATTAGATGGTAACATGTATCATTACACCGATTATATATTGTAATGGGCGACCTAGCTCGGATGGATACCTTTATCCTAATAATATAAGGAACTTGTTACGGATCCAGAGGAAAAAGTCACTTGTACAATATATATATATATATATATATATATATATATATATATATATATATATATATATATATATATATATATATATATATATATATATATATATATATATAATAATAATAATAATAATAATAATAAGTTTAAGATATATAGAATCTGATTCGAACCGTTTATCACATCGATTTTAGTAATCTCCGAATACATTTGAAAAATAAGAAGAACATGAATGACCAAGCTAGATTCTTCTACCAGCAGCTGCCAGTCGGTTGTTCGCAGAGATATGGCGGAGCCGGATCTGATTCATTCAATTTTCAGGAACATTGTACCGTGAACCAGATAGAACTGTAGTCTGGTTCTCTTTAAAGTTCGTACGGTCATTAATGATCTTAAGCAACATCATTTTCTTTACATACTTGCGAACTCTTCAGTAATGTTTTGTTTAAAACATAATGTCACTTGTAACTTGTAATTTGTCGTAGTATCAAACTTTTTCTGGTACTACAAGTGAGCGACAAGAACTGTTTGAAGTTATACCACTACAACATAAATCATAAAATAATAAAACCCGAAATAAGATTTCATGTACATAAGTTGAAATACAGAATCAAACTGGTATGTCATAGCATCCTGGTAATATGCCATTTTCGTCAGGTATTAATAAACTAAATACAGAATCAAACTGGTATGTCATAGCATCCTGGTAATATGCCATTTTCGTCAGGTATTAATAAACTAAATACAGAATCAAACTGGTATGTCATAGCATCCTGGTAATATGCCATTTTCGTCAGGTATTAATAAACTAAATACAGAATCAAACTGGTATGTCATAGCATCCTGGTAATATGCCATTTTCGTCAGGTATTAATAAACTAAATACAGAATCAAACTGGTATGTCATAGCATCCTGGTAATATGCCATTTTCGTCAGGTATTAATAAACTAAATACAGAATCAAACTGGTATGTCATAGCATCCTGGTAATATGCCATTTTCGTCAGGTATTAATAAACTAAATACAGAATCAAACTGGTATGTCATAGCATCCTGGTAATATGCCATTTTCGTCAGGTATTAATAAAATAAACACACACTAACGTTTATCATTGCATGAAAATAAATTTTGGATACCAGATTTATCATTGATTGTTGTTTTGGGGGATGGTATCTCATCTGGGGCGATTTTGCATTTAATTGAAGGTGTAATTCAAATAAAAGTTACTTCTGCACTCTATAACAAAATTGAATTGGTGGTTCGGCTTGGCTTTATTTCTAGTGTTAACATCTTTCATTTAACGTCGTTTCTATTCACTCTGAAACATTGAATACGTTTTAAGTATCACAAATATACCATTGCAATGGATAATTCTCATTATAGTTTTCCTTCTTGCTGATTTTGCAAACATTTCGTTATATCCGTTATTATCCATATTTAGTAATGTTTCTCTTTTCTCAAAGGGGCGGGGTATATTGTCATAAATCATTTTGAAAACAAAGACTTACTATAAGACTCGGCATCTTTTTAACATAAATTTTATATACAAGCATAAATAGGTCAATCACAACGATACTGTCTAATACATCCACAAACTGTTATTTTAATGTAATATTGATAATTACCAACATGTTTTGGGTTCAGTGTGTTACATCAATGTCATTGTCTTCTGTAGTCCTATGTTTGTACGGATTCAATTATAAGTTGTATACCATCACTTCTCTAGTTGTTGTTTCCTCCTTTACTATGTAGTAACTGTGGATCTTCACTGTCCACAAACTGTGGATTTCTACTGTCCACAAACTGAGGACGCTTAATATGTAATAACTGTGGACTCTTATTATGCAGTAACTGTGGATCTTCACTGTCCACAAATCCACTGTTAAAAATCTGAGGACCCTTAATATGTAATAACTGTGGGCTCCTAGTATGCAATAACTGTAGATCTTTTCGATCCAATAACTGCTATACATTTATCTCCACAAACTGTGGACTTTTGCTGTGCAATAACTGTGGATCCTTACAATGCAACAAATGTGGACCTTTATTAAACAATAACTGTGGGCAAATAAAGAGTCTGGGAATATGTTCTGGGTTTATTTTGCAAAGGAGTCATACACAGTTATCCTCCTATGCTGCACGCTTCGTTTTCTTCGCGGGTTTTCTTTCGTCGCAGTTTATAGCAATGATTTCAAAACCGCCACATCTTCTAGGAGTGCTAACCAGAGAATTCGAATGCAAAAGTCCAAAAACCTATCACTTAAATTCGTGTTCCTCAAGGCTTGCAGCTAATCGGAGATCAGGTAAAGGCTTATCAAATCCTTCCTTTGTCAGCAAGAAATAGGTTCGAATTGTTCCTTTTCCCTGTAAAAAAAATAACACATTAACTGACAAGCGAAACCGTCTTGTACACGTATGTAGCAAGATCCCCACATTTTTGAAATCCAATGGTAAAAAGGGTGGAATGTTCTTAAACTGGAATTTGTACGCATCCAATAATCGATAACTAATTACCATTACAAGGACGTCATCTGACATTAAAACGATTTCCGTTATCTACATAGGGCAGTTTAAAATAAGTATTTCAGAAAACCTGATTGCTGCTGAAATTCAAGGCCATATGTCAACCAATGATTCTGAAATTAGCATTTTTTGTTTTAAAGCTGCATTAAGTATTGAACCTTAAACGTAAACATGATACGGCAAGTCTTTTGTCTTTTGGTTGACTGAAGTTTAATATTGATAATCTCATATTAATGAAGCGAGTATTTAAATGAGTAATATATATATCTAATATGAAACGAATTTTATTGATTTATTTAATTTTATACTTCTATATTTGCGTATTTGTCTGTCACCATTCCAGTATCTCATTACGAAACAACTGATCAAATACCTTGACTGAAATTTCTCCTCTGCACTTCGTTAAGAAACCGCCAAGTTCATCTAATATGCATTTGCATTCCGGGCTGATGTGGATTCTTAGGGCTTTAATAATAATAATAATAATAATAATAATAATAATAATAATAATAATAATAATAATAATAATAATCGTAAGATAAAGAATAATAACCACGATAACGGCAATGGTAATTGATACATAGATGAACACATTTTCAATTTATATATGGCTTGTCTTAAACAGTTACCTGCAGATGATTGCTAACGAAATAAAATGTAAAAATAAATTGTAACGGTTTTTTTTTTCTTCTTCTTCTTCGACGTTCATCCTCTTCAGAGTAAACTCTTATACGAATAAAAAATTCTTTATTTTGACTCAATTAATTTGTACAATAACGTCAAGTTAGTGATTGTTCATGATTTTCATTTGTGAAATAATTTCGTAGAAATAATCAAAAAAATCCAAATGGTTTTTCATGGATATTTAGTATACAATTTAATACAATAGGATTTCAAATGGGTATTGATTTAATACTGAATTTATGAAAAGAGTTGAATAATGTTCATCTTTTGCGAGCCTTGATGATAAAAAGCTGGATATCATTTAACGAGTTTCATAAACAAAATTGAATACTAAATTATTACCAATTCGAGATGTTTTTTATCACAGTTTTATTTCATTGGAAAGTATTCTGATGGAAAGAAGAACGAATAATTTTGTTAATAATGACAGACGTTTATTATTTCATTTGTTGTGCGTAAAAAATAGTTCCGACCAAAGCTGACAAAGACAAAATCATTTCCAACAGAGACGCGCGTTTTATCGCATTGTTTGATGTACTTACTACCCGTTTGATTGCAGTCGAAGATCCATGTTTACGTAACCTCAAGTGTCACCTTTACAAACTAAAGATTACTTTGTAGCGATAGTCATGTTTAAATAAAGTTTACTTGATGCAGAAATGACCATATTTACTGTAATGTAAAGTATGACAGATATCTGCAATGTATGATTTGGAATAGTTGTCTACATAATAAGCAAACAAACTTCATTTTGCCTCGGAATTGCATCGTATATTTACCGCGTGAAAATGTTGTGGTTGGATAAACTTCTGTCAATTACGAGACCGGTTATGTCCACATTGGTCTGTGAACAGATGTGAGTTTATTTACTTCTGTAAGTTTACATTTAAACCAAGCTTGTATATATTGTGGATTCCTTGCTACAGATATACGACTTTCCTTAACCCCACCACACACAAGCAATATCTGTAGTTTTAGTTGTTGTTACTATTGTTTTTGTCTTGTGGTTTTAGTCATTTTTCATGTTATGATATGTTATACAGGGCATAACAAACACGTTGGGGGTAAATGAGCCATATTGAAACAAACGGACCAGTTTGCGCCAATTCCCGTTTGCGAGTCCATTCGAAAAATGGCGGCAAAAAGTGTTGATTGAAAGCAAACATTTCAGAAGGTGGAATTAAAATTTTTCCCACGATCGCATCCAATCAGCAAAGAGTATGTTGCAGACTAATTTCATTGGCTTATTTGGACCAATCAGAATCAACTCAAGTGATATGTTCACATGTTTAATATCAAACATATAAATCTGCACATTCTATTGGCAAAGTGTACCGACTATGTGATAAGAGAAATGACACTATTATACCGAGTAAGAGTAATGCTGAGGACAAAAGTGAGGACTTCGGTCAGTCCTTGATTAAACTATTTTTCTTATACCTGTGATGAGTACAGGTGTATACTTCAATCCGTGATTGATTAACCTATTACACCTGGGATGAGCGTTATGTGTACAGGCGAAGACTTCAGATCCGTACTGAGTTAGACCGTATGAATTATATTGACAACATGTTTTAATGTTTCATGACAAAATAATTCAAACGTTTAATTTTTTGGGGGTTAATCAGTTTTATTTGTTTCAAATTAAATATTTGAATTTTAATAATATACTTATATGTATAATACTTTAATTACGTTTGACACGTGTCACCTATACCAATGTGATGGCCAAATTGAATGTTCTGAAAGATATTCAGACCAAATTAAAAGTTTTGAAAACAATTTCGATATATAAACAAGCTGCCATTTTATTTAGTTATATATTAACACATGTATTCCTTCTCTGAGAGTCATTCCAAGGTTCCAAAAAAGCAGTTGTTTTCTCTATCTGTATTTTACGCATTTGCTTAAGTCCACTGATTATTGTCTCGTTTGTTCGATAATCATATGTATGCTTTATTGGATCTCTCCCATTAAGATCATCCCTGCGTGTTGGCATCCAGTGCAAAGTTCCTCTGCCTATTATATCAATGGTGTAGCTATTTTACTGCTAGCTTCAATGTCAACTTATGTTAGTTTTATCTGTAAGCTCTTTAGTGTCATCATAATGTATTTTACAAGGTGTCAGATATAGCGTAAGTTTAAAATCATCCGACGTTTTACATTACAATTTAACATACATTGTACAAAGTCATCTACCATAAGAGAGAGAGAGAGAGAGAGAGAGAGAGAGAGAGAGAGAGAGAGAGAGAGAGAGAGAGAGAGAGAGAGAGAGAGAGAGAGAGAGAGAGAGAGAAGGGGGGGGGGGGTACCAAGGCCGCATGACTCCATCCTGGAAGCGTAGTTTACAGTGTCCCCAAAGAGGCAGAACCTCGGCATCTTTAACCCCACAACACCTGCTGCAACGGGACCTACAACAACAGTGCTATTTATTTTTCTGATTCAGTCTCTGCTATACTCTAATTCCATAACGATGTACGTTTTGATATATAGGAAACATATATACTACATTACAATCTTTCTTACACGTGTCTTATACAGAGGCCACAGGTCTCGGTAAAGATCAATGTAACGAGAGTTTCGACATGCATTTCACTTCCTTTCAAACTCAGTTTGAGACTGTGATGGAGTAAATGAGAACAAGAACTTATTTGGTTAAAGTTCAAATGCTTACAGGAGCACAAACGAACACTTTTAGACAAAAAGGAAACGGTATCTTTATATAAAGAAATGTGGAATTGGAGCATTTGTGCGTTTTCAAGCAAACACTGATGGAGAGAGATAGATAGATAGAGACAGAGAGACAGACAGACAGACAGAGAGAGATGGCGCTCACCTATGTTTGTGGCTTTCCCTGTATCTCTGAATCTCTGAAAAAGTTCCTGCTGATGCCCATTCTCATGATTATTTAAAAAAGAAATTGTCTTTGACTGTCCTAAGTTACGGTGGGCTTTATTGACTTTATAATTTTCATTTTCGTAGAAAGCTTTATTTTTAAGAAAAAGACGTTTCAGCAGAATAGTATGTTCGTCCTCTCTGCTGCTGAAAGGACTCACAATTGCAGCCATTCCATGCTATTGAAACAAGTGCCGTGTAAAATGACAGGCCGTCATATCCATACCATTATATCAATAGTTCCAACATGTGCAAGAATACGTGATTATCCGTTGAAGTCCAAAGTTGTTGTTCCTTCCCACCATGCAAGTATGATCACCGCAGAATATACTCATGATGTTCCATCTGACCATGCCAGTGCCAGAACTGTGAAGTTACTTCAACATTTGTTCGACTTACAAATATATGGGACTTACAAATATATTCGACTTACAAATATATTCGACTTACAAATATATTTCTCTTCGTTGCATCAGCCATTATAAAATCAAGTTAAACATCGTCCATAATGAATATTTTATAATGTCGTTTATACTCGAATCGTCCGCCTTGTTAAATTTACCAATTATTATTCAGCCAAGATATTTTACAGATTTATTTTTAAAATCGGATTTTACCATCGGAATATTTCCTTTGTTATTGTAACCAAACTTTATTCTGCAGACGATAGAATATACTTGTTTCACTTATTTCATGACTATCAGTATTTTTTGCGACTATCATGAATCGTAATAATACAATCAGTACCCACTTCTTTTTCGGAACTGTGTCTACCAAACCATGCATAACAAATGGGATGAAGACCTTTTTGCAAATTCAAATGACTTGACACAAGCGAATCCAGTCAAGTCAAAATCAGGTGAATGATAGTTTATCGCAACATCTCGTGTGTTGGATGTCCAAATCTTTACAAATATACAAGACATTCGCCTATTCGACGAAAACTTCCGGAATAACACGCTGCCATTTTCACTGAGGTAACATCTTTATAATTGTTTCTAGTGTTCCACAATCCACCCTAGTTGGGCACCTATTGTCCGAGTGGTCTAAAGTGCTCACCGTTACGGATCACTGCCATCTCACCTCTGTCTGCGTGGGTTCGAGTCTCAGATTCGGCCAATGTGGGTATGTGAGAAAGCTTGCTAGTAGCTCCTCGTGGGTCGGTGGTTCTTTCCGGGGCTTTCCTGGGTTCTTCCTCCACCAATAATACTGGCCGCCATGTAAAGCCTATCGTGTACTGAAAAATGGCGTTAAACCCTACAACAACAACAATCCACCGTCAGCTACGTTATATATCCTCAAGAACTTTAAATCGTGTTGGCTTCTACGAATTTGTAATTCTTGCAAAGTGAGCAGCAACTGACGAAACGATAAAACAGTTATTCAGTAATTGGTCAATAATGTCAGTCTGCGATGATAATTTCTGCGCAAGATTTTTCATTTCTTCGTGGAGAGATTCTGAACTATAAATATATCCATTAGGGCGTACACGTTGATCATAGTTAGAGATTTTATTGATAAATTGGATGTCTCAAATTAAGAAGGTATCCGCTTTTATCAGTAAGTTTGAAATGTATTCTTAATAATAACGGATTATGACTTCTTAGATAATTTGAATTAATGGGTTCTTGTACAATCAAATGTCCAGGAGGTACTTGCAGAGTACATCTATATCCTTGCTGAGCTTGCTTTGATTCTTCAAGATTTGCTTGAGTTAATTCTGAATTGAAATTCATCGTTGATTTGTTCGATCTGATAATTACCAGTTGGAATATTGACAACATGCCAGTCGGGGTTTGCATCTGGTTTGATTGTATTGCACGTACCAAATTATTATTCACCTGTAATCCACTTAATGATTTTGATCTAATAATTGACATACTACGATATAATCGTAATTATGCAAGCCCAATTTATTTTACTGGAAATGCAGTTGGAAAGTTAACTCTAAATTCAGGATTGGTCATAGTTGTTGTTGACCGGAGTTGTGTTAATGGCGATCTGTTGCAGTAGTTCTTGCGATGATGACATTATTATTATTATTATTATTATTATTATTATTATTATTATTATTATTTATTTTATTCTAAATCAGATGTAGTCATTGACTCGTTGTAAATCGTAATCATTTCTGTTTACTAAATATCTGAAATTATTCCATTACTAAGTTCTGATGCTATCAATGAAGTTAACTTGAAGTATGCTAGAGTTGCTGTAGGAAACTTGTATATACTCAATGAATTTATTTTCGATGCATGCATATATATTTTGGTAATGATATTAAGAACACTAGCAATTGTTGTTGTAGGTGAAACACAAATTGTTACAACTGCTGGTGCCATCGCAAGCGATGTTATTGTTGACAGCAATACGCCTGTTCCAGCGATAACAGCAGACGCCGATTATATAATTATATCAACGATAAGTAAATGTCTGCGATATTTTTCATATACTTTTGCTGTGTACCAATCAGCTACATATTTTATATTATTTTGCCATTCACGCACCTGACTGTATCTGTACTGTTGCCCTTTGGTTGTGCAGTTCATTCTGTTTTAAGTAGGTGGTAAATTAGCGACTAATTCAAGACACCAATGCTACATCTAACCAATCTTTTTTCTTCAAGTTCCACCTGAACTGTTACTTCGTCGTTTTGCTACAAAATTACTAACATAAATCCAGATTTTGTTAGTGGATAACGCCGTGGTAGTAGATATTGTAAATACTGCACCACGTGGTACTGAGAACCTGTATATACCGGTAACCTCGGCGCGATGTTTAAAAGATTTATTGACTGGCGACCATAATATTGATCCAGACGCTACCATATATATTACGTTGTAGGTGATTTTTTTTTATGTCAACAAATTTAAAATCAACGACAGCTTGACTTTCCAAAAATTCACTAATGTTTCTGTTTATGTTTCTTCGAAAACTCGAGAACGTGTTTAACTGAGCAGTATTATCAATCTAAGATTGTTAACTTCATTATTAGTTGTCGTTAACGAGTTCGTCATTCTATCATCGACGTATTTCTTCATCGCTTGATTCTGGTCCTCCAAGACCATTAAATGTATTATTAGTCATACCGAGAAAACCAGTTATTGTATCCCCGGATTTTTGTACTTGATTGCGAACATTATCTAATATCGTTGACATAACAATACCGGGCTCAATTTGTCCATTACTGTCATACACATTGATGCAGTTTTCGGGTTCTGCATAATTCTGACGATACTATCTTGTAACGAAATAGTGCTTGTTTTTAATTTTCCGTGCTTATCTTGAAGTACAACCACTTCGTTTAGATCTACATTTGCAAGATTTAATATGTCAGATATTTAATCAATAATGATTTTATTTACATTTACGTGCAATTTTCCGTCAGTTGTTTGTTTTGTTTAGAATAAGATCTTCCGTAAATATCTATTATTATATTTGTATAATCTGCTTAATACCATAGCGGTTACTTGTATACTCGCGCACGCCTTTATGAGGTGGAGTGGTTGATTTTGATACAGCGTTATGTACAATTGCTTCACGACCACATATTGGCGGATCAGTTATTGTCTGTGTACGTAATGTTGAATACAAAAATGGGATGGATTTTTTTTTATATAACATAACTTTCTTCAGTGGAGGAAGTACGTACGAAATCAAAATAAATCGACCCACGTGGATCAATTGCGTATGCAACCAATTAGTGCCAGTACCAGAACTATCATCGATATAAATGATACCGGTTTCAACTTTATTGAGCTGGTTAGGTAATTGATCGCTCATAAAAACACTTCTAAAGTTTATTATTTTTACTTTCTTAGCAGCATTAATTAAATCAATATTAGGCATTGGAAATATTAACGCAGTGTCCTTGGAAGTCTCAGACCTTTTCCATACCTATGAGTTCCTGGTAGTAATTTTCCTCTGTTTTTAAAGTCCTTTTCCTGTTATTTTATCAAGAAGCACACCACCAACCGTTGTAACAGTAGCGCTTACAACGCCTGGTGAAGCTGGGTTCGCAATGGTTGTAACAGCAGCTATTAATGCTGGTAAAGCTGCAAAGAGTTGAAACATACCACCTGTTTTATCGAATCTTTAATGGAACGTGGAGAACGAAGGAGTTGAACTTCTGTATTCGTTTTTAAAGCTTAAATGTTTGAGCTGAGATTTAGTTAATGATAAGTTGTTTAGACCACCTCTAGCAATTTCAACTTTCTTCAATGTTATTTTTGTTCCGCATTTACTTGTAAGATTCGATTTTGTTTACCTGACTGTGGGTCAAGGTGACTTTAACATGACTATATGATATTTTATAATATCACAATCAATTTAATTATATGTTTAGAAAATATTACATATTTTATTCTTGTGTATCAATCACTCTCATTCCTTAACCAACACCTTAAGTAATATTGTTTTGTCGCTTAGTATAACCGCGATTGCCCTTTAATTAGGAATAGCAACACTATTTCTTTTTACGCGAGCTCAGACAATTTGCCGTGTTAAATAAAAATGCTCCAGTGAAAAGTTATAGATTGGATATAAATTTGTAACTCTAATTGTGATATTTGTAAACCAGTATCTGATCACGACCCATAAAAGTCATCAAACATGAACGGGCTACATGCTTTTTATCAAAAGTTAGTAAAATATCTTCAGATGGTTCTTGTATGCTTAGTAAAATAAACCATTAACAGTGGTTTGAACGCTATCTGTGATCACCGTCAACCATAAAAAAAAAATTTAATTACCACCTTGATCCATAAAAGAAAGTAATGTTTATTCTTCAGCAATTATTGGAGTCATTTCCGGTATCCACAGTGAGATTTTTGATAATGTTACTTTAGCAGCATTAGCAACATTATCGCCCGCCAAATAGCTTCATCGTCAGTAGCTTTTCTTACAAAAGCTACTGTGTGCTTGGCTCCGAAAATAACCTTTCTAACATTTATGTAAAATCCAAAGATGTGTGATAATGGAATTGAGCATGAAAATCTTCTAATATCCTTTAACTTTGATCGACGTGTTGCAAATCCTAGGTTGTAAGTTCTACCTATTAATAATACCGCAGTTACTTGTACTTCTCATACGTCACTTCTTACATTACCACTAATTGTGTATATATGATTTGTATTATCAGTTAAATCTTTTGCAAACACCATTGACGGACCAGATGTTCTTGTATAATCGTCTGAATATCTTCGTAAACCTATTATTGTTGTAGCAACATCGAAATGTTTCTGAAGTTATTCAATATTTCTTCCATCAATCACGTACGTGACACTATCAAACAACGCCATAATTTCATTTTTAACAAAACTATATCATTATGTCCTTGAGCAACACCATCTATTTTAAAACATTCACATTCTACTTCAATAAACGCTTCAGCGGATAGAGAACTTGTGTTATGAACTTGCAATTCTCTTCTTCCACATGTGTTACGTTATCGTGCGTCATAAGAATAAAATCGATAATCATGTACATATTCATCTTTAAGAACTGTCGAATGCTGGATCAGATATACGTTTAAACATTTATTATAATTATTGTCGTCTAACATGATGACCAATTCCTGCTATTGAATTTGCAGTTCTATTTTGTGTGCTTTATCATACAGTTCTGTCTAGTTTCTGATTTACAGCTTGATTCATTATTTTACTAACATTGCAGGCATAACTTCAGTGCTGGGTCATTTGTTTTCTTTGTATTAATCGTGCTAGGCCTTAAAAGTTTCCTTCTTCTTCTAGTTTCCTTTCTAGTCTTAGATCATGCATAAATGCAATAAAATGCGGATCATCGTCATCGGAAGTGTTATTACTAAATATGGAATATACATCTTTAACCCAATCATTTTCACTCTATCAAGAATCAATTTACCTAGGTTTTACATATTTTGATAGTTGACGGTGTCCATTATCGGCAATATTTACTACTTCTTCGCATCTCGAAATCCCGATACTTTAAACTCAATTTATCCATAATAATATCGATTTATGACGCTTGTTGTTGAAGAGGTTGTGGTTTTTATTGTGAGGAATGTGTAATGTTTGTTTTTGAGAAGATTGTGGTTGTCCTGGTGTCGTTATTTTTTGGATACGCTCGAGGAAGTCGAACATAAAGTTCTTGCTGAGGAGATTTTGGTGTGGAAGGTTTTTGTTGAGAAACGTGTTAATGTGTGTCATCGTAAAGTCTTTTTATTTCATTAGCAAAACTTAAGATCGTTATCTCTAGCTTGTACTTTGTCGTAATATATATGATATATCCACCTAAAAAAATTACCATTAATCACAGTAGCATATTTAGGCTTTAAAGATTTATCCTTGAAAAAACAACGTCAAATGTCAGCCTAGGCATGTCTGTCTCTTTAATTGCATTAAGTTGTTCAATAACAACTTTAAATATTTTAATCAATTTAACATTTTTTTTTTTACTTGAGTTTCGGGTGTAATGTCTTATTTGTATTTCACTAATACCTTCAAGTATTTTTGTCAGCTACATCTGGGGCATGAAGCTGAGCAGCAGCTAATGCCGCTGGAACTTCTTGTAACACTTGAAGATTTCGTCTAACAGAATCACGAACGGATAGAACTTTCTTGATTGCTTTGAATCTTTCTCGAACTAGTCTAACTGTGTAAGACTCAGCTACCATTATTGATATAAGAATGATTTAATTACAGCAGCAGAGAGGGCATGACCTCATTGAAACGTCCGGTGGGTAAACGAACGCACATACAAATATGAAAACTAACGACAACATAAAGTAACAAAACTAATCTAAACCAATTTAGAGAAACTCTTCGTTAGTAAGAGGCATCGATTTGGACTTTTTTTTTTTCTTCGTAGGAAGCTTTGTTCTTCCAAAGCGAAGTTTCAGCACAAAAAATAGTCTGTTCGTCCTCTGATATGCTCATTCCAACAGCATGCAATGGCTACGTTGATGTGTCATTGTTCGCGACACTTATTTCAACAGCCTGTTGGTGTGTCTTTGTGCATGGAACTTATTCAAATAGCCTGGGAAGGCTACATTTGTGTGTCCTTGTGTACGACACGTATTCCGATAGCATGGAATGGCTACATTGGTGTGCCCTTGTGCGTGGCATTTGTTTCAATAACTTGACGCTAGTAAATGTAATTTGTTGAAGTTCACAAAATGCCAATCCAAACCAAACAAGTAACAAGTAAGTCATCTTGAATTTTAGAGACAATATTTTAATTGCATTATTTACTTGTAAGTCTAAAGGGGAAAACAAATTTAATTTGAAAGAAATTGCAAGATGAAATAAAAACTCTCTATCTATGGAAAAGTAGTAGAAGTTGTAGTACTATTATTAAAACAAGGCATGAAGTCGTTAGAGTAGGAAATGGATTATTTCATACAGCTGTATACTTTATATCAACGATTACATCTAACAACCTGGAAAATACGTCATTTGTTTACTGCACTCGAAATTTCAGAGAATGCAAATTAAAAAAGAATCTCAAAATAAAGTCAAAGACTAACTAACCACTATGAATTCCGATCCGAAGCTGTAGCTGTTTGTGCGGCCGATGCCTGATCCGGAACGTAGTTACACAACTTAGCAGATCTAGCGCCATTGTGCATACTTCTCCCGCATGTCTTTTTCCGTTCTTGACCGGCAATCCTGATACCACCATGTAGGCATCGCCAATAGTTTCCACCTGGATATATATATATATATATATATATATATATATATATATATATATATATATATATATATATATATATATATCACAAATTCTGCGCAACTCTTTCTGTTTGACTTACTGACAGATTTGGGATGCAATCTAAAGTCCTTTTCTAATAAACATTTGGTATATTATCTTTAAACGTTTACCGCCGGCATCTGTTATGAAAGAGAAAACCATGTATCAGTGTTTCACCCCGCTGATCATAGAATATATAGTTGGACACAATGTTATATGTATTTCCTTCTTTGACTCAAACACACTTTGTGTACGAGATATGTATGGATGATTCTGTTCAAACTGACAGTTTTAAATATTTTCAGTTTCCGGACATGATTAAAATTTCCATTTATGACTATTCATTCCGGACAAGAGTATCCTTTCCGGATAAGATTAATCTTACCGTACAAGATTAACCTTAAAGATTAACCTTTCCGGGCGAGATTAGGCACTGCTAGTATGTGGAGACGTTGACTTTTCTTTCACATCGCATCGTTGCAGCGGACTCGATTATGGTTTTTTGTATAACATTACTTATATGAGACAGTTTTACTAAATAAGCCATTCTAGACTGGTCTTACCTTATAGACATCGTAATTTTCGATAATTGTATCAAAACTGATGTACAAGTCGTTGAGAAAATCTACAACCTGAAATATTTGAAAACAAGAACATAATCATAAGTAACTTCCATGATTTAAATGTGTCCATCTCGTGTCATCCAATAGAATAGACCTAGATGATTCTGGGTCTTTCTGGTCATGTGTGTGTGTGTGTGTGTGTGTGTGTGTGTGTGTGTGTGTGTATATGTATATGTATATGTATATATAATTTATAAATAAATAGAGATAAACAGTTTTATTTTTACTTTTAATATGTATGATGCAAATTAATTAATGTATATAAATATATATTTAAATATATATATATATATATATATATATATATATATATATATATATATATATATATATATATATATATAATATATATATATATATATATATATATATATATATTTATATATATATCTATATATATATATATATATATATATATATATATATATATATATATATATATATATATATATATATATATATATATATATTACATTAATGAAGGTCGTAAAGTGCTTTGGAATTTAGACCTTTTGGATATACTGCATTAAGACGGTGAATCCAGTAGGTTTCTTTTAGCAAACGTTCCATTTCAGATTCAGCTATAACAACAGGTTGAAAGGAAAAATCTTGCAAAGTATGAAAACTATTGTTAAAGTGTACGGCAACATGAGATGAAAAAGATTTATCGATATAATTTTTTTTATGTCTGATCTATGTTGGTTCATACGTTTAAATATTTGTTGACTAGTTTGTCCAATATATTGGAATTCACATTCTTTGCATGTGATCAAATAAATAACGTTTGATGTTGCACAATTAGTATCACAATGCATATTAAACGTTTCTTTTGTATTACTACTACTGAAAGAAGTACTTTCATTAATAAGAGAACAGTGCGAACATCTAGGTCTATTACATTTAGTTGCTGATCCTTTTTTGTACGATGTTTTTTCTAATTTAGAATTAATTAGGTAATCTTTAAGATTTTTTGTCCTTTTATAAGCAAGGATTGGCTTGCTTTCGTGTAGCAATTTAACATTTTCTTTACCTGATAATTTTAACAAATCCCAATATTTATTGATAATCTTACCTATATTAGGTAAACTTGGGTTATATTCAATAATAAATGGAATAATATGACGTCATATTGTTTATGGCATATTGTTTACTCAGAAACATGATATATTTAATGGCGTAAGCAATCATAACAAATTCAGTTTGAATTCAGTTTGATAAAGCATTAAAGCGAAACCGGTCACAACATTAATACGTGTTGGTGTTGTTTATTATATATATATATATATATATATATATATATATATATATATAAAATCAGAAAGTCTATTGCTAAAATTATAATAACGACATGGTAAACACAAATGTCCACAAAGGCTAAGATAATAATCATAATAGTTAACCCATATTCATAGAGAACATTTTAGCGTGTGTGTGCGCATGCGTGCGTGAGTGCGTGTGATGTGTTGGATTTGTTTTTAGTCATTACACTACGATGTTTCCAGTGTGACAGTTTATAGTGATGTCTAGCACAAGGGGCATCATGTCTAAAACATGTAGCATGATGTTCCACCCAGTCACATTATCCTGACACCTGAATGACCAGTCTTAACGCTAACATCTTAATGCTGAGCGCATAGCGAGGAAGCTGTTAGTACCATTTTTTATAAGTCTTTGGTATGATTCGGCCGGGTTCGATCCCGCGACCTCCCGCATCCGATGTAGACTTTAGCATTATTGAAATAGGGAAAACTAATTTGCAAAAAGTCGGCAATGCCAGTTTATGAAGTGAAAATAAGCAAGGAGAGCTAGGAGCTTTTTGATATGTGAGTATCTGATGTACCAACTAAGGGAATTAAAATTTCCTTTACTAATACCTAAAATATAAGAGAGAGAGAGAGAGAGAGAGAGAGAGAGAGAGAGAGAGAGAGAGAGAGAGAGAGAGAGAGAGAGAGAGAGAGAGAGAGGTGGGTCTTTCTAGTTTTGTATCTGCAAAGTTTTACAGACGCTCCGTACGTATTATTATTTTTAATTTAAGGTAGAGTATTAAAGCGGGTCACTTTTGTCACTTGGCACAATCTAATTAACTTGCAAGATGTCTCTGAACCTAGAATCTCCTCCAACATAAATTTATTAAAACATAATTGACCTTTATTAAACCTTATAGCCCCTTAAATTCAATTGAAATCGACATTTTAGCGTCTTTTGTGTCTGCACGATGTTGTATGAGACCTTTCAATAATTTTTGGCCACATTTTATTTTTTCTCGATAAATTCGTGAAAATACTCGTTTAAATTTTGCGATTTTCCGCATATTAATCATTTGTCTGTAAAGTCTTATTCCAAATCAACCGTAACTAACTTAAAAATTGTAGTTGAGAAATATTTGTTTCTATCAAAGTGCGAGTATTAACAATTCTAGAAATATCAACTTCATGATGTTAAATATTTAGATTTTAAGAAAAAAAAGGCTATTAACAAATTGAGCCACATGCTTCAGTAACAAAAAGGGCTCTAAGTGTTAAATACAGTGTCATTAAAGAAACACGCACTTACTTCCATAGCCGTGCTTTCAGAAGATAGAGCCGTAAAGCCGACAATATCACTGAAGAATATCGTCACACACTCAAATGTTTCCGGAACAACTCTTTTACCCATCTTGAGATCGCTGGCAATGGATCTAAAATGAGATAAACGCGTTTATATAGTGCACTAGAGAATGCTAACACTACAGGAAAAGACTGATTTTAAGAATTCAGTTCAGGAAATAAACTAATTGTTTTAATAATCAGAGAGAGAGAGAGAGAGAGAGAGAGAGAGAGAGAGAGAGAGAGAGAGAGAGAGTGTGTGTGTGTGTGTGTGTGTGTGTTTTGTTTCATTATCTATACAGTTAACAATGTGCTAAACGTGGGAGGTTTCGTTTCTTCTTGTGTTGCAGTGTACTGAACTACGCATTGATCATGAATCAAAAGCACAGCGTATATCGTCTCTGTCCATTTTTATCTCTTATACTTTTCGTTGTCCTTGGTTGCCATGGGGTTCAATGTCACTTAAATAAAAATGCGATGGTGTACATCAACTGTTTTTATCTTCATGGTCAAAAGTAGAAGAGGATCGTATATGTACGTAAACCTTTTCGCAGGATGAATTTATTCTTCAGTAAATAATGGATACACAAAGAACAAACTAGTACCGTCGTACCGCAGTGCTTTATTGTTATCGTATATCCTGGGCAGGGCACGTTACGTCCATTGCTTTGTTAGTCTATAACCTACTTGTGTAGCTGTGAAGTAAAACACCAAACTAAACCAAACCGGCTCACGGCAAATACTATATCTGCGCACTAAAATGTTAGAGAAATAACGGATATTATACTTAGGCAGCATCCGGCATAGCAGTTCATCCGTCCGCTGTTGTTCTTCTTCTAGCCGTTTGGTGCGTTCATTAACTAGATCCTCCAAATGGTCCGCGTACTTTTCCATCATGTGTATCATCTGGTCGACCAAATTAGTGGTCCTTGGAATATAAAGAAATAAACAGAAACTTAAACAGTGATTGTGTAATTTGTGTAATATATTGTCTTTCTTATAACATGACATGAAATGTCCTCGATGCAATACAAAATTCAGCCTATTTGCCTGCCCGCATCTTTGTATATGTATAATGTATATTTTCATTTGTTTGTCTCCCCTCTTTATGCTTGCATATCTTTATTTTCGCAATATGGTCTCTGTTTCTATCCGTCTGTCTTCCTGATTGTCCCGATGTACGTCCATTTGTGAGTCATCATCTCTGTGTTTGTATAACTCCCTTTTAAACTTAATAAATAAATAAAAACATCAATAAATAAATAAATAAATTCATTCATTCATTCATTCATTAGTTAATTAATTAATTCATCTATTCATTCATTCATTAATTAGTTAATTAATTAATTCATTAATTAATTAGTTAATTACTTTGATAGACCATGTTGGACTTTGCGATATCATATTTAATTTATTGATGCATATAGGGACTAACACATGTTAATTTCTGTGATAAAATATTCACCTTTTTACTTCGTCATCATTGTCTCGGCTTCATTTCTCATTCTTGTCATTAATGATTACAATCACGTTGTTACAAGAAATATGATAATTCGTAGAACATTATTATTACATTTCATACCATATGCCAAGACTGATGTTCACAATACATATACACATATTGATGATACTAGTAATTTATTTATCATTAATTAAACATCACAAGCATGTGGTACTCACTTTCCATTGTTAGCGTTTCTCAGTGTTTCGACAACGTTTATAAAATTGGGTCGGAACATCGGTATTTCTTCCCAGCAGATTCGCATAAGGTCTAACAGAGTTTCCTCTCCTGCGTCTTGAGGAACTTTAGGTCTATATGGCGGATGTTCAAGGACTTTTACGCGGGAAATTATATCTGTAAAATAAAATATCGTATGTACTCATTTATAAGATTAGTCAAACTACATACAACAAAGACCCTGATCTGCCTTAGCATAAGGCTATTTCAGATTAGAGTGTGTGTTTCTGTTCTACTGAGTATTCCTAACAGACACATTATGCGACGGCACATCTGCTTCTGTGCAGAATGTAGTTTGGCTCGTCTTATAAGCGAATCTATACAGTTTTCAGTTGGGCTCGTCTTATAAGCGAATCTGTACAGTTTTCAGTTTGGCTCGTCTTATAAGCGAATCTGTACAGTTTTCAGTTTGGCTCGTCTTATAAGCGAATCTGTACAGTTTTCAGTTTGGCTCGTCTTATAAGCGAATCTGTACAGTTTTCAGTTTGGCTCGTCTTATAAGCGAATCTGTACAGTTTTCAGTTGGGCTCGTCTTATAAGCGAATCTGTACAGTTTTCAGTTGGGCTCGTCTTAGAAGCGAATCTATACAGTTTTCAGTTTGGCTCGTCTTATAAGCGAATCTATACAGTTTTCAGTTGGGCTCGTCTTATAAGCGAATCTGTACAGTTTTCAGTTGGGCTCGTCTTATAAGCGAATCTGTACAGTTTTCAGTTGGGCTCGTCTTATAAGCGAATCTGTACAGTTTTCAGTTTGGCTCGTCTTATAAGCGAATCTATACAGTTTTCAGTTGGGCTCGTCTTATAAGCGAATCTGTACAGTTTTCAGTTTGGCTCGTCTTATAAGCGAATCTATACAGTTTTCAGTTTGGCTCGTCTTATAAGCGAATCTGTACAGTTTTCAGTTTGGCTCGTCTTATAAGCGAATCTGTACAGTTTTCAGTTGGGCTCGTCTTATAAGCGAATCTGTACAGTTTTCAGTTTGGCTCGTCTTATAAGCGAATCTGTACAGTTGTCAGTTTGGCTCGTCTTATAAGCGAATCTGTACAGTTTTCAGTTTGGCTCGTCTTATAAGCGAATCTATACAGTTTTCAGTTGGGCTCGTCTTATAAGCGAATCTATACAGTTTTCAGTTGGGCTCGTCTTATAAGCGAATCTATACAGTTTTCAGTTGGGCTCGTCTTATAAGCGAATCTATACAGTTTTCAGTTGGGCTCGTCTTATAAGCGAATCTATACAGTTTTCAGTTTGGCTCGTCTTATAAGCGAATCTATACAGTTTTCAGTTGGGCTCGTCTTATAAGCGAATCTGTACAGTTTTCAGTTTGGCTCGTCTTATAAGCGAATCTGTACAGTTTTCAGTTGGGCTCGTCTTATAAGCGAATCTATACAGTTTTCAGTTGGGCTCGTCTTATAAGCGAATCTATACAGTTTTCAGTTTGGCTCGTCTTATAAGCGAATCTGTACAGTTTTCAGTTGGGCTCGTCTTATAAGCGAATCTGAACAGTTTTTAGTTAGGCTTGTTGTTATATGCGAATACATACGGTATTCCCTGGTTTCAGTGATAATAAATCTTAATTAAACAATTATGGCTCTTAAACATGATTGTTGATACAACGTTGAAACTATTAGGAAAACGATTTGGGGTGGGGGTAGTGGTGTAATTAAGTGGTTTGGATAAAAGTGATATTTTTTTTTTTTACAGATATATTATGGAACTAATCACCGTCGTTGATAGTCATATGAATTTTAGCCTTTTAAAATGTTTTTGTTTTTTTCAATTTCAAATTTAAAGCTTAATATTTTAGAGCAGATAAGCTTTGGTATATGAATGCCATAACACAGCTAGAGTTTGTATTAAAAATCAAACAATAACGGGGAAAATTCGATTTAAAAATACATTCAAACTTCGTGTGATGCCTTCACTAATTTATGAAAACAGAAACATTCGGCATTCCATTTATGTTTTACAAATTATGTAATTTTCCGGCTTTTATATAAATCATTATCTCTTATGACTCATTTTTCATATGGTTTTAGGTTATAAATTTCACATACCTTCTGGATCTTCGTTTATATATCCATACGGCCCCGTGCGTAATATTATTTCCTGTAGGATTATCGCATATGAGTACACGTCTCCTTTTGGGGTTCCGGTTGCGTACTGACATAGCGCTCGAAGAAGTTCAGGTGCCGTCCACAGCTTGCCTGAGAAAAATAGAATGATACAATCAGCTGGTCATCTCTCTCTCTCTCTCTCTCTCTCTCTCTCTCTCTCTCTCTCTCTCTCTCTCTCTCTCTCTCTCTCTCTCTCTCTCTCTCTCTCTCTTCTTTCCATACATTAACCTATATACATATTTTTATATTTATAAAGCGTAATTATCTTATAATTTTTGTTCTTTTCTTATCACCATATGACTTTGGTTTTGTTTTCTAAATGTAAATTGTTGAAGTTTATATGCTCAAATTCCAGACGTGTTAGTAAAAGCTCCGCTACATTTATATTTATTGAATTTTTATATTGGAAACTTGATAACAATGACAATTTTTCAAGGATCATGTCAAGTTATGGGCTTTATTTCATTACATAATATGTCAAATGTAAGCTAATTTCGTCCAGACCTATGCCTCTTCTTTATTAGTACATTTTTTTTTATTAAAACCACAACAATAATTAAAAAAAAAAACTAAATATCGCACGCACTATGCATATCAACAGTGCACGCACTATACCGATAAATATCGCATGTATTATACAGATAAATGTCACACGCATTATACCGATAAATAACAGACGTACTTTACTTATAAATAGCACACACTATACCGATAAATATCACACGTACTTTACTTATAAATAGCAGACGCACTATACCGATAAATATCCCACGCACTATTCAGATAAGTGCTCAACTCAGCCATTCTTAATTTTGCAACTGCTTCGTATCGCTTTTGTTTATCTCTTTCCGACAGCCACCTGTAATATTACGCATGTGTCAACTTATACCTTAGCCACATGTCGAGACAAACAATATATTGCTATTGCGACGAATAAATTTTTTCATCTTCTCAAAATCAGATCTTAGAAGAATTAAGTTAATTTTCATTGGATGGGTTAAATTAGAATTATTTTGCAATTTGTCACTTAGTAGTACCGACAATTACAATTCACAAACTCCATCCCCAAAAAAGATCGTTTCAAATCCTATCAGGCTGAGGCTCAGAGAAATCCGCAAGATGCATGACCAATGGTGGGAAAAGAAAGCTGAGGAAGTGCAAAGCTATGCCGACACTAACAACTCCAAAGAGTTCTACAACGCCATCAAGTCAATCTTCAGCCACACAAAGTCCAGCTCTACACCCTTGCTTGCTGCAAATGGCAGTACATTAATAAAAGACAAGAATGGCATTAAGGAAAGATGGAAAGAGCACTTTAATCAGCTCCTAAACCTGCCCTCATCAGTCAGCCAATCTGTTCTTGACTAAATACCCCAACAGCCAACACTCAACCAACTGGATATTCCGCCTAAGATGGAGGAATTGAGAAGGGCCATTAAACAAACAAACTGTGGCAAGGCACCTGGAAAGGATGGTATCCCAGCGGAGGTGTACAAGACTCTCAGTAAGCAGTCTCTGGAGGCATTCTACGACGTGCTAATCAGCATCTGGACGGAAGAAGAGATGCCAGACGACCTCCGTGATGCATCAATTGTGACCCTCTATGAAAACAAAGGCACACGTATGGACTGCAGTAACTACAGAGGCATGTCCCTGCTTTCCGTTGCTGGCAAAATACTTGCTCGCATCTTGCTCAACAGGCTTATTGCAGCAGTGTCAGAAAATAACCTCCCCGAGTCTCGGTGTGGTTTTCGCCCAGACCGCAGCACCGTTGACATGATCTTTGCAGTGAGACAAGTCCAAGAGAAGTGCCTTGAGCAGAACATGAATCTATATGCTGTCTTCGTGGATCTGAAAAAGGCTTTCGATACAGTCAACAGAGATGCACTGTGGGTAGTACTCAAGAAACTTGGTTGTCCTCAGAAGTTTACCAACCTCATCCGGCTCCTCCACATTGACATGAATGGAGAGATTCTCTCAGACGGTGAACCCTCAGAGAAATTCTCCATATCTAATGGTGTCAAACAGGGTTGTGTACTCGCTCCAGTACTCTTCAACCTCTTCTTCACACAGGTACTACTCCATGCCATACGGGATATTGACACTGGCATCTACATTAGGTATCGCCTGGATGGATTAGTGTTTGATCTCCGTCGTCTAGCTGCAAAAACCAAGATACTAGAAAGACTCATCATTGATGCACTCTTTGCAGATGACTGCGCCCTCATAGCCCATGAAGAGACTCACCTACAAGCAATCGTGGACAGATTCTCTGAAGCCTCCAACCTATTTGGACTCACAATTAGTCTAGGAAAGACAGAAGTCATCTTCCAGCCCGCCCCAAACACTGTCCTTTCGCAACCCTGTATCATCATTGGCGACACGCAGCTGAAGAATGTGGACAGTTTCAAATACCTTGACAGCACAATATCTAGCGATGACTCTCTGGACAAAGAGATCACTGCGAGGACCCAAAAAGCCAGCCAAGCACTAGGACGACTCCGAACCAAGGTCTTGCAGCACAAGGACATACGTCTGTCAACAAAGCTGAAGGTGTATAATGCAGTTGTCCTCACGTCTCTATTATATGACTGTGAAACGTGGACACTACAGAAGGCACATCAGTCAGTTAGAACAATTCCACCAGCGCTCCCTGAGATCCATCATGCGGATCAAGTGGCAGGACTGAATCACCAACCTGGAAGTCCTTGATAGAGCCAACACAACAAGCATCGAAGCCAAAATAATCCAGGCCCAGCTTCGATGGACTGGCCATGTCATCCGCATGGATCAAAGCAGAATCCCAAAGCAGTTGTTCTATGGCGAGCTATCCCTGGGGAACCGAAACCAAGGCCGCCCTCACAAGAGGTACAAAGACAACCTCAAGACAAACATCAAATGGGCAGACCTTCATCCACGCCAGCTCGAGCTCGCTGCCTCAGACAGAAAGCATTGGCGATCCCTGACCAGAAAAGCCTGTTCCACCTTTGAGGCTGACCGTCGCCAGCGTCTTGCTGCAACCCGTGAGAGACGCCACAGAAATGTATCCCAGATACCAACAACCACCGGTGTCCCATGCCCCACCTGCAATCGCATGTGTGTATCGGAATTCGGACTCCGGAGTCACATGCGCGTCCACCGTTGAAGAAAAGTGCACAACTTGTCTTCCTCGACTCGAGAGACTACCAAGAAGGAAGAAGAAGAAGTACCGACAATTAAGGGTATCCAAAGTTTTACCTACCAAGCACTCCCCATGCAGGGTATATATATATATATATATATATATATATATATATATATATATATATATATATATGTCCGAGTGGTATACAGTTTGACTTTTACTCGTATTACCACTTTGTAGCAATATTTTAAAAGATTCATACCTGCTCTTTTTAAATTATTCAAGACTTCGAATTTTGCACTGCTAGTTTTGGAGGCAATATAGTCCTCAGAATTATTCTTAGAAATCAGGATAAAAACAATATACATAAGGATAAAAATAGACCATCGACAAGAAAACTGGCCCCGGGCTAGCATTATCTTTTGCTGGGACCCTCAAGTAGAGGGCACTGTGAATGACTGTGTACATAAAAGTCATTATCGAGGAAAGATAAACAACAGACAAGGAATTATAAAAAATACATTTGTTGATTCAGAGGTCATACAAATACATGAATAGAGGTCACTGAATGTATATTTGTATATTTGTATTTATGTATATTTTCCGCTTGCCGTGTCCTAGGCATTCAGGCAGGTAACGTGGCAGTTGTGTGTGAGATAATATTTTTGGTCTTGATATATAACTGGTCGAAGTTTAATTAAACTATCTTTAGGGTTAAACATTCATGCTGCGGACACAGATACAAGTCCAGAAATTACACTTCATATGCTACGATCTTGACCTTGAGAGTGGTGTGTTGCTTTGGTACGCGACGTTCTACCTAGTTATGACAAATCGGTACAGTTTCATTGTAACATCTTTAGGCGTTCAAATGTCAAATAATAAGATTTTGCCTTGCCGTGACATTGACCTTAAGGCTGGAAGAATGACTATGGTACAGGACACACGGTCTTGTCCATATTTAGTCTTTGGCAGCGATTGACGAAAATATCCTCAGTGATACAAATGTTATACACCAGAGAAGGTTTCAAGTAACATAATTACATTTTTACTTCAAAGGACATTGATGTTGAGACAAACTTTATTCAAGTTATCGTTAGGGATTCTAAGTTATAGACTTAACTAGGATACAAGTCACTTTATAAAATTTTACCTGCCGCGACATTGACCATAAAGAAAATACGTGTCAATGGTAGTATCATGGCATATGATATATTTTGCCAAAGTTTTATGAAAATCTCTGCAAACGTTGAAAAGGTATCTGCGGATCAAGGAAATGACAACGAACGCACAGATGGACAGCACCATTACAGAAGAACCCGACGCAAGACGCGTTTATTTAAAGTAACAAAATCACAACACACAGAAATAAATATTGCTATGAAAATTGCAGATATATACATACTATACAATTCAGCATGTTGTCCACGACTACTAGACCTTTCCCCCTCTCTGAATTTTGGCATGGCAATATCTGTTATTTTGCAGACCCAGTGTCCATCGATTAACACGTTTGATGATTTAAGCTGACCGTGTGTTTTGACAGGCGACTGATGTAGATAAGTCATTCCCTGTAAAACAAAGGTTTACGGTAACTAGCACAAAAGTAAAATGGTATCAACAATATGACTCTAAGAAATTGATGCACTTGTCTACTAAACGGAAATGTGTAGCTCTCAGCGGAGTAGACGGTCAGTCATTTATGTCACGTCGATTTTTAACATAGCATTAAAAAAAAATCAGCCATATCGCTACGATGTCTACAGCGTGGCACTTTATGGTGATATCTATCATTGAAGCATCATGTCTCAGATATATAGCATGATGTCCCACCCAGTGACATTATCCTGGCAGCAACCGGACCAGTCATAACACTGATCTCTTAATGCTGAGCGCCTAACGAGACTGCTGTTAGTACCATTTTTATCAGTCTTTGGTATGATTCGGCCGGGGTTCGAAACAGATATCGGCGGCATCTGAGGCGTACGTTCCAATTACTAGGCCACCGGAGCGGTGGTACGGAGATGACATATTAGGGACAAAGGTTGAAGTTGATTTGTTAGGCTGAACTCAGATGAGATACGAAGGTTGCAAGTTTTGATATTTTACATTGATCGAATGTACTTTATGTCAGAGTTAATACAATGCATTGTTTTGGCTTAGATGCCACTATGGAGTGGATGTAACGAGGGCCACCGGAAAACTACAGGATTTGCAATAGTTTGTCTTATCAAACACACGAAGCGCAAATCGAGCCTCGTGCCGTCTAGTGAAAAGTGAACGAGCAAGTGCCACGCTATTCAAACCACTAGCTTTCAGTTTGCTTGTGCTGAAACACGACCTGACAAATACATGAATATAAATATAACATGAATACAAATATAACATGAATACAAATATAACATGAATATAAATATAACATGAATACAAATATAACGTGAATATAAATATAACATGAATACAAATATAACATGAATACAAATATAACATGAATATAAATATAACACGAATACAAATATATATGAATATAATATGAATCTGAATATAATATGAATATGAAAATAACATGAAGATGAATATAACATGAATATGAATATAACATGAATATAAATATAACACGAATATAAATATAACATGAATATGAATATAACATGAATATAAATATAACATGATTATAAATATAACATAAATATAAATATAATATAAATATAAATACATCTGTTAACTTTGGCAGGCATGTTAGCAACTATCATCGACTCTGAAAGGCAACTATCATCCTCAGGGTACACCAACACTTTGTAGGTCACAGCAAGGCTTCTAATCAAGCTCTTTGTTACCTCTTCACGTTTTGACGACCATTTTTCGGACATCACATGAACGTTTTAATAAGGTTTAACAAATTACTGTCTACAATAAACACTAAAGTAAAGAGTCAAAGATCATTCTTGAAATGGAGGAAGCAGAATAACAACAACCATGCAAGGTTTCATAACGACATTGACGGTATCTTTAGGCAAGATATTGTCTATGCTTTCCTAACTTATTGTAATTTTTCTGATATGGAATTAAAGATGAATGCAAAGTTATATTTGGAGTCGAGTCATTGAAGAATGAATCACACATTGCTGCTCTAGTTATGCCGACACAGAAGATTTATAATATAAAATTAAATTACTAGCAAGATCTTTAAGGGAAACTATTGGTCTTGTGTTCTTAATAATTACACGAGGTTTCTCTCAATAATGTTTGACAAATCCTTTTCTCTACTGACTCAAGTTTATATATATGAGCAAAAACTGACTGGTGGTACATTCAATGTAATGAAACGGGTCTTAGTAGAAGAACTATGCGTTAACGAACTCGTTAATATGACATATTTATCTGTGGGAAACGAACAATAGTCAATTGGTAAAGGCGAATGTCACTGGGTACGAACAATACTGCACAATTAGTTAAGCGCTTCATACGACCATTCTGTAAATATAATGGCAAACACCTTATTATGTTGGCCTACATGTTATCACGTTTTCTATAAAACACAGAATACATGACACATTCTGACGTATTGTAAATGAACACACGAGGTCGTTACAAGGAAGACTAATACGAGATTAGAGTGGAAAGGAAGTTGGAATCCATTGTTATAATTATAAGCTGTCACTAGTGTAATTATTCCATATCAATCAAACCATTTATTAGTGCGACCAAAAACTCATAAAGGTTGTTTGTCGGCCTATATTTATTATTGTTTACGTTGTTGGTATAACAAGGTCAAGTGGTAAAAATGAAACTGTGTTCAAAGTTCATCGCATTGTAGATAATATAGCACTACACCGTAGTGAACCAAATGTCTTAATCGGTAGCAGAATGTGTGCCATATTCTGGGATAAATACACATGTTTTGTTGTAAACATAGAGGTGAATTCCAAAGCAAAGATGATGACCGGTCCTATCCCTCTGAGTCAAAATTTGTTTCATTTTTTTGTTGTTGCTCCAAGTATTCATCATAGTAAATATTTATCACAACTTGCATCTGATCGTTCTTGAGAATGAACTGAGTGTCGTTGAATATTTACTTCTAAGTTACTTTTTAAATGTTGGCTTTACAGTGAAATAATAAACCTGATTATAAATGCACCAACAGACGAATTTAAACCACATGGATAGTAAATTTATCTGTCTATATAATATATATTTAATTTAATTGTTTGTCTGTTTGCTTCAAATTGTTTTTTGTTTTTTGCATTACATGTTATTCTAATGTAATATTATTTGCTGGACTTTTCCTTGTCCAAAATTGAGTTCATTTCTGCTTGACCTGATTTACTTTGTTATTTTTATTTCATTTACGCAAACAGCTAATAATACCTTCATTATTCTCAATGTATATGAGTTTATTATCATGATTTGTGTCGGGTAAACAAGGAGGCGTAAATATTTTGTCCAAATGTTTGAGATTCCTAAGTGATTTTTGTAGACTATTGTGTTGTAAAATAATAATGCTCATTATATCAATCAGTAGGCTATTTTCTATTAGATAATGGTCATTTTTAGAACGTGTTTTTTGCGACATGAGGTCAAGCAGAGAACTATTATATCTTGTGACTTTGAGAATTTTACCAGTCATGACTTAACATCTAGCACATGAAGTTGTGTTATGTTGTGACCAGTCTGAATTTTATGTTCTTCAAATAACTTAAATCAAATTATTATTTTCTCTGGAAATACAAAAGTACTAAAAAAAAATTCTTGGATAAAGACATTCACTGGAATTATTTTTACTGCATTTAAAACTAGAATAGTATATATGTAATTCAACAAGATAATTTTGGCACATCAGCACTTTGTAGGCTATAACAGACACGTCATCATCTTCAATTTTAAATCTCTTCGGAACCTGACCTGAATTTTAATCAGGACATATTATTACTAGGACTTGTGTCTTTAGTTCTTAGATTATTTTTTGCTTTAATTCGCAATACCTTAAGTTCTTGTTTCTCCTTGTTTACTTTGAATTCTAGATAAAGAAATTATTTTTTAACATTTTACAAAGCTTGTTGTCTTCACTCGTTTCTGTTACTTATTTTAAGAATATAGACTCGTAACACTTGCTATATTCGTCAACCAAATATTGCATTGACATTTTCAGCAACTAATTATGAAAGCCTATAAGAACTCAATTTTACTTAATAAACGCACGCTGCTCCTTCAATGCAAATATGTTTTATAAAATATTTTGTTTTGGGATTAAATGACGTTTTATTTTAAACTCGATTTTTATCAATATTAACATGCGTCAATTTGATAGCCCATACTAGTCTCTCAGAAGAGTTAATTGCAACTGCATAGTCCATCGTATTTACTCCAAAAAGGTTGATCATACAGAGGTACAAAAATGGAACCTTTTCTTAACAATATTCATGGCCAGCAAATCGGTTTGATAGATCGAAATACTGAGTATAGTTAAATTGCTTGCAGTGTCAATATTTCTTTCCTAATTATGCACTGAGTATCCAATCTTATCTGTCTTCTAGGAATTCGTTTTAAATGCGTTCACTGCATATTTCAATGTTGTAAACGAACCTTAATATTCTGAAAATCAATCTTTCTTATGTCGTTTTTCATTTGCCCGAAAGACATCATCAGGAATATACAAATAACACTGTCGTATCTATACCGACTTGATTGTGGTTTATGTATTTCCGTTTAACAGTAAAAAGCTTTTAAAGTCACATACAGACGTCATTTATTGCATTTATGATCAATTGTTGCTGGAAGATTAAACTGACTCAAAGATGGTTTGAAGATAAACATTCATCACGAAATTAGTTCGTTTAATCGTTCGATGAAGTCGAAATAGGAGCTAAATTCGAACAGTTTTCACTCATATTTTAACAGCACTATTTCAATCTACATTCACAATCTGTTTATGTAGGCAATATTGTTATTATAATTATGCAATGAAATTACAGACGGGCGTCAGTAGCATTGGCTATTACGGATCATCCACTGATTCGAGTGTATTTACTTAAAACATGCTCACAAAATATCGATTCCCGAGCGCAGTACATAAGAAACTGAATTAACGAATGAAAATAGAAAGTAGGACGGACTGACAAACGGACAAACATCGTGTTTCTCTCCTAGACTCTTGGTGGGCAATGTCAAAGACAGAAAGCCATTACCCAAATCATAATTGAAAGTTTGATAAATAAAAATAAATAAAAAAATAATCTCTAAAAAAATCATAATAGACCGTGAAAGTGCAAAGGCGGTGTGATTTGTAAAAGTCGACTGTTCCTTGAGACCCATTCACCTCGAATTCCTACTGTATATTGCATTTAAAGCATTTTACTAGCACTGCCCGCTTCGGGGTCGAAGTTTAGAAGATGTGTAACATTTTGTGGCCATACTAAATGGGGCGGATTCAGCACGGTTTAAAAAGTGTGCTTGTTCCATTCTTTTTAGAACTTTGTTTCATTTGTTGATACTGCACGCCATTTTATTCATCTAAAATACGTATATACAGCTACTCGATGCTGCCTTCACGTAGTCTGCGTCAATGAATTTCCATGGAAGGCAGTGTGCTTCTCCAAGCAGGATCCACTATCATCAGGAATAACTTGTAGCATTGTACTGGCTTCTCCATAAAATAAAATACTCTCAGCTGACATACGCTGTGGCACTGGCTGCCTTGGGTGTGCCAGCGATATAAAGCCCTGTTAGATGGGAAGTCGAAACTGTCATCAGAAATATAAATGAAGTTTCGAAGAAAAAAAAAGAGTATTCCCAAAACAACAGGTTGTCATTACAAACACACTGCAATTCCCTGGTGGACAGAACACTGTCGAAATGCCATCCAGGAAAAGAAACAGAAAACCAGCGCTTAACCGTTTTAAGCATACTAAACTGGCCTCTACATTTCTCATATACAAACAGAAATCAACACCAGAGCGGTAAGTAAAGAGGCAACATAAAACTCATGTAGTAAGTACTGCTCAACGCTTAATCACCAAACAAAGGCAAAAAAAAACAAACAAACAACAATTGGGCTAAGATAAAAGCCATGATAGGCAAAACCCATACAACAGCAACGAATATCCAGTGAACCATAAACAACAAAAAACAACAGCAGAGATATTTGCAAACACGTTTCGCCAACTCCAGAGTAATAATATCCACAAGCATGAATTCCTACAACAACATACAACACTAGAAGAAGAATCCCCCATTACTTACAAGGCCAAGACAACCAAGATTTGTCGCTGACTGACCACTTTATTATCGCATAATGGACAAAAGCCCTCAGCAAAAAAGTACATCCAAAGAAAAGGCTAACCTAGCCTATGATCTAAACAAACAACTACCACCCAATATGGTGAGTATTACCTTGGACCTAATAAATCCGAGATGGAGAACCGGTCACACTCCTACACCATGGAAACGGATCATATTCATAGCCATCTCCAAACCAGGAACGGTTCTCAATAATGTAGCCTCATATAGACATATTTCATAAACCAACACAATTTGTAAGGAATTGGAAACAATGGTCAACAATAGATGAAGACACCACCTATTACAAAAATCAATTACTGGCTAAAACCCAACGTAGATATAGGAATAAACGCTCCACCCTTGATCAATTAATTCGTCTGGAAGCAAGCATACAACTAGCATCCGGTTCGCCAAAAGCAAAAGAGACAGCAATATTTCTAGACCTAGATAAAAGCCTTTGGCTTAGTCTGGACCAATGGCGTTATTTCTAAGCTCAACCAATTTGGCATAACATGGAGAATGCACCGTTAGATAACAAACGTCGGAACGGGAAGATTATTCAAAATCAGAGTAGGGGATGCTCTATCCCAAACATATACAATGTATAGTGGAGCCCCCCCCCCCCCCCCGGACTTATGGTTAATAATCTAACCAATTATCTTAAAAACTGACAAATTGACATGTCACAATTTGTAGATGACAGTGGTATCTGAGAAACAAGGAATCCTAACGGTTATGATAACATCATATAAATTAAGCGAGAGTTAGACATCATTGGTAAGTGGGCACACATCTGGGGTTTCCAAATATATCCACGAAAACAGTCGGCATGCTCTTCTCCTCAACCGACAAACAACCCAGACACGCCAAGCTATATATCCAGAACAAGCCCATCCAATTACAAAAGGAGACATACTTCCTGGGAATGCACCTGAATGACACACTGCACTGGAAGTCTCAAATAAAAGTTAGATTATGGCTGGCGGTTTACGCCTCAGCAAACAATGAATTGTTCAATCAACTCGACAACATCCTATATCGCGCACTTAGACTCTGCACTGGCACACTCCCTAACACCTCCCTGGAAAAACTACAAATCCTTGCCTGTGAAATACCACTATAACTAAGAAGGAAAGAGCGTATATTTAGATATGCCATTATAAACTCCTTAGATACAAACATAAATCCCACCAGAATCATGAAAAAAAAAATGTAAAATCACATTTAGCTCAAGACTTGTCCCACATCCTGCAACAGCTAACACAATCCATATGTACTGCGGAATTTTGGGAAATCAACCAAACACTAAATGGGATAATAACACAAAGTCAAAAACCAGCAAAAAGCAAGGTAAGTCTTACGCACATAACTTTTGTAAGTTTTAAGTGTAAGAAAATGATACTCAATTCGTACGAACTTTTTACAAAGATATCTGTACTAAACCTTTAAACGTCTAAGAAATACTTTGACGTAAATCACTCTTTTTAATAGGATGTATGAAAGTACTCGGCAATGCTTAAAAGAGCACATGCAACATATTTAGACAGGACAGTGACGAAGATAAGGACAAAAACAACAAAATGACAACACAATGACCAGAAAATATTTGTATAAAATCTTTTGACCCATTGGTTACATTGAACAAAGCATTAGTATTATTTCTTATCAAAAGATGTAGTTTGTGTGTGTGTGTGTGTGTGTGTGTGTGTGTGTGAGAGAGAGAGAGAGAGAGAGAGAGAGAGAGAGAGAGAGAGAGAGAGAGAGAGAGAGAGAGAGAGAGAGAGAGAGAGAGAGTTAGTTGTGTATTATTGTCGAGTTAAAAATCCATGAATATGTAATTGTTGCAAGAAACGGCTAAACCATTCTCCTTTATTTATCGGTATAAAAATGTTTATCTAGTCCGTTTACTATTTTATCGACATTAGTTGCCTTCGAATAAATATACATACTGAACGTCCTCATGTTGCTCTTCCAAGCAACAAACCAGCTGGGTCCATTATTATAAATGGAAAGTTAAATTTTACGCTATGCAATCCATTATGAAATTCTTTACGTCATCAACATCCTTCGAAACTTTTTTTTTATATTCATTGCAATTCTAAGAATACAAGTTTGCGTTTTACATTCACTTTATATTGAGCTGTTTGTAATGAAAGATCAAAATTGGAGGAAGAAAAGCATCCTTCATTCTTGCACTAGCACCATCCTTGTTTATGGTCTCGTCAAAACTTGGAATTAGAATTACGTTGTGTACTGGGTGACTTGTCAGACACTCATACACACACGTACGCTTCACACATTCTCTTAAAGCCAGGACTAGAGTAAGTCACCTTGATCAGTACTTCTAATCATAATTGTAACCATATATTAAAAAAAATTAATTTCTAATACAAATCTCGTTACATAAAGATACATTATTGCAAAAATATATCTGAAAATCTATTAGGTTAAGTAAACGTATTAGAAGGAAAAATTAAAATACTTGTTTCTATTGTTAAAAATGATAATACCTATATACCAACTATATTCATTCTAATCAAGCGCTTACGTTAAATAATGGTTACAAATTAATACTGTCATATTAATTGGGTTACAAATTAATACTGTCATGTTAATTGGGTTACAAATTAATACTGTCATATTAATTGGGTTACAAATTAATACTGTCATATTAATTGGGTTACAAATTAATACTGTCATATTAATTGGGTTGTCTTATTATGATTTATTTATAGTAATGACAAGACATACTGACAATAGATGGTGCTGGAATGACAAGACATACTGACAATAGATGGTGCTGGAATGACAAGACATACTGACAATAGATGGTGCTGGAATAACCGAGAACTATAACTTGAACAGTATTTATTTGGTGTTAAAATCAAACAAACGACGGAAGCCATTGCAAATCCCATTTCCAGAGCTGTATTCAGCATTATAAATACTTGGTATCTTCCATTATTTTAATGCACTGCTTGAGAAAGGATACATGCACGGCCTTTTCACCTACGCCGCGGAAGTATTTAGTGTAGGGTGCTGACACGATAGATTGGTTGACGACAGTGAGACATTCGCGGAAGACGTGTTGTTGTTCTTATGGTCACACATTTGTATACCAGATGGCATACTAGTATGTTCTTTACCAAGGCCTAGTGGCTATTTCCTCTTCGATGACAGCATTAGGTCTACCCAAGTTATGCATTATCATATGTAACTCGTTGACTTCTATACTTTCATTTCGAAGCTTGAACTTGTCAGTATCGCCAACATTCACAGAAACGTCGATGTCTCTAAAATCAAGTTTGCTCAAATAATGACAGTTTGAGCGTGGACAATCGACATACATGCTCAGGTGGTTAAACAAAATCTAGAATGATGAAGCTGAGCAAACACAATGAATATTTACAATATAACATATGCAAATTTAACTCTTAACATGTTTTTAAAATATTATTTTAGCATTACACTCGATAATTATTATTTAATCATTAAGATTTTCTTCAAAACATAAAATTGCCATTTTTATTGTTTGTTTAAAATATGCATGAAATGAAGGGGTGGAAGATTTTCTGCTTAAATGTGGGATTGATATCCTTCTTTGAACTTTGCAAGAAAACAAATGGTCGAACTTATCAACAAAAATTTAAACCCGTACCAACCACCACCTGACGCCAGCATACATTTATAGCAATATAGGCCTTAGGAGGCAATCTTATAAAGGTTTTTTTTAAGGTAACCCGCAGTGACCACTATGTGACTCTGACAACTTAAGATCGTTAAATTGCGATCTTTGGCCAAGAGTCCAGAAGAAATAGATTTAAGGAATCGAGTGAAATATACCATTCACAAATATTATTATATTTATTAGGTAATGATTAATTGTTCCAAGTTCCCTATGCGTTCCATTTCCTTTATCAGTCGAAGATTCTGGCAGTGGAAAAGCTAGTATATTCGAAATTTCCTATAACCTATATTTACCCCACCCTTATCTCAACCTAGTCTAATGAGTCCACTCAAAAGCCATTGTACCCTTAATAAAGCACAACTAACCCTTGCTATATCATGGGCAAAAGAGAGCTTGAAAATTCTGTCCAGCTTGATGTCGTCATTTTCCAGAACGTCTTGAAGACTGCCTCTGTTGCAGTACTCTGACACAAGACATATCTTGAAGGGGTCGACACAGGCCCCCATGAGGGGATTTATATTGTTGTGCTTCAAATGTATGATCTAAACATAGAAAATAACATAATAAAGGTCAATATGACGAGTTATGTTTTAAACTATTTTGAATCGCTCAAACGATAAAACAAAACACGCACATTTCATTTTTAAACATATATCTAATTTTCTTAAAATTACATTTAAAAGTATTGCAATCAAAAATGTTAGAGCAGAACTTTTCTCTTCACACACACACACACACACACACCCACACCCACACACACACACAATGTAGAGATTTCATCGCAGCATAAGTTGATTGAAGAGAAAAATTGTTCCGTCTATTTCTGTCCGCGAAAAATGGTTACAAGGGTTGGGATTATTTAAGAAGGCCATTTTGTCTCTACACGTTAATACCATAGTACCACCCGACACCCAAAATAATTATTATTTTATTTTCTCTTTGTTCTATCTTAAAAAATATTTATACTAATATTTCTGAGACAAAGTTGATTCACATTAGCCAAATGTAAGCCTTTTCATGTCTCCTGTAGGAGCTTTAGGAACGATATGACTACAGAATGAATGATACCGTTGGAATTCGACATAAAATCTTTCAGAAGATTAAATTTTCTTTTACCTACAAGACAACTATCTATGCATTTAAACGCTCTTATAAGTCGAGTCTATCTGCAAAATGTGCAGACATAGGTCAGCGTTGGCAGATTCCTTTCTGTGCGTGCAATATGTTCGTACTAGTCAGTAGAAGAAAGCAGATGGACAATGATTTGATGGCGAATTATGCGGCAGCGCATATGGGTCAATGTTATTTGCAGCTTGAATTGATTTGCAGTCAAAAATATACGGTAATCGTAGGAATCCATTACATATCTTCTGCCAATAAATGTCGTCTGCCAGAGTGCTTACGATGCACAGCTTAGACTACAGTGGCGCTGAGTTCTTCAACTTTCGTGTCCACAAGACGATACACGTGTCTTATACAATAGCGAGTGTTAGTTAAAAACAGAGGAAACCAAAAATATTAGTATCTGATATAAATTTCCCCATATGTATTGCATGCAATATTTATAGCATGGTGTCTCATTCTCTCATGATTTTGTGTCTTCGTCTTTTTGTTGTGTTTATAAATGCTGAACATTCAAACATTGAACATAACTTCTTGACTTCATGTCAATACTGCACAATCGGCTTGTTGATTGGCTGGCCCTAATAAGTAGTCAATTTTCATGTTAACGTGTACAAAGGAAAACATGAAAATGTGTCCGCTAAAGTAAATTCACAACGGTACGCTGGAACTTCTGCATTATGTTTCTTTTCTCCTTCCACCTGCTACATTATTCATAAAATTGTTTAATGCTTTGTGATAAAAATAATAATAATAATAATAATAATAATAATAATAATAATAATAATAATAATAATAATAATAGTAGTAGTAGTAGTAGTAGTAGTAGTAGTAGTAGTAGTAGTAGTAGTAGTAGTAGTAGTAGAAGTAGTTGTAGTTGCAGTAGTAGTATTTCATAATGATAATGGAAATCCAAAATACCAGGTTCCTGTTGGCATTTAATACAAATTTAAAGTCTCGGAATCCTTTGTAAGCTTAGAAGTTGTGATATTTGCTACTGATCTTCTGATGTATGGAGTGCATCTCCATACATCCGTATTTCATTTTCTTTCAGAAGAGCAGAAATCCAAATGAACAGAGATATTTCAAATTAATGGAATTATATTTATTCCGTCTGCTTTCACTCTTCGTCGTACGGATCCTAACGGCATACTCGGCCAATCAATGTTTTCGAAATATATCGTACCCGCAAACCTATTGCTTACATATGTACACTGATTCATATCTATAAAGATAATGTTTGGCATCTGTACGTGCTTAGTTTCTTCTCGTGCATAAATTCCACGAACGTCATGCGCTTCATTCTTAATAGCCATATAATCCAGGCGCAGGATATTTGGAAAAGATAACTGTTTGGGGGCTCTTAGAGTCATAAAGAAATTTCAATTTGTCCTATGTCCTATACCATGGTCCGCCCTTATTGGATAGAATAATATGTCATACATTATAATGCAAAGTATCATGTATGAATTATTGAATACTGTATAGCTAAGATATATCAAATGATGTCAGTTATGGGATTTGGAAGTGGCCATCGTTGGACAGGGAAGCATATCATCATAATAAATGGTAGTCTGACATAGCTAAAACTTGGAATATGCAGATATTATACTTAGTTTTGCGCTCTCTTATAAATAACAGGTGACACAAGGTAATCGTTATGTGAATGATCCGTCCATATATATATATATATATATATATATATATATATATATATATATATATATATATATATATATATATATATCTAACAACTATGTGGTTGTAGCTTGTTATTCATCTGCACTAATGTAACGTACATACAAATTTAGATATAAATTTACTAAATTGTTATTCACCCCCTACCCCAATAAATATAAAGACACCAATACCTGGTTAATTTCTGTGACTACTTCAGGTGTTATTGCTAGGTAATTCTTCCTGACCATCTTAACAGCAACGGCAGTTCCATCGTATATTGCAATTTTTGCAAACAGTTGATCTCCGCCTGAGGTATCGCTTTCCATACTCGCTCGCATTATGTTTAGCGATGGAAATGACTCCATAGCAACAGTTTTTAAAGTATCCTGCCAATATAGAAAAGATTAACTTCCAAGTAGTGACAAACGGCATGTATTACGTTGAAGAAGATAACATCGACTTTGACTACAAAGATAAGAACGAAGAGGACAGTAAAGAAGAAAGAGATGCGAAGAAAGAAGAAATTTGAAAGAGGAGAAAATTCAAGAAAGGAAACGGTTACACAGTTCGACAAACAGTATTACCTTTAGATCTTGTTTTGGAATGAAATGAAAACACAAAACACAATAATATACATTTAATGACTCAAGATTGGCCATTATATGATAGTCAATTTTCCATTGGAGGATTGATTTTAATTTGGGTTAGAAACAACTAAATCAATTTCTGGTGTCATCAGAGTATATTTATGAGACACAGAAGACATATAGATTGTTCACAAAAAAGTGTTGCAAAGCTAAGCCGATGAGCCAGTTTTAAAGAGAAATCGCCTCAAATATATCACATTTCAATGATATGCATTATATAGCAATTTTGATCTTGCTGGGAAAAAGGTTTAGTCTCAGGTTAGTGCTTTAAGGCGTATCAGCACATGAAGGTTATATCTTGCTATAAAACGCAGGGCAATGTGCGTTGTTCATTGACACCACAGCAACAAAATCGTATTAATCGGATGGGACGATTCTAGCCCGCACCACTACCACTTGACCAGTGCAGTTCTTTTACTAATAAAGGACTTAAGTGGCGTTATCATTACTTTGATTACATAACCGACATGAGAGTTATTCAGGGACACTTCTACCTTGCTAAAATGTCAATTTTAACATAAAAACACTGGCAAAAACAAATGGCGATATATCAAGGTAATTTAATTACATGGTGCATATAGACGGGCATTGTAGATATAAACATATATGTTTATATACGGTAAGATGAAAGCCAAACCGTTTTTTTCTTCCGAATCGTATAAAGAAAAAAAAATAATAATTTGATAATCTTAGATTTATTTCTAGTCATTATAGTTCCTTCGAATTTGCATATAATATATATTCTGCGATATTTGAATTGATCGGCGATATTGATATCAGTTATTATGCAAGAGTTTTAAGACGCTCAGACTTCTAACACGAATGAGGATGAATGTCAGCCAGTTGTCAGCTAAACGGTGCATTTTACCATTAGGGAGAACGTGAGACAAAATATTTAGATCTTGCGGGTTTCGTGGAAACTTGGGGCAAACTTTCAAACCAGAACTTCATCGAAATAATGTTATGTGAGACTACACCCACCCTACTCATGAATCTACTGCTGCGCGTCTTGTGTAAACGTCTGTCAACACTTGTGTTCAAACTTTCGAAGGCTATTTTCCACGACATGCTCGACAGCCTCCCTTGGCGCTGCTTCTTTCTGTGGAATCACACAAAATAAAAGAAAGCAATTTCAGAAATGAATCTAACAAGGTAATGTCAAGTAGATGATTTGAAGAAAAACAAATTATTTACAAAGAAAAATCTGTAGTACTGTTCTACATTGCCGTCCTGTACAACACCAGGTTTACTTACAAATATTTAACCTGCAAGGCAAGTTAAACAAATTGTTACTTGGTTTCATAAACGGTTGCATTATATGATAATAAAAAAGTATCGTTTATTAATTAAATATTCAAAAGACCTTCACAGCTTTTAAACAATACATACAGCTATGGATGGTCTGGCACCCGATCATATATATATATATATATATATATATATATATATATATATATATAAGGTGAAATTTCTTTGTGATTTTTTTGGATAACTAACTAACACGCTTATTGGAATTTATACATTTGAATTATGTTACATAGTTCTATTGAGACTTATTATTCTGTATTTTATTTATATCTTGGCAATATTGATAACTTTTCTGTGCCTTAAGCAGGAAAAAAACATTTTTGCTTAGGTTGTACCCGCAAATAACAAAGAATACAATACTCCAACCTATACTGAAGCAAAAAGTTATGATGGATGAAAAGTAGAAGCGATTGTGTTTTCACATCGTGTCCTTGGACTCTGATTATTGGCCCTGGTTCAAGCTGCGCTATTCATTCTATGAGTGAAATGATCAGAAAATAAAGGGAAAAACTATTCAATAATTTCACATATATTATAATCCATAAATTTAATCAAATTAAATTTCAATCACTAAGTAGTCTATATAAAAACTTTAATCTCATCGGTTTAGGTGTACTTCAAACGTAACTAAAAAAAAAAGCATTACACAACAAATTTGAGTATTCAAGACTCAACATAGCGGTTTTACATTTGCTGTATTAAGTATGAAATTAATAATAATAATAATAATAATAATAATAATAATAATAATAATAATAATAATAATAACAATTATAATAATCTTACCGGTACATTTTAATGGAAACTGCCAGGACGGAAGCTACGAGTACACAGAAAAGAATTACCGTTGTCACGATAATTGTCACTGCAAAATAAAAGGATATGTAAATTACAGTCAGTTTTGAAGAAAACAAATTACAAACAAATATCGATCGATTCAAGACTTTTGGCTGTTTCATTGCATGTCAGTCTACCGTAAACGTTCTTAACTGCCCGGACCTTACAAAATGTGTTTTTGACAAGTCATGTTGTAAAAATGACCAAATGTCGTGTCCACAAGTAAACAAGCTATTATGGATATTGTTTTACACAATTTTCAGAGAATGGTATTTTAGTGTTTGCATTTATCCATATTTTGGATTGGGAATGGAGTTTTATTGTCGTATTTTAGATGCGGATTTTTATATCTTTATTTATTGCAGGGGCTGATAATATTTTGTTTCCAAGGGTACATTTGTTTAGCTACCTTGTGTATTCTGCATCTTCTAAAATACTTTGTATCATTAAAACTCAACCAATGCAGGAGCTCATTTTGGGGTGTAATATTTCAATTTATAATATTAAATTAAAATTTATTATTTATTATGACAGGTTTAGAACGTGACTCCTATTAAATTATATAGATTAATTTATATTATATTATATGTAAAACAATCCGATTGCAAAATAAAAATTGCATATATTACGTTTTAACTAATGTGATAAGTAAAGAAGTATCTCTTATACAAATTACACAGAATAATCTTATTCATATTAAATTACGACACTTTAGTCATAAATTATGTAATATATATATATATATATATATATATATATATATATATATATATATATATATATATATATATATATATATATATATATATATATATATATATATAAGCAAAACCAACAAAGTCGGCAAAACTTGACAAATAATGTAATTATCAAAGTTATAAAATGCAAATATAAGAGGAACGGTATGAGTTAAATCCAAAATAATGCTAAAACGTCCTAAACAAGTCCAAAAGAACCGCATAA